>CM031867.1:3041260-3149353 GCA_018697195.1 Certhia americana | reverse complement strand
GAGATCCCCCCACAGCCCCTGGGGATGCAGAGATCTCCCCACAGCCCTGGGGAGGTGCCCCTGCTGGGGCAGTGGATTCCTGCAGGAGCTGGGATCCAGTGGCACACCCGGTGCAGAGGGGCTCTGCTCCCAGGCTGGAGCAGCCTGGCCTTGCAGGGCTGCACCCCGTGGGAAGAGCCCCACACCACAGCACTTTTGGGATCCCTGTGTGCCCAGGGGAGGGACTCACCTTGCAGCAGGGGCAGTAGGGCTGCTGCTGCTGAGATGGAGCCACACTGGAGAAGCTCCTGGAGAGCTGTGTCCCATGGGAGGGACCCCAGGGTGCAGCAGGGGAAGGGCTCCTCTCCCAGAGCAGGGGAAGATCTCCACACCTCCTGACCAAACCCCCATACCCTGTCTCCCTGTGCTGTCAGTGGGAAGGAGGGATGGGTTGAGGGGAAAAAGGTATTTTTAAGGGCTTATTTTAACTCTCATTATCCTCCTCTGACTCGGTTAGGAATAAATTCACTTTGTACCTCTAAGTTAAGCCTGTTTTGCCCTCGGAGTGTTTTCTCCTGGTCCTTAACTCATGAACATTTAAATTTTTTTTCTCTACCCAGCTGTATGAGGGGAGGGTGAGTGAATGGCTGTCATGGGTCCCTGGCATTGGCCAGTGTCAAACCACAACAAGCTGGTAGACACAATTGCCTTCTTCACCTTCTCCTTTTGTAGCTGTACTAAAATCCCAATTCAAACACACTGTCCCCTCCTGGCAGGGAGTTGTGCAGAGCCACAAGGGCCCCCCTGAGCCTCCTTTGCTCCAGGGTGAGCCCCTTCCCAGCTCCCTCAGCCCATCCTCATAGGACTTACTCTCCAGATCCTTCCCCAGTTCTGCTGCCCTTCTCTGGACAGGCTCCAGCACCAAAATGTCTCTCTTGCTGTGACGGGCCCAGAACAGCCCTCGAGGTGTGGCTTCACCAGTGTCCAGCACAGAGGGACAATCACTGCCCTGGTCCAGCTACACTATTTCTGAAACAAGCCGGGTGTCACTGCCTGCCTGGGCACTCCTGGGATCAGGTTCAGCTGCTCCTGTCCAGCATCCCAGCAACTCTTCCCCCAGCCTGTAGCATTGCTTGGGTTGGTGACCCAAAGACAGGACCCAGCACTGCACCTTGTTGAGCTTCAGCCATGGATCCAGCCTGTCCAGATCCCTCTGCAGAACCGTCCTGCCCTCCAGCAGATCCACACTCCCACCCAACTCAGGGGTACCTTCAAACTGGCTGAGGGTACACTGGATCCTCTCACCAAAATGAAGGATGCTTGGAGCAGGATGGTCTCCCCTGGAATGTGGTCAAGCAACTCAGACAATACCTATTTACAAGACTATCAATGGTGGATTGAGAGGGGCTCATGTGCTGCTTTTGGTGTTGAATTAACCTAAAAGCAGCATTACAACATCAATCCCAAATTAATATCCTGACAGTGAGGCAAAGATTTGGCAGACAAGCTGCTAAGTTACCTGGAGACATATGACTGGCAGTCAATCACCTTACACTATAAAAGTTCAGTCCCACTTCCAAATGGCAGGCTCTTCTAACATTCCCTTCTTGGAGTGTCTGAAGATTCCTCCTTTGGGTGGAGACACCCCTCAAAATTACTTCTGAAGACTGAGTGAACAGGATTTGCCCCAAGCCTGGGTGAGTTGTATGTGTGAGTTACATCAATCTTAATAATTTTGGGTTTTGATAGCTTTGATACAATTTAATATGACTGCTCTGATACAGTGCACTATCCTATCCTATGCTATACTATACTAGTAGTTTTAGCTTCTATACTATGCAATAATTATGATTAAGATATTTTGTCTAATAATTTATCATAGTAAATAATTAATTTTTATATAAATATATCTAATTTGCCATCCTTAATTCTGCAGGACAAAGTTGCACAAATGTTCAATCGCGTCTCTATAATTCCTTAGACATAAGTTGCAGACAGTTTGGGACCAAGATTGGATCCAGCTGCCCTGGGCTCCTCTCTGGGAAGTTTAGAAAGCACAGGGTCCTTTCTGCACCTCATGACTCAGTGGGAGCTTCTCTAATAAACTTATCTGAAGCTTCCACTCCACCCATTATAGTATTAAACAGGACTGGCCCCAATACTGAGACTTACGAGTGTAACTAACTAACTAACTAACCCCAGCTGCCAATTGGATTTAACTCCATTCACCACTCCCTTGGCCCAGCCATCCATCCAGTTTTTAACCAAGTGAAGATATCCAATCCATGATCTGCCAGCTTCTCCAGGACAATGTTTTGAGAGACAGTCTCAAAAGCCTTGCTGAAGTTTTGCTTGTGGATTTCACATCCACAGCCTTTCCCTCATCCAACAGGTGGGTCATAAAAGGAAATCAGGTTTGTCAAGCAGGACCTGTCTTTCCTAAATCCAGGCTGGCTGGGCCTGATCCCTTGGTTGTCCTGTATGTGCCATGTGATGGTACTCAGTAATATTTATGAGTGTCATAAATCATTAAGTAGTCTTAAGACTAAACCCCTCAGCTTCCAGAACACTGAGTCATTTACAACAGGATACACTTAGAAGATATGAACATCATCTAGACTGAGTACAGCTATAAAAAATGAGAGCAAGAAAATGCAGGTGAGATCAGTCAGGGGCTGCAATATCAAGGTAGTATCTGATCTCCTGTGATCTTAACACCTTTGCAAATCTTTGACATTTTTTTGATTACAAGGGATGTTATGTTTTTACTTGGATTAAAAAGCACTCACCATGTTACACTGCACCTGCAGCTGCTGACTGCTGCTTCTGCATTTACAGTGACCCAACACCAGTATAAAACTTCAGATCCCCCCCCAACCACCCTGCTGCATTTTTTTTTTTCTTTTTTTACCTGAAAGAACCACCTCCAGGGTCATTCAGCTTGTTTTTCTGATTTGCAGAGACCTGAACACCAAAGCCCCCAGGACTTCCACTGGCTTGTATTGTTGGTGCCTTCCCTACTGTGCCTGAAAAACACCAAGCAATGTTATTATGAGCTGTCTTAGACAATTTACATCAAAGAACCTTCTGTCCAGGAACTGAATTTAACTGTCTGTAAATTGCAAACAAAGGAAGTTATTATTTTTAAAGACTATATGCTGAAGAAGAACAATTTAAAATACAAAATTTATATTAACATTCCAGTTTGTTCAATATTTACAGAACATTAAAACCCTTCTGCCACCTCTTGAAAAAAGGGATTTCACTGTTCGGTACTGACATGACAGACAACTCCACCCACCTGGCTTCAGCTGGGAAAGAAATGATGGAAGCAAATAATGTGAAAGAATAAAGAGTAAACAATATAGTGTATTTTATTATAGTGAATTCTTACAGAATTAAGAAATCTAAATGTATTCTCTCATACAGTGTTAGATACAGCTCCAGCTGAACCCCATTTAACTACTTGGATCTGGTAACCTTATCTTTCCTCCACAGAGTAAAAAGATGACTTACAGAATCACAGAATATCCTGAGTTGGAAGGAACACACAAGGATGATTGATTCCGGGCCCTGCACACACCCTTGGAGTTCTTCCTTCTAGCCAGCTTTTGAGACACTGGATTTTGGGTTGATTAGGTAGTGGTATTGCCTGCTAGGCAACTTAGCTCCTAAAATTATCAACTTTAGTAATTTTAGCAGGACTTCACTGTTGGCTTTTGTTTTTTCTTTATATTTAGAAGTTGCCTGTTTCAATAAAGAACATGTTTTCTTTTTTTTCAAAAGAATATTTATACGTGCAACGCTAGTCTTTTAATGTTTTTCTCTAGCCCTAAAACCAATGGTCAGCAATAAGCATTATATTGTGTATTTTCTGTACACAGAAATATACTAAAATCAAGTGGTTTAATGCAAGATGAAAAAACATGCAGAGCAAAAGATTTGTATTTCATCTGAAAGAGATTTACAGAAAACCAATTCTTTCAGCTGTTACTAAAAGAGAGAATCAACTTCTTTGCTGTCGGAAGGAACTGGAGGGAAGCACCTATCTAATCATCAATTCTATTTGTACAACACTTGGCACACATGCAAATGTGTTTACTTTGCTGATCTGAAACAATTCCAATATTTTACTGCCCAAATATGTCAAATGAGTTCATATGTAATTAAAATACATTCATATGTGCTTAAAATACCCTGTAACAGGATTTTTGTTATGCCAACACAAGTTCCTGAGTCATAGGATCTTTTCATCTATGGAACATAATTTTTTCTCAGTTTTCTTCCTATAAAAATTGAATACGGAGAATCACACCAGGGATTTGGTTAAATGTTCGTTCCTTTGAAGTTTAACATCACATTTTAATGACATTGCAAATGGCAAAGTAAGAGTAGTGTTTTTGAAGGAAGCCTTAAGAGTGTCACTGTCAAGGTGCTGCCCTTTGAACCATGTGTTAAAACCTACCTAAAACAAGAAATGTGAATATGGGCAGCAGGTGTGGCAAAAGTACAGTTCTAAGAAATTCCCAGGTCACTTCAGGGCAAGAACAGTTAGACCAATACCGAGCTGGTCTAAAACTGACAGTTTTGAAAACCTTGTTTCTGTTTCTAAGGAATTACCAATACAATAGATTTTCCTTGTGAAGCAGCTGATTTTTACAAACTCTTAAAACAGATTCAAAAGCCAATTAAAACCAGATGAGGATAATATTGTAAATATTAAAACAGTTCTGAGATTGTATTTGCATATTGAGAAAGGCTTCATTTTCCAAACCTGCCTTTAAAAACATGAAAAGCTGTGGGTACAGCCATGTTCACTGTTCTTCCAAAGCCTGCACACCTGCAGACTGGAGCTTGTGTGGAAATGAGAGGAGTGTGTACGCCTGTCTAACTCACCTGAAGAGGTATTTCAGACCTGACATTTCAAATTAGGGTTTTTTTTTTCAAATTCAAGGAAGATCGGGGACAGGACTAGTCTAGTGATAGACCACCCCCACGACAATTTCACATATTAATGAAGTCATTTTAGACTGTGCTTAAAAATAGTTTCTGTTACGTTGAGGCATGGAGTCCTTAAATAATCAAGTTGAAACAGTCAGGAAAAAAAAAGGATTCGGAGGTGTAGCTCTTGTTAAGTCTCTGGGCAGAGACCAAAAGGTAGTGTGCTGTTAGAGAGTAGTTGCCTTAATCAGTGTCTTAAAGACTCTGGCATGCTGAAGTTGTATCTTGATTAACTGGAAAGGTTGTTGCACTCGTTTTACTCCTGTGAAAGGGAAGTAACTAAAGTACATCCTAAATCTCGTTTGCATAAACATGACTTAGCTGCTTTAGTGGTTTCCTATAATAAGGGCAGTATCTGAGTGCCCTGAGATTCTGCCAGTGCTTTGAAGGTCTGAAGGTTTTTGAACTTTGCACTGTACTGGAGAACCTGGCTTGGAAAGCTGTACCTGTCCCTGCACATCATGGTGTGATAAGAAGTACTGTCCCCCCACCTTCTCCTGAATAAAACCATTCTGCTAAGTTATGGCTTTACCCTGAAGGAGAATGCTGCAGGAACCTTTCTAGACACAAACATTATGTATTTCTTCTAGTATTTTAACTTGGTTTTCTGCTCTTTTGGTTAACTTTGATCAAAGCAAATTAAATTCTTCATTATTTTTAATACTACACAACTATGATAGTTACATGTATTTTGTACTCTTACAATTTTCTGGTACCATTTACATTTTGTTATGAAAATGAAGCAAAACCAAGGAGCTGATCCAGCAAGTTATATATAAATCCAAAATAAAGTCACATCATAGTAACACATACTGCTACAAAGTTGATGTGCAATATTGTGAAAAATCAACAAATCTGAAAGCTAAAACAAATACACAACAATAATCTAAAGCCATACACAACAAGCACTGCTTCAGAGAATACTCTGGGTGGCTTTTGAAGCCCCTGAATCTGAAGCAGGATGAACAAAACAATCAGGAGGAGAGCTGCATCCTGTGCTGGCAGCTTGTCCCCTTAGCAAACCCATGGTAGGAGCTTCCCAACACCCACAGGGATCCTGTAAATCTACGGAGTGGAGAGTTGTGCATTCAGGCACCAGCAGTTGTCATGAAGATGTTTCAGTCTTGTCTGCTCCACAGCCAAATTTTCCTTTGTCCTTGAGATGACAAGATTTTTGGCACACAATCTACTGCAAGGACACCCTTGCATCCCGGGAAGTCAAGATGCCTCCTCATGTGAAAAAGCACAAGTCACACTTTTATTTCAGCTTGGATCATACTCCATCTGTCATTTTAGGGAGAATTTACTGCAACTTGTCCTTTTGATTTTAACAAGCACTGTCTTGCTGTTCACTTGCTTTGTGGCATGGTGTGTGTCTGTGCTAAACACCAAGCTTAGCAGCTGTTTATCCTGTTAACTAATTACTTGTCTTTACATGGTAACTTAGAGCTGTATCACATTTTGTCTTAAGAAGGGATAGCCTTTTCTTCAAGTAGCAAAGTAATGTTTTAGGCTGGATTTACATTAGTCACAGTACAAGTAGAAAATATGCTGTTGTCATTTTGATGATCTTAAAGACACAGTAATATTGAAGACAGTAAACATTCCATTACACCTTGTGTTGCTGAAAAAGTCAAGTTAAGGCACCAACTTCTCTTTCTTGAATTAGATGCAGATTCTTATCCCTGACATTCTTGCTGAATTTCATTTATGGTAGGGGATGAAGTTTTCACATCACAATAGCTAAAATCATGTCCATAAACTAGGTCCTTCTGAGAGTGTGGTTCATGAATTGTGACAGCACTCCACATCTTGTTCTTCCTCAGGGACTTATGTAAGAGTTCTCTCATTCTCCTGTTTTCTTTGGCTGTGGATTCATACATGATTTCAAGTTCCCCTTCTGTTTTCCTAGGAAGAAGATGAAGAGAAATCCTAACTTTAACAATCTTTCAGCAGTACAGAATTACAGTATGTGGATAAGCAAATTAGAAATGGCCTGTATTTAGGTGCTTGAAATTATCTGACTGAAATCCACGCCTATTTTGCTTTTGAAAAAGCTCAATAAATGTAATGCTAAATAGGATATGACCAGAACATTACCCATTACTGGACCCATGTAATAAGCTGGAGTAAGTCTGCACAGAGAGCATGTGAGACCCAAACAGGGTGACCACCACTCTCCACTGACCTTCCTAGTGCGTGTCAAAATACAGAATAGTAAGGAAATGAAGATCAATCTACGTGGAAAGCACAGCTTGGACAATGAGCACACTTATTTTAATTCTACAGACTAATGGAGTCCCCTTGAGGGCACTGCCTGAAGCACTAACTAGAGCTAGCCTTCTACACAAATTGTCCCCCATACCGGGCTCTAAAAATGAGAAACAAGTCAATGCAGAACATAAGTGTGTTGAGATTAAATGCTGTCAGCCTACACTGTGGGCAAAAGGTGTACACTAGGAAATAGGGAATCAGTACATCCAACAGAACCCTTTGTAGTCAGTAACACTGAGAATGAAGGGATGAGAAGTGGCCCAGACACAGTACCAGCCCACTGTGTGTTTCATCTCATGACTGCACATATAGATGGAAGACAAAAGAAGCCTTATGGAGAAGGGCTTAAGATTATTCTTGTACATACTGCTTGGAATGAACTTTTGTGGTGGAGAAGATCAGTAACCACTGAGAATGGAATTAAGGCAAAAGGTGTCAGGTGAAAGCAGCACAGTTGGCTAAATAGTTCAAGACTGCCCAAGAACATGAGAAGCCACAGATAATGAGTAGGACCTTTCAGTTTCTGCCAAGTCACTAAAAAGCCATTAAGAAGTAAACTCTCATTTTTAAAACACCAAAACTGTAGATGACTTTGTTCTCACAAAGTTGTCATGGGTTGCAGCACAAAATGTCACCAAAACTGTGTATCCTATCACCATCTGATCAAACTGGGGTGTGTGGGGTGCTGGAATTGTCTGTCCATGGCCAACTGTCAATAAACCTGCTGGGGCAGTTTTCTGATCTCTGCCACAGCCCAGCCTCCCTCCAGGCAGAGATCTTCTGCTGATGGGCCAGGGAGTGTCACTGAGAGAATTCCATCATCCCACTGGGAAATGCTCCAGCCAGGGGCAGGAGCCAAGTATTCCTACCTGGATACAAATCTGGGAGTTGGAACACCAAGGCAGCCTTTGCACTGGATTCTCAGAGGCAGACCAGGCCCAGCTCTCCCCACTGGACCTTCAGTGAAAGAACTCCACTTTTCTGCAGGAGCATCACTTCAGCAGAGCCACATCTGCCACTGGGACTGCAGCCAGCATGGGATGGCACTGCCACCAACACCCTGACCCACAGGGGGACAGCTGGGAGCCTGACTCTGGCACTGGGTTTGGTTGTTTATTTGTTTGTCTAACTGCATGTGTTTTTGTTTTATTGTTTATTTTAGTTCCCCTAATAAAGAACTGTTATTCCTATTCCCATATATTTGCCTTGGAGCCCCTTAATTTCAAAGTTAAAATAATTGGGAAGGAGGGGGTTTAAATTCTCCATTCCAAGGGAGGAATGTGCCTTCCTCAGCACACACCTGTGTTCAAACCAACAGAAGTGTACTTCTCCTTAAGATGGGATAACATTGTCTAATACTACCAGTGCTCATAATATGCTTCAAAATGCTTTACACAGTGGCATTTACCATTACCCTCAGCCTACATTTGGGGGAGATGTGAGGCATGTACACCTCATGTCTGAACTCCCCCAGCTGGCAGTCCTCAGTTTCACTCACTGGCTGACCTCTGTATTGTGATCTTGGAACATTTTCAGCACCTTGTTCTGAAGTGAACTTGTCTATCTTGATAGGGACATGCCCCTGCTGTTCTCTGCTGTCCCTTGTCTCCAATAGGAGTCTTCAGGCACTGTGCACAGCACTCTTATGTTTGACAATTAATACAGGAGAGCTTAATCTGGTTTATCATTACTGTGATGCAGATCATTATCAATGGTGTATTTCATCCACTAATTTCTGAAATTGAGACTTCTTTGGCTTTTTAAAGTTATTTTATTGTTAATGCTTGCATGAGCCTGAGGCATAGAATATGTGAAGATTACAAAACTAAAGATCAGCAAGTTCTGAATTATACTTTAATTAATTATAATTTAATTATTTAATATACAGTCCATATATTCAGTTTAATGATAACTGCATTGACTTTAGGAAAAAAAAATCAGTTCAAAGAGGTTAGTTTAAAAGTGTCCTCATGGTTAAATTACTTCAGTAGCAAGCAAATAGATCCTTTAGAGGCTTTTCTGAACTCTTCTTGGAGGACTAATTTTTAAACAGAGCTGAGATGCAGAGCCAGAGAATGCTAACTGCCTTGGAATGAGCAGCCAAAGCACAGTGCTGCCAACAAAGTGCAGTGCAGTTGCCCTGCTGCAGACACAGCACTCTGCAGTCACAGGGAAGGCTTTTCAAAGGCTTTACAGTGTGGCACAATTTTCAGTGTACTGCTCCACAGTTCAGCTGTATTCCAGGGGAACATCTGAGAAGATGCAGTAGCATCCCAAGTACAGTGACACAAGGGCATTTTGTTTGAAAAGGTTGAGCTGATTGAAATTTAAAAATGCATTCAGCAGAATGGCTTGGGGAGAGGGAGTCTTCTTGCTAGTCACAACCTCCCTTCCCTTTAGGAATTTGGACTACAGAGCAGCTTGGTTACTACAGCTGCTGATGCTCTGGACATTTTTCTCCACACCAAAATTTCCTGGCCTCTACAGCTGGTTTGCCTCTTAAAACACAAGTCTTTGCCATTTGGCATTTAAAGCTAGATGTATGCTCAGTTTAGACACATATGCTGTTTCCAGATATTTTTAGACAAAAGGCATTAAATAAAGGTATCATTAATGTAGGCTATTATTAATTAAGTAAAAATAAAAATTTCATTCAACCCCAAATCTAGCCAAAATGTAAGATTTTATAACTTGTTGAGAGTAAGAAAATGCCAGTGCCCTACTAATGTTAGATGATGAAAAAATTACTAGAAGTAGGTTCTGAAAGCAGATTCTTTAAAAAAGACAGTTTCCAGCCATCATTGAACTAAATTAATTCAGCCTTAATCTCAGAATCTTATTTGGGCTGGCTCAGCTGCAAAGCTTTTCTGCTGTTGACCCTCTTCCAAGGACAGTTTAGTGCACTTTCAAAACTTACATTCTGCATCCAAAGCACAGCAGCTGTAACTACCTTGAGGTAGTTTCTCTACAGAAGTCTTACAAAATAAACTCTGACCTAGAAAACTCATAAAGCTAAGTGCCAGTCAAATAGGACTGTAAACATTTATGAACCTATTTTTTTACCCTAGGATCACATCATGAACTTCCTTTGTATCTCAAAGCTCTTATTTAAGGAAAGGTATGTGATATTGACATCTCTTAGGGTTACTCAGTGACTAATAAAGATGCCCTTATCAGCTGCCTGAAGAACAAAATCTTACTGCTTTCTCTTAGTTGCTTTAGGTGAAAGGTTGCTGTGAATTTGCATTATTGTCTGGCAAAGGCTGTAATTACTGAGAAGGCTCCACAGAGCAGCTTCCAAGAAGGGAAATCTGCTTATCTTTGTAAGCTTTAAAAGCTTTCATTTATCAGAAGTACAACTATATCTATATGTGTTTCTTTTTGAAAACCAAGTAGAAAAATTCTCATCCCTTGGATGCAATGGGTAAGGAGTGGAACTCCTGATTTTTATTGGGAGGTCAAAGAATGCAGGAGGGGAGAAAATTCCAAAGGCAACTCACCTCTTTATGTTTGATGAAAGCTCATGCTAGTTTGGATGCAGACTTGTTAAAAACACAATGAAAGGAACAGCATATGAATACAAATCCTTGTCTGTACATACCTTACAGGGCAGTGTGCTGTCACACTCAGGACAGGCTGTGCCCGTCCTGATTAACTCTGGCCAGGGGCTCACTGAAACACAACAGGTTTCCAGAACTCATGTGGGATTTTCCTTTGCCTTACAAGAAAACTTAGCAGCAACAATAGGTACAGTGTGTTTTTGTGATAAAGGATTTCACGGCTGTAGCTAAGGCAGACTAACCCAAATTTCCTAACTCCATATTGTCTTCACCTGCTTTCAGTGATTCATCATACCTTCAGCTAGATTTTAAAGTAAACTGCCTTTTCTGATTAAAATGTGGCATGCTACTCTGATTTTCATTATCTAATAGTGAAATTGGAGAATTAATTAGAAATTAGAGAAAAAAATTATTGTATGTACTTATTTTAATGTCTATGTAGGCATTTTGCACAACAACATGATCAGCTAGACAGTATTTTGGAGTAAAAATCCCCTCTGTAAACACAGCTAGTCACAATAAATCTAAATGTTTGGTACTCTCCTAGCACTAGTGACTTTAGTTGCCAAGGTACAGATGATGAGCAACATCTGAACTACAAGTAATTTTCCCTTCCTTACTCCTGTGACTATGTGGGAAGGGAGAGAGAAAATAACAAGGCTTGTAAAATCAGAAATACACAAAGCTGACCAAAATACATGTTTAATTTCTGATAGGCAAAAAAGAGCTGATACATACTTGGATTACCTTGGGAAACTACTTTATAATGCAATACTTGAGAAGAATAATGAAGTATGAAGAAACTAGTTCATATTAACAGTATCAGCCATGGTGTTGGTTTTATTGATTTTGTTTCATAAGCATAAAACCTTTTTATTTCTTATAAAGGTGTAGAATTCAGCTGACTTTTCAGTAACATTTTCTTTTTTTTTTTTTAATCTACATTTTTTAATATAGTAATCAAGGGAAAATAATGAATCATAATGTTAACCAAAATATTACTTGGAAGATAACCATAACTTATTTTTTACTTTTAGAGTTTTGTTCATTATATTATATTCTAATAATCACTGTTAAAATTTAACTACCACCAGAAAAACCAGCCACTTGTTACACCATTCAATAACGTTGGTGACTATAGAAATGAAGAACATATCTTGATGGGGTTCATCTTGGGCTTATTTCCATAAAACACTGTTCTTCATCATCACACAGTTAAATGGACTACAATGCTGTAGTTCCAGGTGCAGCTCTTGTTTCTTAAAAGGTAGCTGCAAGTATTAATTGTGTGTTTACTGAAGAAAAAATTATTAATTAATTTAGACTGAAAAGGTAAAAGTGATTTAGTATAATATATGGAAAGTGTAATTAATTTTTTTACACATCTGTGTTCCATCATCTAATTTGCCTACTTTGGAGCTAGAAGGGTAAATTTTGAATGATCCATGTCATGGGACTTCAAACTGTGCTCTATCCTACTTTGAAAAAAAAACCCTTCTTTATTTAATTGCTGTTCTCTACAGCAAAAAATTGTAACATGAGCCCAGAGATATGAAAGTCACTTAATTAGTCAAAAATCCTAAATAACTCTTCCCAGAGAAATGTGGATCAGGTCAATCTGGTTTTTAATGCAAATTTCAGAGATTAATGGAATGTTCATTGTACAACTCTGCTACTTACACCTGTTTAATTGCAGTGTATAAAGTAATTGAGAGGGACTGTGCTGATAGAAGGTAGATGATACCAAGCCCTGTTTTTCTATTGTCTGTTAAAATCTATTTAAATTATTTCACAATGGCAGTGATGACTTGAGAAATGACTGCTTATTACTTTTTTTCAGTTTCAAAGTTTTTCTTTTATGCTGATATTGTAAATGTGCTGTGAAGCTTTCCAGCATCAGAGGGAAAAACACCTTTAAAGGACTCTACAGGATATTTATCTTCTATAAATCTGTTCAATTTTCTTCTCTTTATTTTGCACACAGCCAATCTAAGTCACTTATTAATAGACCAGTAAGATAGATTCAAAAGAAAACAGATCTTTGGTGTACTCATTAAACTCTTTTCATTTCCTACTATGCTGAAAACTGTTGAGAGCTGTGATGGGAAAGTGTTCAGCCTTTAGCAGAAGGTGCTATTAAAATAAATTAACATATATCTCGATTTATAGAATCCTTTCAAATTATCAAAGATTCACTCAGAATTGATATCCTTCTCAGACTGCTATCATTCTTAAGAAGTCTTAAGAACAGCAGGAGCCAGACAGAATAAATTCCTCCTCCAAAGGTTTTTCTGGGAGCTGGGAATCATGAGCAGGGTTTCAGCATTCTCAATAGAGCCACCATGAGTGAGGAAAGTGACCTGGCACATCCTGCAGAAGCCTCTGCTGGAAGCCAGCACTGGTGGAAGTGTGCAGGAGGTCCCCCTTGTCCCTTTACCTGTCACACCTGCTTGGATTGCTCCTGGCTGTGCCCCACTCACCTGCTCTGCTCCAGCACTTCATTGAGGGTTTCCTGTTTGTCTTGCAGCAGATGCTGCAGGTGCTTCTTTTCTTGCTCATACTGAGCAGTCTTCCTTTCAAATTCTTTCTCCTGCTCAGTCAACTTGAGGCTGATATCTCCAAGCTTCCCAGCTGCTTTCTTTTTATATACCTGTAAGGGTTAAAGTTAATAGAAAAATGTGGGATTATAGGAGAAATAAGGACAAATCATTACCAACAAAAGAAACAGAGATACTGATTTTCAGTTGAATCTTTACATCACTGCTGTATTGCTCAAATATGTCAGGTAGGTTGCATTTCGGGATTTTTTTAACCTTTTGTTAATTTGAAGGTATTAAACTTCATTTTGTTCTGCATATAAAACTAGTGTGTACAATGAATACCATACTGTATGTTTGTTTTATAGTGAACCTGCAGAAAAAGGTTTGTTTTCCAAGATACAAAGCTAAACTTTACAGCTTACCAAAGTCATACTTATATGTTGCTTACCACTTACCAAAGTCATACTTATCAGTACAAACCATGAAAAAGTGTTCTTGTTTTGTTATTTAACCTCAATACTAAGAGGAAGAAAAGAATAGCTTTGCTGGCTGCTTCACATAAGAGTCCTCTTGTTCAGAGAAGCACAAGTGGGTTTTGATTAATGGCTGTAATAACTAAATGATAACTAATGACTGGTCTCATCTCAAAAATAAGAAATTATTTTTGTACAAAGTAGCTTTGCTTTCTGAAATAATCTCCCCATTAAATTGCATAAGCACACAAGGAACTGAAAACTTGTTTGTGTATTGTTACATATCTCTAGATGCTGCTGCTCTTGACAATACCAAAAATCCAATATTGACTTATTTTCTCATGATTACAAAGAGAATGCTAAAACTGTTATTATCTCTGCAGACTGTAATGATTCCTACAGGCTATAGAGCAGAGTTTGGATTGGAAACACCTTCTTTAATAAAACTGTAAACTAATTTAGTGAAGCTTTGAATATATTGCTATTTATGTCCTGCTAATAGAAAGTTTTATCTCAGGTGCTAATCACTAAGGTTTTATCTTCATCTGAATCAGGGGAGAAAGATTTGAGTTTGCCTTTTGAGGAATTTTAATTCCTATTGGAGGAATTAAAAAAAGGCATTTTTAGACATGGCGTATACAAGGCAATATAATCCTTTCCACAAACTGTTTTCTTTTTAGCTCTTGCAAAATGTTTCATTGTGAAATTTAATTTTCTAGAGGTAATAGGATAATAATAGATAATATTTACCTAGAATATTAGTAATTGAATATTTAAGGCTGACATACATAGGATTTTTACCCTAACTTTTCCCTGACAGTCCTAATAGAAGAAAAAGAAGCCTGCAAGTTAACCAGCAACATCATTCAACTTTTTAGATTCCCAGAGAAGTTTTCAAAATGCAGAGTATTGTTATGGAAGGCTAAAACTGAACAAGTTCCTTCTGAACAGAACGTTGCTCAGAGCCAGCCTAGAGGAAGTGCAAAGCATAGGGAAAGCCCTGAACCTTCCCCTCTGCCAGAAAAAACTCCAGCACGTGTCAGGTGCAGCCCAGGTGTGGGACCTGAGATGCCCTCTGTGGGTTAGATGCCCATAATAATTCCAAAGAACAAGAGAAAGCTGCCTCTCTCAATTTTATCAGGGCGAAGGCTGGTGAATTGGAGCGTTGGTATTTTCTGTCATTGTGTTGTTTTTCTCCCATCCTTTACCACTAAAATTAGTATTGTCCCTTCCAAAAGACAGCAAAGTCCTGTCTGAAGAAAACTGTCCCACTTCTCTATAAAAAGTGTTGTAAGTCTGATCCTCACAGAACAGCCCTGAAAGCACAGTGAGTGCTACAGAACACTGTCAGTTTTCTCCCATGGCACCTAAAAACTTCTAAAAGACTTTCATTAAGATCACTGACAATTATCTTCAGAGCTATGTAAAAAAAATTATATATGGGGGAGGAAATTCCTTCTTAGTAGTAGAGGAAAACAGAACAAGGGCACAGTGACAGCAGAAAAGGGACAGCCTATTTACTCACAAGGTTTAGTGGACATTTTGTCAGATAGTACTGGGGTGTTAATAGGAAATAAAATACTTCCTCTATTCTCAGTGAGTGAGATATGGGCAAACTGTAGAAGCTTTTTAGTTCAAAGCCAACAAAATCAATATTAATTGTTTGGGAAAAAGTTCATCTGTAGTATTATGTGCTGGAGTGAGTAAGCTTCCTTATTTGCAGCTTGATACTGGCATACAGATAAACAGGAAATAGTTGGGAAAGCAATTAAAAAGGGAAAGTATTTATACTGGATGTTCTCCAAAATTTTATGTCCAAAGGTATGAGAGAATTGTCAAAGGTACATGACCTTTGACAAAAAAAAAAAATCTAGTATTATAATGGAACTTTGAGATATAAGATAAAACTGACACAAGAAAAGGAAATTGAAACATCTGTTACTTAAGCCTTGCTTTATTCATGAACACTCTGAGCAGAAAACACTTTGCAAACTAATCCAGGACTGTGAAACAAATTTAAAATTGGAATTATTGTTAAAAATAATAGCTTACTAGAGAAATCACTTTATACAGGATATTTCCTTAATCTTATCTTACTCTATTCTTTAACCTATTTTTATCTTATTCTATTTCTTTAACCTATGTATCTCTAATCTCCTTTTATCTTAAACTCTTTTTCTACACTAAAGAAGGGTATAATGAAGTATTCTTTCCTATAAAGTACAGAACTTCAAATAAATAAAAGCTGGAGAAGCCTTGAGTATCCTTTAGTCTTTTCCCCATTTTTTGAAGTTGTAGATTGGACTTGTAAAGCTTTACAAATATCTATAATTCTAAGGAAAGTGGGATTTTCCATGGTAATAGCAAGCTTTTGAGAGCTGAGGAAGGCACAAGGCAAAGTAAAATCCATTTTCTGAGCAACACTGCAAATAACTTAGTCTTATGAATATTATGAAAAAGAGCACTGCTGCAACAGTAAGAGAGACTAATAACTCAAATAAATACTGGCCTTATAGCACCACAGCAACTTCTAGAAAGTATTTGCTTTTGTTACATTTCAGATTCATCACAAGAAGTTCAAAAAACTTCCCAAACTTTTAAAAGGTACTACAATGTGCTAATGCTAAATGTTTATTCATAATTCCACTGCTTCTGGCAGAGATCTTCTAGTCTGCCCTTCTTCCTCAAACTCTACTAGCAAAGATTCTTATTAAACCTGATAAATGCAGTTTCTTCTGTCTCAAGGAAATACATCTCAAATGTGGTTTGGAAATAAAAATCCATTATAAATACATAAACGTAGTGATCTGCCATCATGTGCAATCTCTTATTTCAGAAATAACATGTTGATGGCAGCAACCAAATCAAATCTCTCTAGTTTTTATTATGCAACTGAAGGGTTGTTTAAAGCAAAAGAAAACTAACAAAAAAATCCCCAAACCCCACCAATACCCCAAACACAATTCCATTCCTGTTAGGAACTGCAATTATACAAAATTTTGCTGTAGAAAACAACCTTTTAGTTTGTTGTTGTGATATATCTGAGGCTTTAACCTAACATCACTTTGGTATCTAATAACTAATTTGAAATTTGTTACATATAAGGCAATTCTAGTTTCTCTGCAGACTCCCTGTGTTGGCTTCCATGGCTGGAACTCAGCAGCTCCCAAGTAACTTCAGGTGTGGACACACAGCTCCTTGGGTGGGACTCCAGAGTGAACTCCAGGTGTCTGTTCCCTGTTTTTAAAGGGAACTAGCCATCCCTCCTGCCCCTGAACCAGGGTAAAACACGCTGGCTCTGTTGGCTCTTTACAGCCCCGGGTGGCACAGAGACAGCAAACCAGACTGCAGATGACACAGAGCAGAGGAAACAGGCACACACCATTTTTTGGGTCACCTAGGACAGCAGGGTAGGCACTATGCTGTCATTCTGCTAGTCTTCTAGATTTTGGAAATACAGATTATTTTCTTGCAGTCATGGAAAGATAGGTTCTATTCAGCAGGCTCAGAATGCCTGGGACACAGAACCAGCCTTCCTGGGGATATTAATCTCCTCCCTGATTTATGGCAGCACTTTTGTGTGAGTGGCAGAGTGTGCAAGACAACTTCTGAGTTTACAGCTGAGTGGAGAAGTGTGAGAAAAGTGAAACAGATTCAGACAGAAGCCAGCATAAATTTGGGTACACTTCTCTCTCCTCTGCATACAGATCAACTAATGAGTGTGAAACAGAATCCAGTGTTTCCTGATCAGTAAGATGAATGCATTTCCTTTCAATTTTGGTTATACTTCCTGTTTTCTGTTAAGAAGCTACCTACTATACAAAATAGTGACATACACCAGAACAATTTAGAGATTCTTTGTATACATCAGCTAACATCACAAAGCATGAAAGATTTTGAACATATGAATGAAGGGAATGAGTGAATGAAGGGAAAACAGGTGTTGCAATATTATATGCTGTACTACCTGGGCCCTTGTATTTCCTGATTGGTAACTTAGGACAAAAATAGGGGTGAATTCCTGCACAGATAATTAGAAGATTTGGGTAAAAAAAATAGGCCATCTTTCCAAAATAATGGAAGCAGTTTCTTAAGTGGCTGCATTTAAAAACCCAGCAGCACTCCATGAATTTTCAAGGGTCTCATACTGGAAAAATCTAGAGTCTAACAAAGCAGAATGAATACTCTGAACAGAAAAGCCATGTATGCAGCAAAACTTAAATCAATCCATGGTCTCCTGATTTCACACACAAAGCACCTTTCCCTAAATCCAGATTAATGTTGACAGAACATGGCAAAGGAACACTGGTGGTAGGAAAGTCTCCTTCACGTGTACTGGCACGAGCAACTGGTTATACAAACAGCAAGTTGTGCAATGAGCACATGTAGTTTTGAAAAACCACAGCTCCTCAGTGATCAGGAATTGTTACAAACAAATCTTTCTTGCTTTCTCTTCATGAAAGACAATTTTGTACTCTAAATGCAATAGGTACACGATGGCAGGAAAAAAATTAAGGCTGAATTAGTAAACTTGCATGAAGATGAAGGCAGTTATAGCAGGTGATGCTAGATGGTAGATATCTTCAATACAGAGGTTGTTTCTGTTTTTACTAAAACCTCACAATTAACAAAATTATCATCAGAGATTCAGAATCAATGAACTCGCAATCTAAATTCTTTTTTTCAACAGTGTTCATAATTTAAAGATTAATTACACTTGCAGTGAAGGAGAGGAAATGGCGTCTAATGATGAACTGGAGTGCAAATTCTATTATCAGAGATTTACTATTCATAGCTCAAAGTCCAAAACTCTGGATTGTTTTCAAAGAATTTATACTAGATGATTCACTAAAATAATGCATAAAAAGACAATTTTTCTGTGTTAGCTGTCCCTTTTGCATGAAGTTGAAGGACTCCCTGATGAGACAAACATTATGCCCAAGCTCATATTAAAAGAGAAAACAGTGTGGTATTCTGACTGTAAAGAAGTAGTTTGAATACCAGAAAAACTGGCTTCCTCAAATTCTTGCCATGGATCATCAAACTGCTTGGTAATTACAATTATGGAAGTACAAAGACACTCCCCAGGGAACCCCAGCCGAAGTGCTACCTCAAGTTATCATGCTGACCAGGGCACTGAGTCAGTATCTCTCTGTTCACAGAATCACAAAATGAACTAGGTTGGAAAAGACCTTTGAGATCATGAAGTCCAACCTATGACCTAACACCTCCCCATCAACTAAACCATGGCACTGAGTGCCACATCCAGACATTCGCTTAACACAGCTCCAAGGACAGTGACTCCAGCACCCCCCTGGGCATTCCATTCCAGTGCCCAATAACTCTTCCTGTGAAGAGTTTTCTATAATATCCAGCCTAAGCCTGCCCTGGTGCAGCTTAAGGCTGTGCCCTGTCACTAAATGCCTGGGAGAAAGAGCCCAACCCCGCCTGAGCACAGCCACCTTTCAGGGAGCTGTAGAGAGTGATAAGGTCCCTCTGAGTCTCCTTTTCTCCAGACTGAACACCCCCAGCTCCCTCAGCCGTTCCTCACAGGGTTTGTGTTCCAGCCCCTCTCCACCCTCGTTCCCTCCTCTGGATGCTCTCAAATGTCTCAATGTCCTTCCTGAACTGAGGGGCCAGAACTGGGCACAGCACTCGAGGGGTGGCCTCAGCAGTGCCAATGACCCCCCTGCTCCTGCTGGCCACACCATTCCTGATCCAGGCCAGGGGCCATTGGCCTTCTTGGTGCATCTGCCATGGAATTTGTGACTCCTCTTCATAAATATGGTATGAAGTGTTTTAGCAGTTGATACATTTTTAACTTTAACCTCTACAGATTGGTATAACTCCATAGAGCATTTTTGTTAAAGCACAGTAAATCATATGAATATTGGCAAAATTGAAACATGGTACTGTGTTTTTTCTTGAAGTAAAAGGATGGTGGTTACTATCACCTGATCCTGGAGTTACAAATGTGTTTTTGACCACCGTCTCATTAACTGCTAGTAGAACAAATATTTGAAGGTTAGTCATTTTTTAAAAAATCCTGTTAAATACATTGCCATTTTTTAAGAAACAGATGGAGGCTGGATATGTTTTGTGTATCACTGTTAAAAAAACCCACCAAAGTTTATTTATAAACTACTCCAGGACCGAGTCAAATATTTTCTGACGTCAAAGGGAAACAAAGTTGCATGAACTGTTCTGCTCTGCAACTGTTAAATACTAGAGGGCCAACTACAGAACAGTTTTTAAGTAAGCTTTAACACTTTTCATTATTCAATCCCTGAAAAAATATCTGGCGTAAGTAAAAGCACACAAAAGTAGAAATGAACGTAGAAATGTTTTCAGAACTAAAACACCAAAGTAAATTTTGTTTCCTTAACACAGGTCCTGCACAAAAATTATTTATTTTGCATTCAACTTATATGATAATGCCCTATCACTCTCTGAATTTCATGTGGTTATGCTGGTAATCTACAAAATGTTTTGCACATGAGTGAATTGATAAAGTTTGTTTACAGTAACTGCCAAATCCCAACTAAAAACGGGTATTTATAAAAATAATTATTTTTAATTATATATATAACTTCAGCATACAGAGTTTAAAATATGTCCTAAAGCTATGTATACAAGTATGGATGTGGTTTGGTATTTTATTTTAGCAATAACCTGTTATTTAGCTTTAAAATTTTTTGTCTTAAGTAACAAATCTGCCAAATCTTGATTTCTTTTGAGACTTCTCAAAGAAAAACAAAACCCACAGGATTTTGCTAATTTACTTTCTCCAAAAGAATTAATTAAAAGGGAGAACTCAGTATCAGAAGACCAGATCCATTTTTATGTGCAAGGCCTGTGCAAATGACCTGACTTCAGAAGGAAGTGTGTGCCACGTGTTTCCAGTGCACAATGGCTGTCCCACTTAGCCTCCCTTCTTTCCTTCCATCAAGAAAGATTTGCAGTGAGATGAAAGAAGCCCCAGAAAAATGTCCTGAGACACACATGGTTGCATCTGACCTGTAACAGCTTTGGATGAGCTTGTTTCTCAGATACAAAGCAACAAACTCTGCAAAAGGTAAATGGAAGCTATACGTAGTTATACCTAAAAAATAGAAAATACAAGTGCCTAGAGTGTGAGTCCCAGGAACTCAAAGCTGTAGGTTAGAACCATTTCTCTCCTCATAACCTGAGAGCTCTATGCTCTACTGTTGCTGTTATTTATGAACAGAAACATCAGACTCCAAATAAGTTCATCAGAAGGCTGAAAAGAGGAATCTTTATTAACAGAATGGAGCACCTTATATAAGGTACTTGGCTAAGTAAAAAGTGATTGGTGAATCTCTATTATCATTGGTTAAGTAAAAGAAACAATATATTCTATGGTATGGAAAACAAGGATGAAAAAATACCACCTGTTGTTTTGAGAAAAGATCTTGTTTAGAGAATACGTTTACACAGTTTTTCTTGGGAAAGTGAGAAGATTTCCCTAGGAAAGAAAGGATCCTGACAGGCCTTCAGCTATGAAGTTTAAAAGACAGAATTGTCAGCATCACACTCTACTTAATCTAATTTGTATTTCATACCTTGTATCTTGGAGAAGTATCTGAAGACAGCTAAAAGCCAAGGCAAAATAACCTTTTCTAAGATAAGAACTAGCCTAACACATTCTCAGTAACTGTGTCTCCTTTTCACAAAAATGAATGTGTTTTAAGTACTATTATCACTGGAGACAGATTATACCTAAACACTTCAGAAGAGGTTCATCCTGAAACGCAATAGAGGGCAGTTACCCAATTTGTGATTTCCTGAAGCAGCAAAGAAATAAATTATATTAGCTTTCAGCAAAGTTCCATAAATACAATAACCAAAGAGCATATGGTATTTGTAGGTGTTGTGTGACTGTTTAAACCCCCTGCTTTACTGACCAAAATAAAGAATGAAAAGGTTTTGCAAGTAGATTAGTCTTACTTTTGCTAAATAGAAACTCATTTAAGAACTTTATTCACAGACTTTTTTCTAATTTCCATTAAGAGTGGGTAAAGATCTTTTTTTAATTTTGTTTTGCACTTAAAATTCACTACATGTAAATGTTCTTAATTTTATGCAAACCTCTTCTCTACCCTTTACAGCAGTCACAGATCTACTACATTGCAGAAGATCTACATTTAACAAGAACACAAGCCACTGCCTTAGTAGGTGAGCTAGACATGAATGATGGTGAAAAAAAGCTAAAAATATTTTATGGCTGTATTAGCCTAATTAGGTAAACCTATTACAGTGGTGTTTCAGGCATTGAGGTATTTTATTTTCTTTTTCAGCTTACTGCTCTCTCTTTACACTTCCAATTTCATTTATTTTCTTGGTTGCTAACTTCTCTGCTGTGTCAATCCCTACAGTGAAGTGCAGAAGGAAATGTCTCCATTAAAATAGTGGTGATGCACATTTGTGTCATTTGATACAGGAATAGCAGTGGAGGTCCTGACTGGCAGAGTATAATATGGAGACTCTGCTTTAGGATGAACTGAACAAACTTTACTTAATACAAAACAGCTTTTGAAAGTAATATATACATTACTGTCTAAATATGGAAACTAATAGACCAGGTATCTATCTATCTTTCTCCTTTCTTTTTTTAAGATTACAGTAAAAACAACCATGGTAGCACTAAAGATGCTGAAACACGTGTTTCAAATTTATTTCACTGTTATACTGCAATTACATACTATGCTTTTTATTTGTTTAGAGACTTGTAAAGATAACTTAAAAGGTATTCTCTAATTAGGCTGGATGTTTGAACATCCTCTGAGTTTCTCAACCTTCTACCCTACAGTCACAAGAAAATACTTGATGGTAACTGTACACTTGAGATAACACTTTTAACTCTTCCAAATCGAATTGTAATGGACTTCAAGATGAACAGAACACCTGGGTTACAATACAGAGCAAAAAAATGAAATACAAATGTGATTACAACTAGTCATAATTCTCCAGGTAATGATGTAAATGTGATGATCTGGCAGATATACAATGCACAAAAACAATGGAAGAGGGCACCAGTGAAAATTATAATAATGATCTATTTTGTTTTCTCAAAACTTCTAAAGATAATCTATATGTATGTCTTCCATAAAAACACTGACAGAGATTAACTACTTAATTAACTACTTAACCACTACTACTAAAAACCCCAAACATTTCACAACAGATATTTAGCTTAGAAACACTGCTTACCTTAACTTTTTCTTCCAGTCTTCCTAAGCGTAGACTGCCTTCTATAATTTTCTTAAGGACACCATGATTCTCATTTTCCAAACATCTGGCCTGCAACCATGCAGTATACAAAGCTACATGTAACCATTCTGTTTGTTTGCCAGGGCAGACAAAATGCATACACTGAAGGAGACACAGCAACTCCATTTTGAACTCCAACACTCTGAAGAACCAACATGCATAAAGAGTCCTGGAAATTATTCTCATTAATAATTTGTCAACTGATTGTGAATACTATGAAGCAGTATTATTCTGAAATTACTGTAAACCCAACCAATTCTGTGTTTTTTTCTACAGATACATGTATGTGTACATAGGAATCCCATTTTTATCCATGAGACTTATCCTTTGGGTCACATTTAGTAATTTGCTCTCAAATAAGCCCTTGAAATTGGCAGGGGTTCAGACAAGGATATTTCTAATATGGTATGCTTAATATTTAAAAGTAGATATCACAGAGATTGAAATCTAAGAATCAGTTCCCCCAGTTTCTAGAAGACATTTATTATAAACTGACATTTATTGTCAGTTTCACAATCCTGAAGTCCAGTTTGCAGTGGACAAAGATTTGAGTTGTGTCACCATAGTTCCTCTTCTAGAATTAGGAATTAACTGCTGTGGTTTTTTATCCAATGCTGATGACAACTTTTGTCTACTAACTGAACAACCAATAAAAGAAGTTTTATTTTAACGAAGTTTTGTGAAATTATTTCAGATTCAATTTGAAGACAAGAGTATGAAAAACTGAAGCTGTGCCCAGTATCTTATAAAAGAAACAAAATGTGCTTACAAGAAGCCCAGAAACCTCCCTGCCAGGCACTTCCACTAAACAGAAGTTGTTCCAAAACTCTCAATCATCCAGTCAAAATGACTGCTAATCAATAAAGAACAATAATATGTATATGCATCCACAGCAGAAGGTCCATACAGATCACTTCAAAGGTAACAGTCCACCCTTAAGACTCAAAAGCAAATATTAAAATTTTATAATTGTGTGCTATTTTTAAATACATGCAGCTCAACATCAACTTCTAAAGCTAGGTTAAAAAAGTCTTTTAAATTTGATAAGTGCCATTGCAGACCCTAATGCTCATGTGAATTAAGGCTTAATTATATTGCCTCCAGAAATAAGGGTGGCTGCTTTTAATTACTCCTCTAGAAAACAATCTTTCACTGCTCCTACCCTATTTGCTAAAGTGTACTTAAAACAGAGCTAAATCCTTAAACTGGAATTACAGCTTTATCTTTGATAATTCAGATTAATAATAACTTGTGCCAGTAGCCTGATAATTGTGTGAAATATCAATTAAGTCATGTGAATTAGTTAAAGGTAATTACCAAAAATACAAGATGATCACGTTCCTTAGCTATCTTCTCCACCAGCCCAACCAGGTTTGTTAGATAATGATGGGCTGCCACTTCTTTCTCCATTGCTTCCTCCAGCTGCAGTTGCAAAAGACCTATTTTCTTCTTTAATCGTCTGTAAAAGAAATAGGAAAATCTTTGGATTGGGAATTAGTAATGGCCTTAAAAAACTTGTATCACACGTGCCAATCAACCTAGAAAAGTCCCAAACAATCACAGATGCTGTTAAAAATGCACCAGCTCAAAACATCTGCAGTGCCAATAGGATCATATCCCAATTTTTGGGGCTGTTTTTTCTTAACAGTACATTATCTGAATAACAACACAGTAACAATGATTCAAAAGAACAGTTTGTGCAATGGCTACAAGCTTGTATTTCTTAAGATACAGAACAATAATATTGTCATTACTTTTTAAAATACTGGGAACTCTAAGCAACCAGGTGCATGAGATTTGCAAACAGTATAAGTCTGATCCTTGTCTAACTGCAAATATTGTATGCCTACTCATTTTCAGATGAGTACACCTAATGATTAATTGCTATAGCTAACTACTAAATTAAAGATATATTCTTAATTTGCATGCAGACACAGAAAACTGAGCATGAAAACATACAAAGGTTCACAAAACTTGACAACCAGGCCCCCAGGCATGACAAAGATAGGTTTAGGAAATATGGGGTTTTTTTGCAGTGGGTAGAAAATATGTATTATGGGAAGCTAGACAATATTTTTTCATATATTTCTGTTCTTTTTAGAAATAAAAGTATTTCTGTACAAGACAATGAAACTGATAAGACCTGTTTGTCTTTTGAGTCATTTGCATCTCAGTTTCCAGGATCTTCTTGTCAGCCATGAAGTTATCTTTCTCTAAGAGCAGTTTCTTGTTTTCACTTTGCAGTGATGCTATCTTTTCCATTACAGCTTCCACCTCACAGTGCTTTTTCTCCTGCTCCTGTTGTAAACAGCTGCAAAAACCAAGGGTGTAGATCAGGCATCATGTACAGATCTACATCACTAAAATGCCAAGTTACAGGCAGATACCTTTGTTGAAGTTATGAAATAAGGTAACACTGAGAATGCTCAATGTTCACTGGTGACATCAGAGAGGTATTACAATCTCATATCAAAATCATGATTAAATTATTCAAGTAACTCCCTCTGACTGCATTTTATTTAGATTATAGAAGTATGTAGTCCAGATGTAATCCCTTCGTGTTTTTTCTTTTTTCAAAGAAATTACTACCTGCCAAAAAACAAAGTTTGAGGACTTCTCAGGATGGCACAGTATCATGAAACAGTAACCTGCACTATCTAAAGGCTTGAAAGTATCCAAATTTACAGAATGTCTTACTCAGCAGATTATCCTGCATGGCAGCACTTTTCATGCACTCTTTCATGCAATTTCCATATTGTAACAACTGAAGAAACTTAGAACTTCCAGTTCAGAATTACAGGATTCTTTAGACATGTTCCAAAGATGTGAACAGAAAAATGAGAACATTTTATATATAGTAGTGATAGAACACACAGATTTGACAAAAATGGTATTTTTAATGCCTCTTCTTCTACTATTTAAAATGGTACAATTAGCAGTAGGTACTCTATGGCAAAAACACGTCCACCAATATTTCCAGAACTGGGATTTCCTTTTGTAATTTTAAATGTCTCTAAAACTTAAGACAGTGGTTTTTAAATGCTTCTTTCCCTTTCTTTGTGCTTTGGTAGTTACCTTCCTGGATTACCAGCCAAAGTTACCATGGTCTCCTACCTCCAGAGTGCAGCTCTGCTCATGTGCATGCCTTGCACCAGAGTAAATTCTTACCTTTTTAAATCATTCACCAAAGCCAAGTGCTTCTCTGCTGATATTCTGCTATCCATTTTGGCCTTCAGCTCTTCACATGTGGAACACAAAGCTTCTAGCTGCTTCTGGTACTCTGCTATTTCTTTCTCTTGACTCTGTTTCTTATCTTCTAAGACTACTATTTGTTTGGTCAATTTTGAAGCTTTCGGAAGGAGGAAAAAAAAAGTCAACTGTGTATAGCAGAACTAATTCAAGCACATAGTGAAATTTCAATAAAACCATTAATATGTTAATTCCTAGTTGTTTACAACATTATGTAACAGGATTTGTCAGTTTGTGTTTTAACAGTTTGGACTTGATTTTTTGCTGTCTCAAGCAACTTGTTTTGTGAAAATGCAGAAACTTCAGGAGTACTTCTTTTCAAGGCTATAAGCTCATTGAAATGTCATTTTAATCTAAAAAATTCTGATTCAGTTTAAAGTGCTCTTCAATTATGCAAATGACTGTATTGCTGTTAAGAGTTCTCACTTTTTCAGAAGTGTCAAAATGGACTATTTTTTACAGTGTCAATGTGATAGTGATAATGACTTTTTAATAATTTAATAATTAGGTGATAATGACATTTTTTAAATTATCAGTTGACAGAGCTTGATGTCCTATGAAAATTAACTATATCCAAGGATGCTTTTTAGGCATATATAAAGGTGCAAAAAAAAAACCCCAGCCAAACCCAAAACTCTGCCAAGCTTGCCAAAACAAATAAATGACAAAAGAAAACAAAACAAACAAAAAAAAAACACCTAGAAAAATAAAAACCTGCAGTACCATCTTTAGTGCAGCTCAGAAGACTAGAACCTCAAGCACTTTTACCTTCTTGAACATGCTGTCTGTGACTATCTTTTGCTTTAGCTTGTTGAATTTTGAGTTGCTCCATCAACAATCCATTTTCTTCCAAGACCAGCTTGGCCTGAGTTTGCAGCAGCTGCCTGCAATGATAATCAGCTTGTAAATAAAACGTAACTCAAAATATTACTTACAAAGAACAAACACAACTGATTTTCAACTGTGTAAACTTACAAAATCATACTTGAGCCTCTTTAAAAAAACAGATTAAAAATCCCTATTGAAAGCAGTATGAGGACCTGAGCTAACCAAATCTATACAGATAACAGCACCTGTATTTCTGCCTCATTGAAAGTAGGTCTATGCCACTGGTGAATCTGCAGAAAGACTTAATATTATGATGCATGCTGTCTCTTCCAAAGTCCTCCTCATGTTGACACTGTGTCATCTGAGCCCTTGCATGCAACTACTACCTGTGCCACAGGTGTAGGAAGAACTTTTATGTTCACTCATACTGGATGTTCCAAAACCTGTTACACTGGTTAGGAATTCTGCTCCATTTTCTACTTTAAATCTGTTTATGGTGAATGAATACTCAGCTGTTGTTCCAGTAACACTATCCTAGTAACAGTACCATAATTGCAGCAGAACTTTTTGTATATGCCATGTCTCGTGTTCCTTCTGCACACACAGAGCAACACTGTCCTTTTTCAGCCTTTGTTCTAGAAGTGAGAAAGGCCAATCAGCCTAAGCTCCAAATAAAAGAGGCACTCCATTTCTTTGGTTACATGAGAAACCCTTTCAACTTTGATTCTCTGTACAGAAATATGTGTACTCTCTGGAGATTTCCATACAATTGTATTGTTATTGCCCAGCCTCTACTGGAAGGGCGTGTTCTAACATACCCCACACAACCTTTCTTTCCCTTTATAGCTGTTGCCCTAAAAAGCTCAGTCATCTTGCAATGAACCAGTAGGAACAGATTCTTCTCCATCTCAGTTACCAGTGGATGAAGCTTCTCTACCTCAGCTACCAACCAATCTCACTCAGTCTAATTATTAGTAAGCCTCAAGTATTTTTTACTACAATACTGGTTTAAAGAACAGGAGTCTGCCAAGGCAGGCGGGACCCTCCCTTGGAATGGAAAATACGATCCCCTTCCCTACGAATTATTGTAACTCTGAAACCATTGGTGTGTCTCAGGCAGAGACAGAGCCAAAGGCAGCACAGTTCTGCCCCAGCACACAGTTCTGCCCCAGCACACAGTTCTGTCCCCAGCACACAGTTCTGCCCCAGCACACAGTTCTGTCCCCAGCACACAGTTCTGTCCCAGCACACAGTTCTGTCCCCAGCACACAGTTCTGTCCCCAGCACACAGTTCTGGCCCCAGCACACAGTTCTGCCCCAGCACACAGTTCTGCCCCAGCACACAGTTCTGTCCCCAGCACACAGTTCTGGCCCCAGCACACAGTTCTGCCCCAGCACACAGTTCTGCCCCAGCACACAGTTCTGTCCCCAGCACACAGTTCTGTCCCCAGCACACAGTTCTTGCCCAGCACACAGTTCTTGCCCAGCACACAGTTCTGTCCCCAGCACACAGTTCTGTCCCAGCACACAGTTCTGTCCCCAGCACACAGTTCTGTCCCAGCACACAGTTCTGTCCCCAGCACACAGTTCTGTCCCCAGCACACAGCTCTGCCCCAGCACAGTTCTGTCCCAGCACAGTTCTGTCCCAGCACAGTTCTGTCCCAGCACAGCCCCAGCTCTCTCTGCCCACAAACCGCCCCGGCGGCACCGCCCGCCTCACGGCCCCGGCCCGGCCGCAGCGCCTCCCCTCGCTGTAGTGCCGACCGCGACCGCCAGGGGCGCTGCGCCTGCGCACGGGGACGCGGCTCCCCCGCGCCTGCAGGGGGCGCTGTGGCGCGGCCGCCGCTCTGCGCGCGCCAAGGGCGGGCGGGCCGCAAACGGGGCCGCCCGGGCAAAGCCGCAGGGGCCGGCGGGAAATGGCGGCAGCGGAGCCGCGGAGCGCGGCGGGGGCGGTACCGGCTGCACAAGGGGTGCCGAGCACTGAGGAACCACCCGGGAACCGCGGGTGGTGTTAACATGGAGCGAAAAACACGAACAGCGGCACAGGAGCAGCAGGGCTGGACAGCGGCAGCTGCCGCACGCAGCCGTGGGACAGCCCAGTGAGCTGGGATAAATACAAATTAGCCCAAGTTATCTGCACCGGGCAGTGTGCCTGGGACCCTGGGGAGCAGGAGGCTGGCACCTTACACTTTAAAAGGTCAAAGCCCTGCCCTGTAAGCCACGATGTGACACGTATCCCAGCTAAACCCTCCGTGTGGCCAGCACAGCCGTGCCCCCCGCTCTGTGGGTGCAGCCCGAGTGCTCCGGGGAACAGCGCCGGGCCCTGCGGCCTCGGCTGCTGCCTGCAGAGCGCACGGTCACTGACACGGATTAAAGAACAGCTCCGAGCCGCGGCCACCGTACCCGGCCCGGTTCTTACAGCCACGCTTTAGCGGCCAAACCGCCTTTGGTGTAGCAGGAGGAAACCACCCCCGAACTGCTACAGCCACACGCTCCCTGAGGGAAGGCACTGGGGCCGGCTCCCCTCCCGGGGAGCTCGGGGGTGGAAAAGGGCCCGGTCCCACAGCGGCTCCTGCGAGCAGGAGCTCACCCACCGAAAGCACAATCGGGGCAGGATGCAAACTGCGCAGAGGCAGCGAATCCTCTGGGCAGCGAGCCTGGCACCGAAAGCACAGCTGTGCCCCGCCATGCCGAGAGAGCGAGGAGCTGAGCCCGGCCCCAGGCAGAACCTGCCGGGAGCTCGGCATTTCCACGGCAAACCACTCAGCTAAGAGACTGCACTCAGCTGCACTCTGCCCCCTCATCCTCCTCCCTGCCACCTCCTTTGTCTCCCAAGTATTGGTCAGTCCCAGCTCTTAGGCAACAAGCAATTCCCTAAGAGAAGCTAAAAAAAAAGCCTAATCTCCAACAGCTACTAACTACTTAACCTCATTACGTTTGCATTGTCTCACTTCTCAAGAACATCAAATTCTTCTAATGCCACATTCCAATGCTATTTTATATTAGTGGGAAACCGATGTCATTGGCACACTGCAAAGATCTGTAACCTGCAATATCTAGGACAGAATTACATGGGCTTCCAGTGGAAAACTCCACATCTGTATTTAATCTTTACTCCAAAATTACTCCAGGAATTGCAGATCAGCGTTGTTCCCACATGACAATCGAGATGCTATTAATTCTTCAGAAAAACAATGTTTGAGGACAAAACCCATTTTTCCATTAGATGTTATTTTAAAAGTTTGCATGAAATAAAATATTTTTTAACTTTTAAACTAAATTCTAGTAATATAACTTGCCATTCTGTAGGGGCAATGAAGGTATTCAACTGCTCATGCAGATTTTCATTCTCCTTCACCAACTCCTCAACTCGTGCTTTAAAATTCTTCATATCCTCCTGGAAGGCAAAGGACTTCATAAAATTCATCATTATTTTGCTTTAATTTTGGCATCAAGAAAAATTTTTGTAAGCATACATGCTTAAGTACCTTCTAGTTCTTGTTGTAATATTCTCTCACTACTCACTCAACTCTTAATTCAGGTGTGATATTTGATCTCCAAATTGTTTCATTAACCTAGTAATATTTGATTAAAAGTAATACTGATAATTCTACCACATTTTTGCAAGTTGTTGACCCTTAGAAGAGAGGTTTAAAAAGCTGAATTCTGGAAATTACTGGATGATACTATCCATTTTCAGTAGGAGTGACACAGATTTGAATATAAGACAACAGAGTGAATTTACAGTAATATAAAAAACCTTTGCTGTTTTCTGCTTATTTTTTGGCTAAATTTTTTGAAGGATAAAATAATTTTTTTTTTAAAACCCAGGAAAGTTGTACTCTGAAGCAAATAGCTATTTTTCAAAGATTCAGTGACAAAAAAACACTTCTAAAAAAGCAAAAAAAGTACCCATTCTTTTAATACCTAGAAGTAAATATTCTACCACAAAACCCCCAGAGCAGCCATACAGAGCACTGAGTTCCCATTATAAATGAGTTGTAAATTCTTTCTACCACTATTTTCTGGTTTGCTCTATTTTTAGAGCACATCTTATCTCAGTGTAGGGCATGCTCCTAAATGTGAACAGGGTGACAAAAACAAGCAAGCCAAGTAGGATAAGAACACAATAACTATAGCATGGAAAAGGAAAAGTCAGTTTAAATTTTAGGCAGACAACAGCACTGGCAAATCCCTTTAAAAATATTCAGTAATTTATTTCTGCTTTAGTGTATACTTTTTCTAAATGGCAACTTGCCTCATGTTCAAGAATAAAATCTTCTTTTTCTCTTATTCTATCTTCATATGCCAGCAGAAGAGGGGACAAATACTTCATATCCAACTTAAAAGAAAATGAAAAAATAAATACATATAAATTAATTAGAAGCCAAAATTTCCTGTATTTTTTATTTCAGCTATAGACTATTGGTTTTGAAAGCTGTTAAAGGGGTTTCTCAGATGACTTGCAGACTGAAGTGCAGAATTTCTACAGCATGCAGACCACCATATGCAGAACAATGCTGCAGAAACACTTCACAAGTGTTGTGTTAGGGGCAAGCTTTACAAAGGAAAAGACTGCTTGCTTTCCCTGAATCCTTCTAAAAAGCAGCTTTAACTTAATATTTATTGTATATGTATAATAATATGTAACACAACAGAATATGGATGCAAATGAACACAAAACAAGATTCAAACACTATAGTGAGTACTACTGCTAAAAAAAACATCCCAGGTTCATGGGAAAGGAATTTTTGCACTCCTAAATCCACATCTTTAAGACTAAATACATACATATGTGATTATTGGTTATTTTGGCTAAAAAGACAGAGCAGGAGAACTTTCCCATTCTGTATAGTTCTCAGGAACAGTGAGGAAGGAAAATAGTCTCTGAAAGGGAATACATTTGTAATATGTAAAACAATTTCTCCTTGAAATGCTGATTAGATTTTCTATTTACTTTTCCAGAAATTCCTAGGTTACTACTGCATCCATGACGTTTCCTACAATCAGAAATACTCTGTTTTCTTTTAGTATAATCTTAAAAATGTAACAGCAAAAGATTAACAATTAAGATTAACAATTAAGCAAGAGACCTTGAAAGACCTTGAAGCAAACTGCATATGCTAGACAATTCTAAATGAAGATGGCATTTATGATTCTCAACATAACAATACTTTTCAATAGTTCAAAGTTGGTGACTGTGTGCAGTCTGTAGCTCACTGGACATTCAACTGGAACTGCACACATTCATTACAAAGTTCTGCCATACATATTTCTTCTGCAACAAAAGAAATGTTTATAATATTCTATTAGCATGTGATAGTTCAGCAGAGAAAAATCTGAATGCTCTGATTCCAGTAAAGAAATTCTACTGCTTTACTTAGAGAGGAATGAACACTTAAGTGAAAATATTATTTGACTTACCAGCCATGGTGGTTGTGGTCCTTTCATGGGTAAGCTTTTCAGCTTCAGACTCTAGAGTAGATATTTTAAAAGATACTGACATTACATCCTGCTTTTTGAAGCACCTCACAATGCTTGATAATTGTGCAGTCACAATTATCACCCCAAACAAGCTTGTGTTTTTATTACATGTGTGGCACATGTAACACACCCCCAATAAAACTGAAAGCTCAGTCTCTTACTGACACAAAATAATAATGAATTCTTAATGTTAGACTTAATGACAAATGCTTATTTTTAAATGTTTTAAATTTCAGAAAAAGCCTGTGCAATTTGTAGACTTGATGGCAAATTTGGAGAAAACAGACAGAAAAACTCCAAGATAAAATAACAGACAATGGGACATTTCAGTAGAAACTGCCTTGATAACCATGATTCTTACCTCTTCTTGGGACAATGACCTGAATTTAGTTTGGTAGCGACTTAATTCTACATTTAAACGATGCACCACTGTTTTCAAAGCATCATTTTCATCTACCAGTTCTTGTGCTTGTTGTCTGAGAGAAAGTAATTCTGTCGCTTCCTCTATTAAAACAAATATCCAACAAGAAAGATCCATTAAAATTCAAGAAATGTCCACAATAATTTGTTAATTGTAATGAAAATCAATAAGCTAGAATAATCAATAACATCTCTCAAAGTCCTGTTACAGAAAAATCCCATGAAAAACTACTAGCAAAAAATTCACTATATTTCAAACAACAAGTAATTTTTTTTTTCTTATCATGCACTTATTCCCTGACAAAACTTCTACAAATGTAGAAAATACTATTTGGAAACTACTTCTGCATGCATATTTGCCTAAATCAATGATTTCAAACCTACTGCTAGAGAAAAAGTTTGTAAGAAATTAGAAAAATCAAAACAAAATAACTACAGACTAGCTTCTGTGTTTCTCCCACCTTCTCTATGTGAGTTTTCTGCAGCTTCTTTAAGTTTTCTGTTTTCTTTTTCTAGTTTCTTCAGCTTTAATTGCTGTTCTTCTACATGCTGTTTTGTTCTCTCAAATTGCTGGACCACAGCTTGGTACGCCTTGTTCAGAGACCAGTTCTCCTGTTTTAGTTCTCTCAACTTTTCTTTGCTTATATTTTCCCATACTTGCCTTGTCCGTACAGAGACATCTGTAACACCACAGAACAAGGTATTTAAATAATAGCCAGACTGGAATAGGAGTTTCAGCAAATTACAATCCAGTTTTTTCTAATATTAACCTTATAAACGATTGATATTTTAGAAGATCTAAATCACCTCATGGCTCCCAAAAGATAAGACCAGAAAGAACAAAAAAGGTGGGTTTGGGAAGAGAGCTGTGGAGTAGCTGCAAGTTCCCATCTTTTCCCTCAGACACTAAAAACACTCCTTCTTTTATTGGAAAAGATAGCATCAACAGATCTCTCCAACCTCACGGACTAGAGAGGTAAAACTGAAATGTCCACTGCAATAAGCAAAGTGTTTGTGCCCTGCGTGGACTAGTCAGTATTCTTGAGCCCTCCAATTTTTAATCACCCATACAATGAAAGCTTTACATTCCTTCCCACTGAACAGCTTCAGCGTTGCTGAATAGAAGTTATTGAACACTTCTTACAAAAGTAAACTTTTAGATTATCTGCAGAACTGTGGATATATTGTTCCATCAGTAATAATGGGGTTTATTTCCAAGTTTTCCTTTCCATCTGCACAGAGTAAATAGCTGAAATGAGGGCAGAGATTTCAACCATACCAGCACAACCTAACAGCATACAGCATCAATTAAAGTCAGTACAGGACAGTTCCTTAGAACAGGATACAGATTAAACCCAGTACAGAGCTCTCTCTTGTACTGATGATGTGTTAGGAATATCTCAAGCAATTCTGGCCACTGTTAAATTCTTGTGAAAAGGCATAAGATACTTGGAAGCACAGGCATCCAGAAAACCCCATGAACTCAGAATAGGCACATATCCCCTCATGAGACACACAGAGCTCAGAAATACTGCCTGAAGTGTCAGGAGGATGCAGAAACACACAAAGAAGCTGATGGCAGACCTGTATCTCCTGACTCTGTGTTTATCACTTCAGTTACAACAGGATACTTAATAATGGTGACCTCTTCTAGTGTAGATTGAAATGATTGTATTGGAGAGGTCCAATATGACCAATTTTATTACATCATTTCACAATGTTTTATTTACTTTAGACCTCAAAAGTCCCTCAGATTGGAAAATAAAAACCAGTCTAAACCACCTAATCCAAAAAGCCTGAAACTACTGCTTTTATACATATCACAGAGCATTTTCTCTTCTCCTGTACAAGAAAAATACTTACATACACACCAACAAAAATTAGGCTTAAAGAACACAAGAAGGAAAATGTGTTTTCATATATATATGAATATTAATAAAGTGAAAATATGTAGCGAAGTCATAGTAAAATCCAAACTACCTGGGGATGGTGGAGGTTTGTCATGTATCAGATTTTCAGCTAATAGTTTTTCCTCCTAAGAGAAATAAAAAATGAGAGAATTTGCTTTAACAGCATTGCTGCTGGAGAACTTAAGAAGTAAAAGTTTTGAAGGAGTTTCTTTTATATCAACAAAATTGAAGGCTGGATTCACTGCTGATGATACACAGCTTATCATCTACTCATTTAGACATCATTTGGTCAATTATCACTGCCATCAGTCACTTGGGGACACCTGAAATTCACAATTACCTTAGTAGTCAGAAACATACACTTCTCAAAACAGTTTTATTTATGGCTGACATAAAAGTCACATAAACACGAATCTCCTTGATAAAAAAGGAAGGGTATTCTTCCCACTTGTTAGTTTGTACAGAGTAAGACTTTATAGTAGTCAACTATGTCAGTCCCAAACTGGGTATCAACAAATCAGTTAAAATGTAAAATGTTTTTCAAAGCTGAAGAACTTTGTTCTTGCTTTGCTGGAAAAAAAACCCAAAAGTATTTGTACATTTTCAGAAGGTTCTTTCACCAGGAAGGAACTACAGTGTCATTTATGCTAATGTATTTACTTGAGGTGAAGGTGATACAGAGACTTTCTCCATGTTTTTATGAAACAGCAGTGAAGTTTTGTAAGGATATGCTGTCATGAATTTAACACACTGATGATACTGAGTGACACCAATGATTAAATGAGGAAAAAACTCATGAAGCATTTCAAAGAAAAAGATATGTGGTTAAGAACTTGTAGAAAAAAGTTATGATAACAATGGAAGAACTGACAATTTTAATGAACAATCTTCTAGCAAGTTGATCTGAGAAACTGAATTTTGGGGCATTCCTTTTCAAGCTTATGAAAGCAGTCAGATCAGTCCAAATAGAAAATTATAGAAAAATGCAGTAAACTCAGGCTCAGAATTTAAAAAATAACAGTATGAGTTATCTCTTGCTATAGTATGTTGTCTCTCATTCTGTTTCTTTCTTTCACATGAGGAATAACAGACAACACACAAAAAAAAAAAAACACCAACAAAACTGTATGGTCCATTTACCTATATAGTTGCATTTTTTCAAAATTAATGACTAGCCATTCTTGTATTCCAAAAGAAAAAGATTGCAGAGTGGCAATAAATTAGTTTTCTTTTAAGTGACTGCAAACTTATCAGCTTTTTATGACACCCTATTTTCCAAAATGCATCATAAATCAACCTTTTTATAAGTCTTACCTTTATATTCGGGCCCAGATTTTGATCTTCTGTTAAAGAAAAACAGATCTTTTGGTCAGTTAGAACACAAATTATTTTTAAGTCCATAAGCTGTAAGGGTTCATAAGGATATGTATGCACACATATACATGCAAATAAATGTAAAAAAGGCCTACCCAAACCACAGATTGGATCACAAACTTTCCATTAACTCTTTTATGGTGATGTGAGACCTCACTTTACCTCACACTGGAGAGGTGCAAGTGTGGAAGAAATGAAGCTGTACTGTTGGCTTCTCTTAGAAGTTTAGAATTTGACTGAAGAACAAATGAAATATTCTCATTGATTTTACTGACTTGAATCCTACTGCATCTCTGAACAAAACCAGTGCAATTCTGACACCTACCAAGACCTGCAGCACTTACTGTGTAGAAGAGGGATTAGAGAAAATGCATATATATCCTGTTTTATTCAGTTTAATGCCTTCACTTCCCCAACAGTTTTATCAAAGCAACCATTCTTTCTGAATATTTCTCTCTATAAAACTTTTCAAATTACTCCACTGAAATAATACTGAAAAAATGCTGGGATCCAACATGAATAAAATTTAGAAAGACACCATTTTTTTTCAGAATTCACTTAGTTTTGCTTCCTCTTTTCTATCCACTAGCTACAGAGTGCTACCATCCGTGGGAGATAAGAAAAATCTTATAGAATGAGGGCCTTATAGGCCTCTGTGCACTTCTGTTCATTTCTGCTCACCAGAAAGCACTCTGGGAAAGCTTCAGCTAAGGGGATAGGCAAAAAACCAGCTACATAAGCTAAAAATGCTAAAAATGAAGTTATATAGCCAGAAAACAAGTTCTATAACCAATGTGTGGTTATCTCGTGTTTGGGATTCTGACTGGCCAAGGGTACACGTGGGCACTGTGTGACCAAAAAGGTGACTGGGTAAAGGAATAAAGGAACAGCAACACCTGCAGTGGCAGGCAGCCACTTCATGTTGGTTTTATTTCATGAGAATGTAAGCAGGTAAGAGTTTAGTGTCTCAACACAGCATAAAAAGGCCTGGCTTTCTGCAATAAATGATCTTCCTTTGCAACTGCTAAGGGGGTGTCTGTGTTTTTTCATTCATCATTGCTACAACCATCCTCTGTAACAACTGCATTTTCCAGCTCTGAAACTAATTATTTCCCTTTTCCTGCTGTCATGGGTTGCAGTGCAAAATGCAACCCAAACTGTGAATTCTATCACCATCTGAACAAACTGGGGTGTGTGGGGTGGTGGAATTGTCTGTCCATGGCCAACTGTCAATAAACCTGCTGGGGCAGTTTTCTGATCTCTTCCACAGCCCAGCCTCCCTCCAGGCAGAGATCTTCTGCTGATGGGCCAGTGAGTGTCACTGAGAGAATTCCATCATCCCACTGGGAAATGCTCCAGCCAGGGGCAGGAGCCAAGTATTCCTACCTGGATACAAATCTGGGAGTTGGAACACCAAGGCAGCCTTTGCACTGGATTCTCAGAGGCAGACCAGGCCCAGCTCTCCCCACTGGACCTTCAGTGACAAACTCCACTTTTCTGCAGGAGCATCACTTCAGCAGAGCCACATCTGCCACTGGGACTGCAGCCAGCATGGGATGGCACTGCCACCAACACCCTGACCCACAGGGGGACAGCTGGGATCCTGACTCTGGCACTGGGGTTGTTTGTTTGTTTGTTCGTTTTTCTTTTTCTCCATTGTAATAGTGCATGTGTTTTTGTTTCATTATTTATTTTAGTTCCCCTAATAAAGAACTGTTATTCCTATTCCCATATCTTTGCCTGAGAGCCCCTTAAGTTCAAAGTTATAATAATTCAGAGGGAGGGGGTTTAAATTCTCCATTCCAAGGGAGGCTCCTGCCTTCCTCAGCACACACCTGTGTTCAAACCACAACACCTGATTTTAAAATAATAGACAAGATGATTATGCAAGAAAACTGCTATACCAGTAGAGGGGTCTTGCTCTATTGTTATAATTTTTTTCTCCACAATATTCTATTGTTACAAGAAAACAGCCTAATGACAGATCCAGTAACAACCCAAATGTCCCTAATCTAACAAAATTACTTATTGAAAAAAAATTATTTGTGAAGCTCAATTCAGTGCACAGGTTGATAGCCTGAGACTGATGAACATGTTTATTTCTCTATTCTAAAGAAACATCCTGACAGCAGTAATGATACAACCATTGCAGAAGGTATAAACAACACTTCTTCATGCCATTTGATTATCAAAAAACTCAAGATGTTTCTACTGCTGTTTTTCAGACGCGTCATTTTTTCACTCAAGTAAAATAACTGATTAAAAATGTTTTCCTCTATCTCTAGCTTTTTTCTTTTTTTTTTTTTTTCTGAACACAGTAACACTCCAAAAAGTTCCAGAGTATAAACCTGACTGCTTCTGGCACATATATCAACACAAACATAGTTCATTCCACAGTGAATATAGACCAATCTTTCTTCTTTATGCACATTTTTAATTTTCTGTAACTATTACTATTTAGTAGCATTTCTTGAACTGCCCTTTTAAAAAGGGAGTATATTACAATATAGAATTATATTGTTTATTTAAATTATTTATCTTATTAAAAAATTATTTTCCCCATGGTATTTTAAAAGGCATGGCATTTTGACTTAAAGTAAGTTTACTTACCTTCTATTTGCACACTTGATTTATCCACCACCACCTGACACTCAGGTTCATGGGAAGAAACCTCTTCCTTGTCAGCATCAGGAATGGGAGATGATGGAAACTCTTCCTATGTAAAAATAAGATAAACCTCTCTAAATCATGGGATCACTGTTAAAATAGCCCATGTACCTTGATATCTGTGTGACACATTTAGTGCATTAACATCTCAGTCACATTCAGAATTGTGCATTAATATTTTAAGATAATAAATTATAAGATTTGCTTCTTCTCTAGTTGTTGTTTTCTTGGGGTTTTTTTGTGGATGTTTTTTTGTGCTGTTGTTTTTTAGGGTCCTATGTAAATAAACTCTAAGCCATACAATGATCAACAGGAGGTGAGGAAGTCTGAAGCAATTAGTTCACAGGGCAAGTACTCTCTGTCACCTTATCTGGTTACAAGAGTCCGTGAAATTATTCTTGACTTGTTTGCTGTGGTGTATGTAATCTTCATCACCAACCATTTATCTATTGCATCACAGCTGTGAGGGATTAATGAACCATTTCTAACATTACCCTCGATGGTTTTCCCATTAATCACACACCAGGGTTCCACATATTCTACTCACTCCCATATTATTTTTCCCTTCCTTTCTCTTACCAGCTACTTCACCTTGGGGTGGTATTTTGCATTTGTTTACTAGTGCTGGGTTTTTTTGAAGAGGCCTTTTTTAAGACATCTTTCATGGCCTTTTTCCTACTCTTCCTGTTTGTTAAATTTCTGTATCATTTTTGACTTAACTTTAAATGTGCCTTAGGAGTATGAAGTTCATTGCTGGTTAAGACAATCCAAAACTATAGCATACAAAAATTCCTTGGTCTTCAAGAAAAGGTTAATTTATTTTGTTCTGACTCTGAATCACCCCATTTCTATATAGTTCTGTGCTCATTAGCACAATATTAACTAAGCTTCCACCATTTAACGTTAAAGTTACTAGTGCTTTTAACAAATCATCTACTATGTAAGTACCATGCTCAATATAAATTACTGGATATTCTACAAGACTAAATTATGCATGATAATTATATACAATACCAGTGTGCTCCTAATAACCAGAGAGAAAGACTCTGTGACAATCAACAAACCTAACTAATTTATGCAAGAGTAAATGAATCACAAAAATTAGCATGAGAAATAAATATTGAATACATGTCTGAAAAGTAAGAAGACAATACAAAGCATTGGAAATACTAGCATGAATTAATATATCAAAACATGGGAAAGGAACTAATGCATTTAAAATCTCACCTTTTTAGTTTTGTAGGGAACAGCATAAACAGCATTGGTGCTAAAGCTTCCTTCCCTTTTCTCATTACTCTGAGAGCTAGACTCTGCCTCTTTATCAGCATCTGAAAGATATGTATCCATGTCCTCATCTTCACCATAATTGCCAGATATTTCCAGGGACTGCAGAGGAGATCTGTCACAACCATCCAGCTTCCAATTAGATCTGAAAAAAGCAATTGAATGCCTGTTTCAGCGCTGTTTACTCTTCAAAAAAAACCCCAACACTAGTAAAGTAGAACCATCAGTCTTACAATAATGTAAGAGTCCAAAGAGACAGACAGACTATCTAAGCTTCTGTTAGCTGCAAACAAGGAATATAGTTGTCTTGCTTTCAAGATAAATTTCAGGAGAAAACTCCCTGGAATGAGTATTTCCTCTAAAGAGAAAGGGCTTCCATAACTCCCTTTTCTTCTGCCCATGAGAGAAACGGATACCGGGGGAGAAAGTGAAAAAACCCCTGATTATTAACCCAAAAAATAATGCTGCCGCAAGGCACAAAACCATGAAAACAAGTGAATAAATGCTATCTATTGGAGCTGTGGGCCCTTATCCCCCCCACGGCAGTCCCGGCCCCTTTCCCTTTGGGGCAGTTGTGAGTGCAGCCGGCAGGGGGCGCTGCGGCGCCAGCCCGGCGCTCCCTCAGGCGCGGTCATGGCGGCTGGGGACGGGGCAGGCGCTGCCTTCACCGCCGCACTGCCACAGCCGGCCCGCGGCCGCTCCGCACGCTGAAAGGAGCTGCGGCACCAACGGCAGGGCGGGCTGCCCCGGGCCACCACAAACTCCGTGGCTGTAGCTGGAACTTTTTCCCTCCTGGAAGGGAGGGGCAGGACAGCTCCGGTGTAGCACCAACAGCCCGGAGCAGGAGGCGCGGCACTGCGGAGGGACTGGGCGGCAGCAGCCCGGCTCAGAGAGGCGCAGGGGTTTCTGCCGCTCCGTGAGGGAGGGGACAGCGCCCCGCCGGCAGCACCGTGTTCCACACACTGCCTCCGGGATTACCGACGGCTGAGCAGCAAAACCAGCCAAGCCGGCAGTGCCGAAGCAGAAATAAAACCAAACAAAAAGAAACAGCAGGATCCCTGGTCAGAGATACCGTGTGGCCAGTGGGACAGCCCGCGCCGAAAGGGAAGAGCAGCCCCTCGAGCCGCCCCAAACCCCCACAAATCCAGCTCGGCTCCATTCATCTCCCATCCATCGCCACACTGCCAGAGCCAGGCAGCATGCGGGCTGCGATGGGGACAGCAGCCACCATGGGCACAAACTTCACTAAAACCAGATCAAAATCCCCAAATGGTATGGGACAACAAACCATCTCCAAAACAGTAATCTAGGTGTATACTCTAAAATAGACAATTTACACTGGTAACTACCATTTCCTCTCTATCTTAAAATGACAGATTACAGATAGAAGGTTTCTAATTCTACCAAAAAGACAGTTTGAAATAAATCATTTTAGCACAAAGGAAATATCTTACATGTAATTCAAGTGATTCCTCAGTTCATCACATTCTGTAAAACTGATCATCATTTGACAGATATAATATATGATTTTACTTAGGACTGTTGTACAATCAAAATATGCCTCTCTGAAGATTGTATGTGTGACAGCAGTTTACAAGAAATGGGATAAGGATTGTTAGACACTTCTGACTGAATTTATGATGTGGTAAGAAAAAAGTAGCTGTAACAGCAGGAATGTGCTGTCACTCCTTGGTAAAACTGATCATGGAGAGATTCCATTTCTAATCTTAAGAAATCAAACAAGAAAGTATACACTACCCTATTCTGAGCTCTGTGACTGTTGCATATGGTTCAAAACATTCTTGTTCCAAGTAGGTGGAATCACTTTCAGAAAGCGATCGCTGCTGAGGCTGAGGAATAGCAACAGTGCGCCCTGTCAGTGTTGTGGCAAGGATCGCTGCTGCTAGAGCAGACCTGGAAGAAAGCAGAATAAAGCAATGAAGCAACACTGATGCTTTCTCTGTGCTCCACATTTTATATCTTTTCCCTTGCAAAACGTCTTCACTATTTAATCAAAGCAAAATGTTCACAGTTAACAAGCACAAGTTCCACTGAATGCTGTGGGACTGGTTATAAACTATTTACTACTCCCAAAGTAAAGCACAAAACGGGACAGGCTATTGTAACACAGCAATCCAAGAGTAAGGCACATTATCTATTGCTTATCCCAAATCACATGCATGAAAATCGTGGAATACACTAAGTTACCTTCCCAAAATTCACATCAATCATTTACAGTATTTAGCATTTACTTCAGCCATAACAATACTACTTGGTGCTGTGTTGAAAAGGTCTCCCATGTCCTGCTATTTTGTCTCCATTATTCCCTGCTCTAAAGCTTTTACTGATGACTCTGAAGTTGTTAATAAATGTTGGCACACTGAAAGCAAGGACAAGAAAACATAAGTGTCTGTTGTGCGATCCTGTGGAGTACAGAGAAGGGTATGATGAAAAGGAAAAGTTAAGTATAACTAAGATTAAGGCAGTGAAATGCAGAGAACTGTAAAATGAATGACAAGAACTTGAGACCAAAAAGGAGGAAGAAATTAACTAGAATTAAGTAGGAATGTTACAGACACTAGAAAGACCATGGAAAACAACCAGAATCCAACTAAATGCAGAGAAAACACAGAATAAAAACTGTAAGAAACTACAACTTAAACGAAAAATAATTTGTATTTTTCCAATCCAGCGTGGTTTTATGTGCCAGTTTTTTAAGTCCCTGGTATAGCAGCAGGGTTTAATTTATGTTTTTCAAATGAGCTAATATTTCCTGGCTCACAGGACAAGTGCTGCTGCAGTCCTACATTCTACTGTAGCTGCCAAATTAAAAATTACACTAACTTCAAATAGCCAATTCATCTTTAACTGACTCAGGTAAGTTACATGTTCATAACAGTTACAGTCCTGAATATTTACCATGCTTAGGAGTGGGGAAAAAAGTTCAAAGTGAGAAACTGCCCCCCTTAAAAATATATTCGTTTTATGAAAAGTTTTATAAATGTTGTAAAGACATCGCAATTCTTCTAAATCAGGCTTTTCTAGTATGCTACAATACCTGATGAAACAACAAAAAATGTAAAAAAAAAAAAAATTTTAAAAAATCTAAACATACCTGGGTCTTTCTGGAGAAGGGTTTGGACTACGAGGGGGAGGGGTGCGGGGAACTGCAGGTTTAGGAGCTATGGTAGCAGCAGGGACCAGGCCATGAGCTATGTGTTTCTAAATGATTTAAAATAAAATTAGTTGACAATGACTTTAAGGATCACAATGAAAAAAACCACATGAATGTGCACAGGAACTAACAATGCAAAATAATACAAAAAGGAAGAACAAGTACATGCAATTAATGTAAATAGAAGACTTGAAATGGCATTTAATTCCCCTAAAGTCAGAACACCACGTAAAGCTGGCAAGTTCATTTAACTTTTATGAACAGATGCTCTTGAAGGTTAGAAATGTAATTTACACGAGATCCATGAATGTGCACTTTCTATCCACTATATCACAATATGCAAAACCAGAATTTTAACTTAATCATCTCTTTCCTATATATATATACAAGAAGAACTGGACCAGAAAATATCTTCCTTCAAAATATCTGAATGCTGCTTCAGCATTCAAGTAGCTTCAGATTAACAATATTAGTCCCTTTCTTCTAGAGTTTGTCAATCCTCAGTCACAGCAGTATGAGATGGAAAAAACAAAATCCTACCACTAAGTCTTGTAGTCAAAGGTTCAACCTTAATTAAAAAAAAACAAAACAAAACAAAAAAATTTTTTTCATCAGCAAGCACAGTAATTTTTAGGGGTTTTTTTAATAGTATAACATTAAATACCAGCTCAGAAAAACTGGGCCCAGAGTTCCTACTGTGACTGGCTGAGGTTGGAAGGCAGCTCTGGAGATTGCCTTGTTCAAGTTCCTGCTCAAAGCTGGGTCAACCACGGGAGGGCTGCTTGGTATCCTGTCCAGTCATATCTTGTGTGTCTATCCAACCAGTGCTGAACCACCTCACAGTACTTTATTGTCATCTTTAAGTTAAATTGTCTGCGTTTGAGTTTGTGCTCATTACTTCTTGTCCTCTCTCTAAGCATCAGAAAATACTATGCCATAATAAAGTCCATCACCTTTGGGCAGATGTTACTCTTTTATGGAGTGAAATAGGCTCGGTTCCTGCTATTTCTGCTACAGATCTTTTTTCCACCGATTATTCTTTAATTCATTTCTCCAAAAGGAGAACAAAGATGCAAACTAGGAAATATTTCTGGTTTTACACGAAGACACGTCAAATAATTAAATGGTGCATTAAAAGACTGTCCTTTCACTCAGTCCTACAAATGCACTGCTCCCTGATGCTGTATGTCTTTCTGGCATGCACCTTTTCGTTAACTGCAGGCTGCTGACTGTAAATTCCACTGTGACTACCAGGGAACACAGCTGAAGTCAAGTCATCCCATGGTAAAAGTATTACAACAGAAGATCAGTATTTTCATTCTCGTAATAAAAAAAAATCAGTTGGCTCAAGTACGCTGGAAGAGAACACCCGCACAGCTGCTGACAAGTGTGCAGCCTCTGGCTGCTCTGTGCCTTCGGTCAGAACTGTTATCGGGTCACTTTGCAGCACCGAACGGGTGCTTGGAGCATCGCCTCAGCCGCGCTGGGAGCGAGCGGGCGGCCCTGCCCGCCCTGCCCGAGCTCCCCGCAGGGGAGGGCGCCGCACTGGCACGGGGCTCGCCCGCCGAACCTCGGCGTTTCTCAGGAACCCGGGCAGGCCCGGGACTGAGGGAGAGGAACACACCAGCCCCCAGACACCATTTCGTCTTTGCTTGGGCTTCGCTTTTCTCACCAGTTTTCACATCAAAGTGCTCGGCGATCACCGGTATCAGCCGCAGGGCGCGGCCGCCTGCCCCGCAAGCCACCCCGGTCCCAGGGGCGCACAGAACCGCGCTGCCCTGCCGCCCCACTCACGGTAACACAGCCCCGCGCTAGGCACTGCGCTACTCACGAAGGGGCCCCTCCGGCCTCTGCTGAACAGGAACGCCATCAGGACGGCTCGCCTCGGCTCCAGACACCGCCTGACGGACGCTTCCTCACCGCATCGGACGCTTCGCCCTCGCCAGCCGCCTGCAAACAAGGCCAGGGCGGATTCGCTGCGGGCTCGCACTCCGCCAGTCAGCGCGGCCCTTACTCACCCCGCGCCGGCCATAGCAACCGCCCCGCCCCTCTCCCGCTCGGGCCTACGGAGCGCTCACTCCCGGTTCCCGGCCCCGCTGTCCGCCAGACCCTGTGCCGGGCCCTTGTCTGCTCCGGAGCGCTCACTCCCGGTTCCCGGCCCCGCTGTCCGCCAGACCCTTGTCTGCTGCGGGCGGCCCCTCTGGCACCGGCGGCCTCTCCCCGGCCCTCAGAGCGGCCGCGTTTCGGTGTGCGTGTCTGCGGTGCTACCGCCTCGTCTGTGGTGCTTGTCCTTAAATCGTGCCTTAGCCGCCAAGGCTCGCAATTCCCATTAAAGTCAGAACACGGCGTAAAGCTGGCAAACCTGAAAATAATCTCTCCCAGCGACTACCTTTTAATAATTGGTCTGGAGACTTCCACCAGCTGAGGGATGGAGGTGCCTCTCGAGTTGGCGTTGCAATTGAGCAAGATTTTCTCCCAGCAAGAGTGGATGAAGGTATGGAAAAGGCAACGTGGGTTTTTTCGCCATCTGTGTGTTTTAATTCAGGCGTTTTTCAGACTCAGTGGTAAAGCTGAAAGTGGAATTTGCAAGCCAACACAACAGCCTGTATTAAAGTGAACAGAGTTGCTGGCCGATTTTGGTATGTTCACCTTTACTGTAAAGAAGCTTGAGGAAGGAGATAGTGTCTCTTCCAGAATATTGCATCCTAAGTTTAGGATTAAAATTTATAAACGTGGAACAGGTTTGTAAAATGTTTTGCTATTTGTCCACATTTCTTTCTAGGGTGTAACTGCTACCGATGGAGGATTTTAAAGGTGGTCTGATGACAACAAAAGCAAACGTTCCTGTGACAGCAGGATCTATAGTTGTCCCTTACGGGCATGTGATTGGAAATGAGAAGTGGAGAGGGTCAGAGGTAGCCCAAAGGCTACAAGGTAAGCACAAACAGATTGGAAAAGCCAGTCAGGTAAAACATTCCCCTCTATTGGCCAGCAGCGTTAAGAACGGCTGGAATGTGCTGTACTCTGTGCGTTACTCTGGTCCCGTATTTGTGGTCTGGACTGCGTTAGCAGGCTGAAAGATGCCGTGTGTTTGTGATCAGCTCAGTTTCACCGTTGCACAGCACTGCAGGGAAGCAGCAGAATCTGCTGTTGTGGGGCTTTGCAGATAAGCATCTCCAGTGAACTCCTTGAATTTACATGTATACTCTGCTTCCATCTTACTGGCACAACAAACTAAATCCTAGTGATCTCTCCAGAAAAGCATGTGATGTTTTTGTTCAAGTCCAGAGTTTTCTGAGCACCTCAAGTACTTTTAAATCTGTAGATTTGAACTGCTATTAATTTGTATTGTTAAAGACATGGCACAGTAGTTCAGACTGCTTGTAATGGATTTACTTAAAGGGGAAAAAAGGCTTTTTATTTCGTTATGGCATTAAGACTTTTTTTTTCATTATGAAGTCACTAGAACCATTGAAGCTTTAGGAAGGCTGTGCTGTGAAGTACTTGTTAATATATTTTTAACTACTGTATTTTTTCTTTTAACAATCTCACCCTAAGGGAAAGTTAGACTCATCTTTGAAGATGGCCTGGGACTGGTGGACTTCCATCTTTCAAACAGAACGTGCATTTTACTTATTTCTGAAGCAGATTTGGTTGCAGGGGATGAATTCAAACGAAGATTGGTTAAGTTTAGAAATGTAAGTGCTATATAAAGAGAAAAGCTTTCACTTGGTATTTGTTTATTTCATGCTTCTGAAAACATTCTTCTTGTGTTTTTTTTAAATTCCATTTGAGCTGACCTTTTGGGATAATTTTCACCTGAAAACTGAAAAATTCTGCAGCAGTGTGATAATACTGTATCAAACCTCAGACCTGTTGCTGCACTTATGTTCATCCTCTGATTTGCTCATACTTGAAAGAATTTCCCTCTGTTACACTGCATTAATTTGTCATTAACAAGGTTTTTTCTAATATCTTTTCCTTTCAATACAGGCCAGCAGTCTTAGGGGAATTGTAATTGTAGAGAAAACCCAAATCAGTGATCAGTACTACTTAGGAGTACAAAAACTTGTTGTACTCGAACTTGGAATGGTGTTGCTTCCTGTGGCAAATCAAGGAGAAGCTTCTCAGCTTATTGTTCAACTAGTAAGTGTCTGTGATGCATTAAAATATGGGATTTATAGGAAAGCAGGTAGAGCTCCTCAAGGAGAGAGAGAATACCTAGGATCTTAAAGGAACACATGATTTGAATGTAAGGGATAAATCTTCTACAACCGTGAAACTGTAGTATAGTTCAGTGGAAAGAAGGCTCATTTGGGAACAAAGGAAAAAGGCTGAAGAATATGATCCTAGATTTTTTAAATGTAAACTTGTACTGAGGTGCCACTAGGTATCATTAGGCAAATGTCACTGTCAAAATCAGCTTGAGATTTAGCTTTCTCTAAGGCTAGGGAAACTCTTTTTAAATTGCAGCAAAAAGGTGACAAAAAATAATTGTTTTCATTTGTTGCTATTAAGAAAGTGAGCACACCCCTAAGGAGGGAGCATTTTAGAACTTCCTTGTGATTGCACAAGGAAGAATGAGAGATGAAGGAAGGTTAAAGGCAGGGAGCAGAGCCCTGGCAGAGGCGCTGCGGTCACTGACAGTTCTCTTTCTTGGGCTGCAGGTGCGGGAGCAGAGCCGGGATCGCGGGGCCAACCCCTTCCTCCGCAAGCAGCGTGCTCAGCCCGCAGAGCCCGCAGCGCTCCAGACGGTGCAGCACATTCCCGGAGTCGGGAAAACAAAAGCTCTGCTTTTACTGCAGCACTTCGGAAGCATCCATGGGCTTTGTAACGCAGCCATCAACGAGCTTGAGCAAGTAGTTGGACAAACAGCAGCACAACAAATTTATAGTTTTTTACACTCCTGACATGCGTGTGCAGTGGTATTTTGCAGAAGGAAAACTTGGATTTTTCTTTGGTTTTAGTAATGACATGTTATTCTCATTTCTAGAATCATGGCTAGCAGCAACTGGATTCTTGATTGGGTTTTTTTTTTTTACATTGCTCTGTTCATATAAATAAACTGCAAATTGCCTTGAAAAACAAACAAAAAAAACCCCCAAGAAAGTAATTTTCAGCATCTTTGTTAAAAAATGGAAGAGCAACATGCTTGCTTACTTTGGTCTTCCAGCAAAAAAACCCATATGAATATGTGCATAGTGACTTCTCAATAACTGGAAATATGTTACATGTGTTTAAAATGTTAACATATATTGCTTTATAGTAACATCTTTGATTTGTAATTTTTTGGAGTTCCTTTGGAAAGTCCTACTGGAATACAGCTTTGACTTTACACTAATTTATTTGTCTGGTCACCCCTCCAGTTCACGGGGTGTAAACAAATTTATTCCCATGTGCCTGATAGCCAAAATATTGCTTAATTCATGTTGTCCTTTTGAATATAGGCTGGGATACTAATAATAAATTGTAAAGTATTTTTATATATAAATTATAACTTTTAATATGTTAATTATACTATCAATTATACCATAATGTGCACTACAAAGAAAATATTATGGGAAGCTTTGAACAGGATTCGTAATTCATCTACTACTCTTCCGGTATTAATGTTCTGACAATTTATTTCTAAAGAGGTTTGGTTTTCCTGACATCTTGCATTTTAAATTATATTCTTCCCCTGGTTTCTAAGGGTAAAATTGCCTTTTTCCTTGAGGAGGTGTGTGAAAAGCATCTTTCATACCACTTGGGAGTTTGGACCACAGCTGGAAGGCACCTGAGTAGAATTTTCCACTCCCTTTTGTGGGAGCCTTGGCAGAAAGTCATCTCTCATAAATAGCAGGTGGACCTGTTATTTATAGATTCTGTACTGGGGATGGAAATGCATCTGTAGACATGATTATTTCATTTAATGATTAATAAACATCAAAATTTAGTGAAGTACAGGGAAAGATACTGCTTTTTTTTTTTTTTCAGGCAGCTAGGCTGAAAGCCATTTATACATGGGTTTGCTCAGATTTTATTCCAAGGTTTTGTCACTTTGCTGTGAAGACTGATTTCACATCTAAAGACACGTGGCTAAAGACAAACACCTTTTCCCTGTGACGAATGGCACCTGCTCAGTGCATTAATCAGAGTGCAGCTGAAGCAGTAACAATTAATGGAGTTACAGACTGAACTACTGATCTGTTGCTAACCTTTCTTTTTAGGGCTTCACAGCAACCTTAAACATCCTTGTGGGCAGACACTTGTTACAAAAATTCCTGTGGTCTGAGCAAGAACATAAGGTACACACTTCATTTCACTGCAAGTTAAGTTAGCTGTTGGCTAGCTGACAGAAAACAGAGTATTTGTGACAGAAAACTGAGAGTATGGCACCAGACAGGTCCAAATTTTTATTTCAGTTGAGGGGTGTGTTTTAAATTTAAAAATCCAAGCTCTCCTCAAGGACAAGTGAGTGTGATGGTGGGAAGGGAGGGACAGTTTTTCAGGAGTTAAGAGGGAAAGTATTTCCAGGAAGATTAGCACAGTGGTTTAAAAGAAAAGCTGAAAGGGTGATTGGGGCAGGGGGGGACAGATCAGTGCCTGGCTGCTGCCTGTGTGTGTAAAAGCAGCACTACTGCCAATACAGGGAAAAAGGAACAGCTAAGGATAGGCAAATGACAATTTACAACTTGTTTATATAACCTTTATAGGGGAAACTAGAAATATGTGTACAGTTTGTAAGGAAGTTGGTTTTAAACTCTAAGTTGATATTGCACAATACAGGAACTTTTAAGAAAAGTTTCTTAGATCTCTAAACAACATTAGAGAAACACACAAGAGGTATGACAACAGTAAATAGCAAAAACCTGTAAATTATGCTTTATCATCCAAGCTGCAGCAGAATCAAAAAGCTACTACTAAATGGTAGCATCTGATTTTTATTCTTAAATAAGTCACCAAGATATTTACACCCACTACATAAGAAATTAAAAATAAATGACAATTTTAAAGTTTACACTCAGATAAAGATTTTTGTGTAAATTCTAAGTATCTATCTACTCTGTAGATGGCAATGTTAACTAACACTACAGTGTTAGCAATTTTCAATTAATTTAAGGAAACAGAAGAATCTCAAAGAAATGCTCACCAGTTATTTTTTGTCCCCCTCCTTACTACAGGTACAGCTTGTTCATGAATTTTTCCAAGGGCAGAAGGAGTTTTTTTGCTTGATCTGATAGTAAATAAATATCCCGCCACTTAGGCACTTAGCACAAGCACTTCTTTTTTCATATTTTAAGGCATCACTGCAATTTATGTGCCCTTGAATCAATATATTATAATATGTCCACTTTGAGATTTGTTTCACAGCTATCCATTTTATCAAGACTAGGGAGATACATGTCTTAAGGTAAGTAGGTTAAATAACGTTTGGAATAAGGCCTGGTTTTAACAATTGAATTCAGCAGGCATTTAAAATGTTACCATTTATGGTAATTACCAAATGTTGATCAGAAAAAGAACAGAGTAAAAGCCTTTTTGGAGTTCAAGAGACCTTTTAAATTTTAAGCCTTCTAATTCTCTTCCAGAATTGTTACCTGTTCAGTAAGCTCCACCTGGTACTCTGAGGAAGCATCTCTGCATAAACACACAACTCTCTGACACCGCTCCCTGGCACAAAACTAGTTTCTCTGAATAATATTATTCCTTCTCGCCTGTGGTTTAGGATAATTCATTAAAATGTTATATGATTTATTACTGATTCTAAACTTTAAGAGCAAAATCATTCTTCAATGTGTCCCCTATTATTTTGCATTCGGCGTCAAGTCTAATAAATAACTCCCATCTAGGATAGTTATGACTATTTTTATGAAAAATCAGTCATAACTGTATTTTGAAAATCCAAAGGAGTCCAGTCCTCATGTAAGTAATTCTATAAGCTACACCTTGTTATTGCATACCTCCCAAACCACTTCATTCTAACCTTCAAACACTTAAATTTCTGACAGCTTCTGACCATAAGTGGCTCAATGTACAGCAAATGAAGTCAGCAGGACTTAGACGTCTGAGTTTATACATTTGCATATGAAGATTAAATGGATCAATATTTTTATCTACATTTTAAACAAAAGTCACATTAAAAGATACTTCCAAAAAATTCAGTACAATGAACTTTCTGTATTCAAAAGTGTGAAGGGAGAAAGCTTCTTCTTAATCTGAGAACTTCCAGCCACAGCTGAAGGAAGGCAGAGTGTACTTGCAGCTTTCTGTCTGTTCTTAGTTCCCCAACTGAGAAAAGGGAGTTTCAGTGGGGCTTTCTTGGTCTGATCAATTTTATCCTCATCCATGGCTAAACAGATTAAGGAGTATGTCTTCTGCATTCCCATAGAGTAAGTTGCACTCTTGCTATGCTGTAGGAAAAAGAGAAGCAGTGTAAGAATCAGTCTTCCAAAATAGGTCAAAATTTTGACAACAACAAAAGGTTACTGTGCAAATAGTTTTCCAGGGCAGACTGCAGGAAGCTTTCAGTGCTGATGCCATTGCTAACTGAGCACAGAGCCCTTCAGAGTGCTGTGATCCTGTTGTTTTGCACACCCAAGGGTATACTCTGCAAAGCATAAAGGAACTTGTGAACCTTTTCTTGGGTTGTTCAACATTTACTGGCTTCTAGCAGAACTATTTAATACACACGCTAACTTCCCTACAAAGCTCAAGCAGGTAGTTCTTGCAGAGCTGTGGATTCCTTTTGCTGTCTTTGGACAGGTTCTATGTTGATCACTGCTACAAGAGCTCCTGTGTGACATTCTCTTGGGATACCTGAAAGGCACAACCTTCTCTGCCTTCCCTTAGCTTTGCCCTGAAGCAATTTGATTATATTCTAGCCTTTTCTTTCCAGTTACAACTTGGAATGGTAGATGCGTAATTCCTTATTTCCAATAAGGAAAACCAGTCTTAACAAAACAAGAAAACCTAACAGCAGCAGGGGCACCTTAATAGCTTCTCAGGCAATACAACTTGAGTGTCTAAGCTTGCCAGGGAATGGTAAAAGCATGAAGCAGTGGACTTAGCTGAGCTACAGGTCTTTCACACAACTAGTAAGTTATTTAGAGCTTAGTATTTTTTAATCTTGGGATGACTTTCCCATAGTCTAAAACTTCTATAGTAGCTCAGTAACTGACTAGACAGTTAGAAGTTCACCAAAATAAAAAAAATACAATAACCCATGATCTAGTACAAAAGTCAGAGAGTAACAGTGCACAGAAGAGAAACGTGTGGTCTTGGATGTTCTATTTCATTCCATTATTGTTGCATTGTGGTTTTGCCAGTGCTGAACAGGGTAATGCCTTCATCCTCTGGAACAAGTTAGGGGAAATAAGCTAGGTCTTGAAATTTTTCATGCAATTCATCTAAGTAGTTCCACTATAAAAAGCCCACCACCCAACCATTCTTATGCAGACAGACTACTTCAGCTTGGTAGGTCACAATGGTTTTAACAGATGATTTAAAACTGACCACACATCTGAAGGCTTTATATATTCACAGGCTGAGTGGGATATCTGACTACATGAAAGTAAACATTCATCAGGAACTGAAGGCAAGCAAGTGGCAAACTCTAGCATATCAAATCTGCAAACATATTTGCCTCATCACCTACCAGAGATGCTGCTGTATCCTGGCAACTGATAACCTCAAGCTCCAGGGGCTGCTCTCTCACACTTCTCAATTTTTCCAGCACCTCATTAACACCAAGCCACTTGCAATCCAGGCCACCAACTGAAACAATGTAGTCACCTTCTTTTAGGCCTGCTGACTGTCAAAAAATTTGGCACAGGTTAAAATCTGGGATTATAAAGACATGTAAAATGTTTTTGTCATCATACAGTATCTGCCCCAAAGGCATTTCACTCTTAGATGCTTCAAACCCATTCTCCAGCCACACATGTGCAACCTTCTCTTCAATTACCACTGATGTAATTCTGCTATACTCAAACGTTGGCTGGTTTTACGTTCTTTCCACTTTTCTCCTTAAGTAAGTGAACCCTGGGTTATGCTACACTATTGTCCCCCAGAAGACATTTTCTGCAGTGTTTAATTCTTTTTCTTCATCATTTTTATTTGTACTTCTCCGGTTACTTCTACTTTTTCTGTAAGTAAACTGCTTATCACTGCGTGCTGCTTTATCCCTTTGGATTTTCCCTGAAAGAATATTACAAGCCAATAAAATATTCTTGCCCCTCTTTCCTTAGGCAGACACTACACCTTGCATTCCCTTCCTGATCCTTATTCTTTGCTTGCTGCTTTTTAAAGCATTTATCCCTTCTAAATTCCTGAATCAGACAGGAAGTAACCCTTGCTTTTATTATTTGTGACTTTTTAACTATTAAGAATGAACAGAGAAAGAAACTCAACTCTAGTGAGAAATCAACTCACTCAACATGTGATGTTGGGGATATGAGTACTTTAACAATCTGCAGCATATACAACACTTAAAATGTGTTCAGATTGTATGAATTAACTGCACTAACATTTGGAACTCAAGATACTCCATACACAAGTATGGACAAGCTAAAGGTACATTTCAAAGCTGGAGTCTGCAAAGAAATTGCAAATATCACACCAATATACTTACTGCTGCAGCACAAACTGGATCAAGACAATAAACCTGTACTGGAGAACCTCCTTTTAGACTGAATCCCAGGTCTCCTGCTTCATGGTGAAGGCAGATGGTGCGTGGAGCTGTCCACCTCTGCTTGGCTGAGAACACTGTCAGTGGGCCCTGGGGTAACAGCAGCAGGCAGATTATGGTTTACTCTCACTTGTAAGTAAGCATTTCTGGGTTTGTAAGTTATGATGCTCTAAACTCATCTATTGTAGATTTTAGTCAGGTTAACTTCCAGCTAATTCCCTGGAAATGCCAGGTCCTATTTCTTGACTGTTCAGTTGATACTTCAGAGTGGGATAAAGGCAAGTGCCACATTGTCCCAGGATCTCTGCTAAGCCATGCTGAATCTTTTAGCTGCATAGGCTGTAAGGTTCTGTATTACTCCACTTCAGAGGAGATAAACTGCTCCATGAAATATTGCATATTCTGATCCTAACCATAACTCCCTGTTCCTTTTGCTCACTGACACACAGAGCCACCTGAAAGACTGGCTGTGTCACATGTAAGTTACATGTCCTGCATGCCTGTCTCCAGGTATTCCAGGTATTCCTCCCCTCCTTTAAATTGAGTACAATTATCTGTGGAGACTTCATGGGGCTTTCATGAAGGTTTTCAAGAGTGAATGTTGTGCAAGCCATATAGAAATGGCACTTTTATTCTTTGCTTCTCTCAGGTTGACTTGCACCTCTAAAGCTAGGAGTGATTTCTCCAATAGTTTCTGAAAAAAACCCTCAATTACTACAGGTTCATTTTTTCAGGCTTGTGTCCTTTGTGTCCCTTGCCTCATAGTGAATTTATAGTTGCCATCAAAATGGCAGAGGTTGGTCAGCATTAGTATGGTACATACCAGCTTGTGAAAGAAGTCTTTAACTTTCACCTTGGAAAACTGAGGGGCAATTGTTTCTACTTTATGTTCTGTTTCAGCTGAAATAAAAAGAAAACAAAATCAATTTTCTTCTAAGTATTAAAGACATCAAAATTTATTCTTCTTGCATTCCAAGCTAGATAGGAATTTGTCCTAAATTCTTACTGGGCTGTGGAAAAATTATTTTTTTGTGGAAGTCTGTTAGGTGTCAGAACTGCCTTAAAAATATCTTCAAAGTTCACAGTATCAATATGGAAAACTTCTAAAAAAATTTTTAAAAATCCATCTAAACAAAATTATGCTATTCCCATCTTTAATTTATTTTCCTTTGAGAAGTTTTTAAAACCAGCACTCATAGTCTCCTACTGCATCCATCCAAAGAGGAAAAAGTTGTATGAGTTGGATTAAGGTAGGAAAAAAAAAATAGCAGTCAAATTGAGTTAACAACCCAGACTAATACAAGAGTTGGGCTCAGGAAGCAGTTACTGTAGTTTTTTCCCCACATAATTTTAACTTTTCTAGTTTCCCTATTTTTCCTAGCTCACAAGATAGTCACCAAAAAAACCTGGATTTTAACTAACCACCATTGTTACCTACCCCAAAAAACAGTGTTGCTAGAGACAGAAATACTGTAAAACAGTTCTAACAAAATATATTCATCAAAATACATTGATCTGTGATTGAGGAAACATGTAAGGAATCTGAACTCTTCAAATGTATAGTATATACTTCTATATTATCTATGTATTCTTATATATAAATTGAAGGCCTATCCCCATGAAAGCATATTTGCACATAGTCAGATATCCCTTGTTCTGGCAGTGAAATAAACGTATAAACAACTTACAGAGAATATCTGGAGCCTGAATTAGACTCAGAAAGTCATCTTCTGTCTCTTGCTGAGCATATTTGAGAAGTGAACGTTTATGTGCAGCTGTCAGAACCTCCTGAAGAACCTCAATGTTCCGTAGCTTTTTGCACAGCCCACAGACTCTCAGAGCTTCCTCGTGGTAAACAATGGCTTTGCGTAAATGTGCTTTCCCTGCAAGCAGTAAGAGCCATTGGTTGTCATCCACAGGCAGCAAATCCAAGGTAATGTTCAAATTGTAGCTAGCAGCTGTGTCGAAGTGGCACTTACCTAATTGTTTTCTCTGAACTTTGTCCTTTAGAACAGCAAGAAGCATCAGCCCTTCAGGCACGCAGTCATACAGCTGGGACAAGGCTTTCTCCTGCTGATCCTCATCATCACCAGCCTGCACTGCAGCAATGGATAAAAACATTAACCATGCCCATCTCCTGTCCCTCCTCCTTGGGGTGTATTATTGTGGAGTTATTACTGCATCCCCTCCCAAGGCAGTAAAATACTTGTATATGTGTATATGCTTATATAAATAAGAATATCAAGTTTTTGGTTTTATCACTTAAAATATGCAAGTTAACACTTACATGCCAAAACACATTGATAAAATCTAGTAGCATAGAATGGATACATAACTTTTCTATTGTTTCTGTGAAATTTAGTTTACTGAATATTCGCATTTTGCTCAGAAGACAAAAAGAACATGGCCTCGTATTTGAGTGGAGAAAATGACCACAATTAACATACATTGAAGCACCAAAATTCTTGGCTCCAAGACTTACTCACAAACCAAATTGTAACTGTTGGTGTGTTTATTATTTTTATTTGTACAAACATAAGAAGAAAGCTGATTCTTACACTCATGGTCACATAGAATGGTGGCAAGGAAGTAATGTGCCAGAGCTCTGTAATGATCTGACTTTATTTGTGCCAGCTTCGACCAGGAATAGGGAATGTTCTCTTTCACTGGCTCCTGGTTCATTGCAGTGTTAACCAGCATGTAAACCTCTCCCACCTAAAATAAAGAAAATAAGTGAAGTATGAGAATTTATTATGAGGTATTAGGAACTGAAGTAAGGGATATCATATTCAGGCTTAAGATAATTTCATGTACAATGACATCAAAGATTGGAAAAATACAGTTAGGATGGGTTGCAATTAACTTTGGGAAAAAACTGAAATGCCTTCCCTGATTTTTCCATCACAAGGAAGGTAAATCAATTTTGTACAAGAACAGATGGACTAAGTCAAGCTATATGGCTTCACAGTTAAATAAAAGCACCATTTAATAAACAGGTCTTAATTTACAAATATATCTCATTAATTCAGTTGGAAAAAAAAAGCGAGGCATATTCAAACAGTAGGTCTGTGCTACACTTTGAAACTATGGAGTCATACATAGCCTTAAGTCTGTGTGGTCTGGTTAAAACTGGGATACAGAGGAAATAAAACAGTTTTTTGAGCAGTGAATGCTGCTTTAATAGATCAAACTGACAGAATCAAACAATCAGTCCTACAGATATGTCACGGTGGCTTTACAGGTTGGTATGACAGGCTTTGTCTGGTTTTCTTGTATGGAATCACTTATGAATCTGCCACTCTGAAATAACTGAGGAAGCACAGGAATATCTTCATGGCATACTGATTTTCTGGTACATACCTCAATCCTCAATACCTTCTGGGACAAGTCTATCTCACCATTTTATGGCAAATCCCAGGACAGCTCTGCAAGTACCAGTCTGACTCTGTCAAGGTCCCTCCCTCAGTTACAACTTAGTTATTCCTTTGGATTAAGCTTTTTAGGTTTGCATGCCCTTCAGCAGCTGGGAAACAAGACAGGTTGTGTTCAACACTTAACAGGGAACCACACAACCAACCTGTGGCCTTTTATACATAATTCTGTGAATGAAATCTGTACTGTTTGAAAGACCAACACAAATAGCTTGTAAAAAACCTTCAGCAAGTTTACTGCCTATTTCTGTTCATCTCCATGAATTATGAATTAAATAAATTGTAACAACTCTAAAATAATACTTAAATTTTGTCTGTTCATGTTTTAATCTGTTGAAAGGTTGTGCTTTTCACTTTGTTAGCTGCCCCATGTTATTTTTGGTTTCAGTAATGGCTATTAACATTTAAGTTTAATTAATTCAGTTAGTATTACTAAATGTAGGTAATAACACAGCACTGTAAATGGTAACTTTAAAGACTAAAGTCCCATATTTTACCTTGGCAACTTCCTGTGTCATTTTTACGAGTGTGAAAAACTCATTTCGTATTCCAGAAAGACCAATCTGCTCAAAAACACACTCTCGAGCTTGTGCCAGCATCATTTTCACTAGGACATTCAGCATAGCTGGGCTCATGTCATAACTTGGGGTGTGAGTAAAGGTCTCCTTTAAGTAGCTTAGAACTCCTGCAATTACAAAATGGTTTTGTCAGCATTACAAAGATGAACAAGTGAACTTAATTCTAGTATGTACCATAATAATGAAGATTTAAAGGATATTGTCTAATATTGCACTCTAGCAAGCTGAAGGAAATCTCAGTGCATAAGAAGTTAAACTGACCTACAAGTTTTGTTTTGCATTGCCATCAACCATCCCCAGGTACAGCTGTCAAAATTACACTTCAGAGGAGCAACAGAAACAGAAAGCAAGTTTTGGGGGCACTGCCTTCTGATTTACTTGTAGAAGCTCTTGTGATTGACCATAAGGCAGTGCTGAACTGAATGTGACTTATATGTGGGAGTTGCAGGCTATGGCTTATACAGGGGACAAAAAAGAGACAAAACTGCACAGCTCTAAGGAGATGACAGTAGTAGAACCTCTAGATAGAAGGAAAAGACACAAACATATAAACTTAATTAAATATTAATCTTCTTTTCAGATGCTGCTAAGTGCATTGTGTGTCCCAATGAAAGCTCCATTCTGTGCCTGTAAACTAGATTTTTTATTTATATATATACATAATAAATAAGATTTTCATCTTGAAAGTAAGATGCTTCTTTACAATTTTGGTTCCATCAAAATATTAGTAATTTCTATCATGTATGATTTAAAACAAACACTAACTGTAGTGCAAGTAACAGTTCCATGGATGGAAGCACAACCTTCAGCAGGCATGCCATCTGACTGGTTTAGTGAGTTCAGCCAGTTTGCTAATGCTGACAGTCCTGCAGCAGGGTAACAGCAAGACCTCTGCCTTTCAAGTATTCCAGCTGCTGAAATCTTCCTTCTTGCCTCATCACTCAGTTCTAGCCATGTGGTGCAGTGGTTTCATACTAAACTCTGTCTGTGATTTTTGATTTTCCATGTTACACTCATATCTGAATTTTTAATATGCCATTAAACAAACCTGAAAAATGACCATCCCTAATTTTTGCATAAAAAAAATAAATCCCAAATTTACCAGGTAAACCCAAGTATTGATGTAGAGCCCTGCTGAGAGGAACTGAAAGTACTGGAGGAAAAGAAAATTGGGTTTTTGTTCTCAGCGTATTTCTGCTTATGTTGAGGATAAATTCTGTGCAACCCCTCCCAATCAGCACTGGGAAACAGTTATCACAGACTCTGTATCATGCCTCTGCCAGCACAATGAAATGTTACAGCACCCTGCACAGGTACAATGAAATGCCTCCTGAGCAAGTTGCTTTGGGGCCCTGCAAAGGTAACTGTGGTAACACCTTTCCAGTTTTGCATTAAATCCTGTTCTGCAAACATGCTGAAGTGAAAAGCAGTGATTTTTTTTTATTATTTGAAAAATGGAAGGAGCAGCAGAAAAATGGAGAAATTTACCAACTATTGAAATTTCTTTTAGACGAAACACAAACACTGAAAAAGCATTTATTTATTTTAAATATGCATGAAGAAATACTACACCTTTTTTTTTTTTTGATAGCTATGTATTCAAAGGAGGGGATTTATGAAAATTCAACTCTGTGCTCCACAGCTTTAAGCTGATAAAACTACCCATACAACGCAAACCAGCAGGCACAGATGTTAGTGCAGAAATAAATCTTACATGTTAATTTAAATATTATGTGTAGCACAGATACTACTTACAAAACAAAGTGGAAAATATATTTAAAAGCCCCCAATCAAAACAAAAGACATTATAAAATGTTAGTTCAAGGGATAGGATTCCCTTTATTAGAATTTCTATTTCTCCATGCTTGGGACAGAGATTGATTATTTTGAACCTGTTTGCCTTTGGAATCCATGGAAAACAGGTAGTCAACTTCCAATGAATGGCAACTTTCACCAGAGGAAAAAGCAAGATTAATTTTTAAGACCCTTATATGGAAAACTAGGCTTACAGGGTTTTTATCAAACCTGTCAATTGTCTCTTGTACATATCTAACACCAGTGTGCTCTCACTGAGGCAAAAGCAGTTCAGCCAGTGAAACAAGGAATGAAGGAGTTAATGATAGTGCTGTAACTCTGACCTTTGAACTGCAGTTCAGTAATGATTAACCACAGTATTCACTATCTGGTCTGCATGTTAAGACTACAGTGCCAGGTTTTGAATTAAAGCTTCATCTGAGCTCTTCACTAGGCTCCTTCAATGTCCCTATTCCTCCTCTTTTGTGTAATCAGGCCAGTAGAAAATGCAGAAATCAGAATGTGATTGGGGACATTTGCGTGAAGACCTTCGCAGTATTTTAAGATGTGTACCTGCAGCTTTCTGAAAAGCATCAACAGCATTTTCAAGTCCAGCCTGGGTCTGACGATTGCATCTTGTTCCAATCTGTGTGTAGAGAGCTCCAATGTTGAATAAAACACTGGCTTTTTCAAGCAACAGATTTTGCTGACACACTGGGACACCTGTGAAGGAATCATACCTTGGGAAACAAATATGAGAAGAAGTGTTAAGATGAGAAGAAAAAGCAAGTATTTTCATTCTCTTTTTCTGAATGAGTAGTGGAATTCTGAGCTGTTCTGCTACAGTGAAAATGAAGGTGAACAGAAACACCATTATGTTCTGCAAGGACAATCCACATAATTAATGCAAGCCAGGGAACTGCTTGATTTGAGACAGTTTTCAGCAGGTTTTACAGCAGCGCCTCCATAAGGTCATTACATTTAACTCAGAAGTGCCCATAAAACATCCTAGAGGTGAAGAGCACACCAGGGAGTATCCATATGCTGCTACATTCTCCTACCTAGATGTTGCCAAAAGCAGGGTCAGATCCTCTACTGCTTCTGTTTAAAGTTTCTTTTTGCAGTTCTGACTAGAAATTTAACAGCACCTTTTGGCTACATGGTAGTCATCTTTATTTGCATCATAAAAATACTGCGTTCAGAGACAAATTTTGCTCACAGATGTAGTAAATACTCCTTTATAAAAAGTTAAGTCGCTCCTTTCTCTCTCCTGGCTCAAGTGGTTTTCTTAATAAATTGAAGGATGGGGAATAAAGGTCTCACCCCATTCCTTGTCCTCATTTTGTACAGAATTCAGAAACATCTGTAGCTGTCCAAAATGAAGATTATTTTATCTCTTTCTCCCTTGTGCTAACCTGTAGCCCAAATCATAATCTAGCCAATGGCTTCACTCTAAGCATGTAAAGGGGGTATTGTATTCAGGTTTGACAACACACACTGAAGGGATTCAAGAAGAGACACACACTGACATACTTCAGATTAGAAGGCAGTTAATGATTAATCTATCATTAAGTGATTGATTCTGGGGGGAAAAAGAAAGAACTAAAGAAAAACATGAACTACACATTTACCATGTAAATAAAACTCCAATGTGCCTGGTGGGTGGGAAAAATCTGTTTTCTACATAACCAAGTTGCAGGAAATAGCTCATCAACATCTCAATGCCAGCTTCATCTCGGCTGGGAGTGCGGCAGGCCTTGAAATACAACAGATGAAAATTAAATGCATTCTGAGTTACAGAAAGAAACCCCAAAGATAAAGCTCTGCTTCTTTTGGGCTTCTGCATCCCATAGAAATGTGTGGAATCTGGAAACAGTAAGCCTAAAGCCATATGGATTCATGCCAAAAGTTTTTCAGCTGAACACAAGTAGCACATAACCTTTAAAAAAGCAACAGAATCTGTTTGGCAAGTCTCAAAGTTAATTAAATAAAGACTGTAGGTATTTTATGAAAGCTACAGAGGAGGTTTATGTTTCTAGCATAGTACAGGAAACAAACAACAGTTAGAAGTACCCACCATTCTACTACAATATTTTCCAAATTAATTCACTTCAACACTCTTCCTGCTAAATTTAAAATACTTTAAAATAAAAAATAGTAGACAAGTCTTGGATTAACAAAATTTACGAAGTTATATCAATAGCTCACTCATTTTGCGTAACTTCATCTGTTTCTTCACTTTTTCTTTACTCAGATTGTAAAGGCCTTGGACAATAAAGATTCATGCAATGAAGTCAATAAGAGTACAGTAAGCTCTAAGTAGAAATGTCTTATTTTGATTGCATATAAATGTTTTTTACAACTGTATATTAAAAGACCTCACAGTAAACCATACTTGAACTTACTTGTCTCAGATCCATGAGATCTGCTATTTCATCTTCATACTCTGAACTGTCTTGACTATAATGTTCCAGAATAAAGTCCTACAGAAAGAAAAACAGATTAAAAAATTGAAGTATCTAAAATTAGCCTAAACTATTTTTTCTGCAGTTACAAACAGTACAAAATTGATTCAGTTGTGGTTTGAATGTCTACTCCCCTTTAGTCAATAGTACAGAAACACATAGCAATGAGACTACAGGAAGACAGTAGAATTTTGATATCTTAGACAAATTTCACTGTGATGTAAAGGAACCAAACATCTGCTACATTAGCTCCAACTGGTTTTAAAACAACAACACTTAGTGGTTTTGAAAGGAACAAATGAACCCTGTTATCTAAAATGACAAGGGGATCAAGTGACCATAAAAACTTGTTAACAGAAAGAGACTGCCAACTTCTTGTGAGCTATACCAGGGCAATTCCACTTAAAATAACAAAGCTGCAATGACATGAAGTGGTACCACGATCTGACCATGGAATTTAACCCACAGAAGTAAAAATAGAGACAAATGCTGCAGTGATACAAGATGGTTTACCATGAGATAAAAATCTATATTGCACAATAAACAGAAGTTCAGAAAATACAGAAGATGGCTCTAGGAGGCAGCAAAGTGTATTAGTCAACAAACAAGCAGTGTTAATGCTGCAACACTGCCTCCCAACTGAACTATCTTGGTTTGTGTGAGTTGCTGTATCACTACATTATGTGGAGTAAAACCTTCATTACTACTTCCCTTTACACTTACATCAATACTCTTAATCAATACTTCTATTAGAAACAAAACCATGGAAGGCATTTTCATTCTTTGGTTTAACTCTGTCTTCAAAGTGAGATTTCTTATAACACTTTTGGACTTGTCTTAATTAGGTAGAAGCAATGACCCAAATAATTAGCAGTTAATTTTTAACATGTCATGATCTTGATATTAGGGCAAAACAGAAAAATAATTTGTACCTAAACTACTTCTGTTTCTTTAAACAAAACTGAAATGGAAGTTATTTCTGTTAACTATTCATTCCAAAATGTGTGTGTAAAATTTACCTTGAGGGGGAGTGTAAAGTCTACATCTTTGGTTTCCTTTAGGCCAAGAGGTACCAAGGGAATACTGAAAGTCTCTCTATGGAAAAAAAGCAAAAAGATTCAGAATGGGTTTTTTCTGCTTCTGTTATAATTACTTTTATTTTATTTGATGACAGGGAGTTCATACACTGATGGGGTAAGGAGAAAAGTACACAGTTCCTTCCTGCACAAGAAAATTTGCTTAATGGGCTGTACTTCTCAAGGAGAGAGTGAAGAAAGCTACTTTCCTACACTCTTTTTTTTCATTTAAGCCTATTTTTCCTTCAGGCAAAGGAAAGGAGACTCTCAAAGGCTGCCTTACTGCAATTTAGCTCCACAGCTGCTAGGAGATCTGCCACAGTAAGAGCCATGGTAAATATCAGTAGTTATAATCAGGATTTTACATGCTACTAGTGGTTTTGTATGTAGTAGTTATGTGTGCAACACAGGGAGAAGCAGACCCAAAGTATACCAGCTTTCACAGTGAAAGGAGGAGGAAGTCCAAGAACTGCTGAGTTTCTAGACAATGCTAGGTGTTAACCTCTAGACAAGTCAACCTCTAGAGTATCAAAGGGCAATAAGGATGAGAACTGACTTAAAAAAAGATCAGAATTGCTTCCAGATCCATAGTTAGTTGTGTAGATTTAACAGATCAGTATCAAGCAACTATAAAGTTCATCTAATATTTCCATTTTTCCTGGTAACAACTTTTTGACTGTCTGATGATTGTTTAGAGCATTCCATTACCAACTATAAAATCCCACATTTATTTATGGTCTTGTCATTAAAACCAGCTTTCTTTTGGTGAAAACTCCATCTTGAGAGGGTGGCAGCTTCCTAAGCAAAGAGAAGTCCTTCATGCACCTCAAAGTGTCTCCGCTATCTTGAAAAGGACAAAAAGGACTTCCAGGTTACAGAGCCAAAACACCATTTCAAGTGCTAAAAATGATGAGGTTTAGAAGAAACCTCAACACTTTTACTACAGATCATATCAAGACTTCTTCCTCAAAAGGAACTGAGATACATTGAAAATAAATCCTAACTTACTGATTTAATCCTAGTACCATCCACGGTCCCTGTAGATATCAGCATTGCTCATTCAAAGAAAGTGAATTTCATTTTTTTCCCCACAGCTAAGGTGCCACACCCATGGAACAAACGTCATGAGAGCATTGAACAGTTAGGGAGTGAACCTGGCTTTCCAGAACTGAGTGGAAATAGCATCACACTCCTCAGCCCAGCTGATGTGTGCAAGGACTGGGAGGGCCAACCCTTCAGATTGTTTTAACACAATACAGGCTAACCCTGGAACCCATGGGTGGGACCTCATGTTGACAACTGTATGCACAATAGTCAGAGAACAACTATTAATAGCTACTTGCTGTTAAAGGCTGGAGAGCAGTTTCAGGGAAATTAATTTTTTTGGCTGATGAAACATAAAAAGCATTAAGAGCTTAGAATGAGAAGCCTAAGAAAGGCAAAACACCATTCAAAATAGATTGGGAAAGTAAGATCAGGAGAAAACAACAAGCATACTGCTGTCCAGCCTCAAGGCTTCTGCCTGCCTTGGGGCCTGACCTACTGCTCATCCTTCTGTGAGAGTCCAAGTATTTTTAAAATTCTTTAGCTAGAAGAAGAAACAGTACTTGTGGAGCCCTGCTCTCATTTCCACAGCTGTAACTGCTTTCTGGGCTCACATGCATCTATGAAAACCAGTAAAATCTTAAACAAGAAACCCAAATCTCAAAAAAAACCAACCAAACAAACAAACAAACAAAACCCCAAAACAAACCAACCAAAAAAACCCAAAATATTTTTGCATCAAATAGTTGTCAAAGTTTGCCATGGGGGTGTAAGGTAAGAAATTTAATACAAGTTACTGTTTGAGAAAACACCAACATAGATATTTTGCATCAAGTCAGCATTCTGTTGGAAGTTACCTCTCTGGAAATGTGCTTTATCCTTTTACATTAAGAATTCCTTGCAATCCACCTGGAAGTTTAACACCTAACTGAGAACAGTGCTAAGAGGCCCCCAAAATTATACCCCCATCACATGATGCATTTTAATTTGTACCTTAAGCTGCTTAATCAAATAGTTTAATCAAACAGTAAATATTTAGTTTTAGCAGCAGCAAGACATATAACTGATACAGAAATCATTTCAATATGCAGGCAATGAATACTCCTTAACTTTGAAGTTTTATCTTTGAGGAATCCATTGCAATTTAAAAATTAGTGTACTCTTCAAAGTGTAGAAAAAAATCTCGGAAAAAATCCAACTTCATCTACTAATAACTCCTCTGCTTTAAGCCAAGGAATTTGTGTTTTTCTGTCACTGAAGGGCACATGTTCAAAATCACCTAGTGTGCTCTAAACCTCAAATCAGCACTGTGTTTCTGTTCTCCAGCTGAAGAGAGGACTGTCCTGTGCACTGCATTTGAGAAGAGATATTACTGTACCACTACATCTGTTCACTCCAGAATGCACTGAGCCAATCAGCCATCCCAGCACTGCAATTCTGCCAAGTGCCAGCTGTTTGCAGTACAGCCCAAGAGTTTCCAATTCTCACGACTCTTCTCTTCAAAGGAACTTCATATCCAAGGATTAGTGGCACATGCATTTCCCAAGAGAAGGACAAATATGCAGACTAACCCTTAGTCAACAAATCTACCATCAAGTGTGTTCTCTTCCTATCAAGCTCTCTGTTCTTTCACATGATTAGTGTCCAACATTCACACTCACCTAGAAACAATTTTGTTTTCAAGAGTAAACACAAGACCTGTTAATAATTGAATAACTTAGCTTTATACTTACTCTGCATTTTGATAAACTTCTACTGAGATATTAAGTCCTTCCAATTCTTCCTTTAAGATCTGCAGGTCTGAATTTACAAAACTCAGTTCCAGCAGTACCTGCTCTCGTACTTTGTTGTTGGTGGTTGCTCTGCAAGACAAAGCAATTTTTTATTGCCGAGGAAAAAGTTTTTTACAAGCTTGGTTGACCTCCTTTCAACCTTCAATGCAAACATTCTCAGCATTTTTAAGATTTCTTTTTATCTCTTTCAGAGATGATACAAGACCTCATGTTTCAGAATTTATTAGGTTTTCCTGTCAAAGTTCCTGAGATAGTTTCCAGATAATAGCATGCAGCCACAGAAGGTTTCATAAATGGCAAATTTTCCATGTATGATTAAGGGTCAAGATTATTTTCAGGTACATTAATTAATAAAACTAAAGCATCTTAAACAGAATCACTATCCTATTTTCAGGTTATATGATTTTTTTTTTTTTTGTTGAAGAAGACAGGTAGGTGGAGGTGGGAGGAGTCAGGAGACATTCTTCAACAGAAACTTCCCTGCCTTATAAATTGGATAAAGATCTGTTGAGACTTCTGATCTTAAGAATAAAGAAAAATAACTTTCCCCCAAAAGTTATTACAGAAAGAAATATCTTTCAACCAGATCTTCGAAATACAAGTCAATTTTCTCTATAATTTGATTTGATGGATGCAAGTATGATTTTGTTTGCTTGTTTCCTTTGCCATTTATGTATTTAAATGGCAACGCTTTGAACTGCAATCACAACATGCAGCCACAGTTAGTGATGTTTATTTAATGTTAGATGTTAGTACTTAATATCCCCTGAGCATTTCTGTGTGATTAGTTATTTGTGTATTTATATCACAATTCCTAACCTGATTCTCCATACTGACAATTTTATTAGAATATTACTCTTTTCAAGATACTTAAAATCATCTGTATCTATAAATCCACAGATATGAATGTGAGATAAAAGGTATCCATGCAATACAAAATATACTGTACCCTTATATTAGAGTCTGAATCTTAAGACAATAAAAAACTTAAATTTGCAGCATTTTGCATTTACCTTTATTTTAAGACAACATTTACCTTCGTAAGTATTTATGAACAACCATCTCAAAAAACTAGGCTCCACTTGGAGCAGTTCTCCAGTTTCATGGAGCACCTTGATGAAGAACTAATTATTCCAAGACTACAATTTTAAGTTTGTTTTTCATATTATAAATGATTATCTGTGATTTTTCTATGCTGTACTTTATTGAATACCTTGGATTGCTTAAATTAAGCAATGTTAACATCTGTTACCTTCATTAGCCAGACTGGATACTGGTGAGGAGGATCCTCCTTGATAAAGGCAGCATCACACACAGATAAATGGGCAAGTTTTGATGCTGCAAGCACTTCATGATATATTAAGGCTCCATGTTTGGTCTAGCTTACCATCCTCCACAGGAGGGATTCTAATATCATCCTCAGAAACCCCAAAGTTTCATCCAGATTGACTTCTCTATTTGCTCTATTGCTATGAACATCCATGCCAATTTAATTTTACTTTTCATGTTTTTTACACTGTAGACATACTTTTCAGTAACAACCAGAGAAAGCTACAGGGGCAAAATTCACATAACAACACTGAATTTAACTCAACTTCCAGAGCAAAAGACAATAAAAAGGAGAGGGTGACCTTTATAAATGCTAAAACCAGAAGTCTCTGCACTATATGGATCATGTGCTTCTGGCCTAGCTCTTAGTTTCAGTCAAAAGAAAAGAAACCTGCATTTCCAGGTTTTTCTCAAATCCTACTCCAAGAGGCTTCTAGTGGACAGAAATTGGTTTGCTGCTTTTAGAACTTGATGAAATTCAAATAGAATCTGCAAAAATAAAGCTTGTTTACATTTTTCCTTAGGAGGCAATAGATACAACTGGCCATGTGAACTGTCCAGTGGTCAGGTTACTTTTAAAATTGCTTTTTCAAAGAACTAGCAAGTTTTAACAGTTCAATAGCTGTAAATTCATTTTAGATTTCTAAAATCTTAAAAATCAGTTGTTCCTCTTAAGTAGATTTAGTTCCCACTCCTGTAAATAGCAACTTCAGTATTTCAGCAGTTAATGTTGGCATCAGAAACTGAACTTCAGGATATCTAGGTTAAACGTTACCAGTTTTCACATTAGGTATTACTCATTTCTTTAGCCTTTCCAAAACACTCCTGAATCAACAAACAGAAACATTAACTAAATGAAGCATTCAATTTCAAAAACAGGCGTATAACTTTGCTAACCATATGAAAAGTAGTAAAATTCTAAGTCTCACTCCTTAAGTCAATTACCAGAAAACAAAGCAAACTTAAGTCAGTCACAGAGGCTAAAATTACCTAAGTTTTCAACCTATCACGTCTCTTGCGGAGATAAGAGCAGGTAACAGACAATGGGCAACCTATTGTTTAATGACAAGTTTAAGAAAATTTAATTTACCCTGAGCATTTTCACTTCTTTAAGTGTATTTACTAGATTTTGTTTTTGAAGACCCATTGTTGCTCCAGTTGCAGAGAAACAGACAGTACAGGAAACTACTGCAGATGAGAACTGGGGTAATTATCAGTTCTTCTGTGTAAGATTGGCAGTTTACAGGCCAGCACAGGATCTAACAGCCTTAAGACAGGGTCAGCATAAGGCTATTCCTATGGGGACAGCCACAAATGAAAACATATCCTAAAGAAATGAAATAGATGAAGTTACCTCAAATTGTAGGAGAACTTGGTGGCAACTGCTGGTAACCCAGCTCAAATTACATGTGCTACTCCTCTATCATTATAACAGGGAGTAAAGAAGGCAATGCACAGCCCTTTCTGCTATGCAGCACAGAGCTAAAGGATTTAGGAACAGCCAACAGCATAGTGGCAATACTTTGACTTGATTTGAGGAGTAAAAGGCACTCACCACAATATTCAGCAAGGCTCACTTGCTATTATCACTAGCAGTAAAGCTGAACAAAGAGAGCAATCTAAGAATGTCTAACACTCAGGTGGTTTACAACACAGCAGTACTGAAAGTGCACTTGAAAGCAAGCAAAGACTGTAGAGCTAGAGCTTGAAAAAATTCAGGGAGATTCACAAAGAGATGCAGCGTTTGGGGAAAAAAGGAGAAAATTCAATAGCTAAGAGACTTCTACAAAATTAAAAAAAAAATTAAACAATTGTTGCTCGGACAAGAAAACTAAGAAACTATGACATATACCTTAAAAGATTTTCAGCACCAGCTCTCATTCTCACTGCTCTTAAGATCTGTTGGTTTAGAACAGCTCTCTGATTTTGCAGTTTGCTTCGTCCAGTCTCAGCAAGAGGATTACATCCCTAGAATTAAGAAAACAAGTTATTTGTTGCTGTGTAAAGAAACTTTAGAGGAACTAACATTGAATTTAAATGAACTTTAATGACATAGGTGCTGTATGAATACAAATTAGCTACCTTGACATCAACGACAGTATTTCTTGTCTCAAACTTGGTCATTAAAACCAAGAGACCATGACCACAGTACATTTTAACATCAAAATCCCAACAGAAAATATTTGTTTTAAATCTTAAGTACACATGTGAGCCAGTCTCTTCTCCCCCGAGAATATTTTCAAGATATTTTGCAAATGCAACCAAATTTGATAGAATGTTATTACGTTTCTAGGTTTTTATGGAAACAGTATCTGGCAAGACAGCAACACCCATCAAAGCTTCTGCTTAACCCTTGCAAAATATCACAGTTCCATACTGCAATATATGCAGCCCTGAAATACAAATCTGTCCAAAACAGACAGTGGTGCTCAAAGTTTGGAGCTCAAAAATCTGCTTCCAGTTTTAGGATCTCTGATCTTTCCTTCTGGTGCCTCAAATATTCAGTACAATTCCTACCCCTCCTTCCCTAGGCTCCTCTCTTCACATCTCAAATCTACTAAAATAGAGCTTAACAGGGTATAAAATGATTACACTGTCAGACTCTTATCAAATTAGGCACTTAAAAAGTAAAGTGTGAAGTCCAGAATTCACAAGAATGCTCCCATATATGTGCATACCTTACACAAGTGCAAGACTCAAACTGCTGAAACCTGTGTTTGAGCAGGACTGAGCCATTGTATTCTGAGCACTGATAAGCTGAAACTGCTACACATGAATAGGACTTCATGTTTGTCTTTTTTTTTTGTTTAAGAGAAACACAATTTTAACACCTTTTTAAAATATGTTAGAAATTTCCTTTCCACAATTTCTTCTTTGCACCCCTTTTTTAAAAAAGTATCAAATGCCTTTGAGTCTTAATACTCAAGAGTCTGCCAGCACATCGCTGTAGCCTTAACTAATAATTCTGAAGCAAATAAAATCACTGTTTTAAGGCTAACCCTTAAATAAAGAATGCCCTTTTGAGTGGCCTCACTGGGTATCATTACAAAGCTTATCAGAGTCCTACTATATTGTCCACTACACAAGAAAGAGGCTCACACCTCTCTAAGTCTTCTTTCAACGACTCCAGCCACTAAATTATGCACTATTTCAGACCTCTCCCTCTTAGTTTTGACTAGAAAAATTTGATTTTGTTTTAAGAGCATTTAAAAGTCGATTTACAAGCTCTAACTACAAGCGGTCAAGCAATGACATACCAGCAAAACAAAAGTGAGAATTTAAATAGAACACAAAAATCTGGTCATGTATTTGAAGTTCAGTTCTTGTTTTTGTTGTCAAGTGAAAGCAAATTGAATTGACAACAGAGAAATGAGCTGATCAAACCAGATTACAACAGTTCAACGGAGAAGGCACATAGCCTAATAATGTTAATTTTACATATTTATTTTGCAAAATTTGTAATAAACATGACAAGAAGCTTGTGCCAACATCTTAAGAAGCACCATTTGCCATGTAACTTCAAAAAGTACACCACACTGAACTACTGCATTGAAATATTTCTGCATTGGAACACCACTCACAGCACAAGCCCACAGCCCTCCCCACTGGGAAAGCTCTCACAGCAAGTTTGACACCTTGTGTTGGTTTGGCACAGCCTGGTTTGTGGTCACTGGGGGCCACAGAGGTGGCTGCTGTGAGAAGCTGATAGAAGCTTCCACCGTGTCGCACAGAGCCAATCTCTGATGGCACTGAAGATGGACATGCTGCTGGCCCAGGTAGAGAGGGTGGTAATGACTCTGTGGTGACACATTTGAGAACAAAATCAAAACAGCACACGCAGCTTTTTCCCCGAGCTAGTGAGGTGCCCTAGCCGATGCCATCTCAGTGTGGCCTGCACAAGCCCTGCCTGCCTGGCTGCCCCAGCCAGCCATGCTGTGGGTGGAAGGGCAGGGGTGGTGATGGCAGCTTCTCCCTCCCCATGTCCTGCGTGAGGAGAGGCCACGTTCAGTAATGCCAGTGCCACAGCCACCATTGCCCACACAGTGCCGGCAGGGCCACCCAGCCTCCAACAGAAACACGGCAAGCAGCTCTGCAACACAGAACCTAGACAAAATCAACCTCTCGGAGCTGTGGGATCCTGCGAGAATCCCTGAGTGAGTGGAATTTGTTGGCAGTGGTACCTACGAGCAGCAGTTTTCCTTCTAGTCAGAGAAGAGGAGGAAGTGAGGGCACGTGAGGGAAAAGAACATGGAGGTACCAAGGTCAGTGGGGAAGAGAGGGAGGAGATGTTCCAAGTGTCAGATTTGAGATTCTTCTGCAAGCCATGGTGGGGACCATGGTGAAACAAACTGTCCCCCTTGGAATGCATGAAACCCACAAGAGATGTAGAGATCCACTGGCAGCCCGAGGGAAAAGCGCTGACAGCAGAGAGGGTGGGTGCCAGAGGAAGCTGTGAGCCAGTGGAGACCCGAGGAGAGAGAGAGAGCCCTGATTCCAGAGACAGAGAGAGCCCTTGCTGCCAAACCAGAGCAGCCTATCTTCAGAGAACTGCACCCTGTGCACAAATCACCATGCCGCAATAATTCTGGGAAGACTGTTAGCCCGTGGGAGGGACCCACAGCACAGGAAAGACTCCTCTCCCTGATTGAACAGATAAAGATCTCGAGTGACAAACTGACCAAAACCCCCACGCCCTGCCTCCCTGTGCTGTTGGCAAAAGGAGGGAAGGGCTGCGGGGGAAAAAAAGGTGTTTTAAAGGCTTCTTTTACTTCTCATTAACCTCCTCTGACTCTGATAATAATAAATTTAGTTTATACCTTTAAATTTGAACCTGTTTTGCCCTTAGAGTGTTTTCTCCCCATCCTCATCTCAACTCATGAGCCCTTCCTTAATTTCTTTTTTTTCCCCCTCTCCTCTACCCAGCTGAGAGCAAGAGGGTGAGCAAATGACTTTCATGGGTGCCTGGCATTTGGCCAGTGTCAAATCACGACACACCTAGAAGGTGAACTTTTTACTGAGGGAATACACACATGCAGCAAACTCATTCATTCATCTCAGATTAGAAGTAGTCCTTTAACTACAAAATAATTTATGCTCCTTTACACACAATTATACACAAAAACACAAGCAAGGCACACTTCAGTGTATAACATGGTCTTATAACCACAAGTTGCTTTCTGCTCTTAGTCTGGTTCTTTTACTGGGATGTAGCCATTGTTCCCCATTTTGTTCATCCTTCATTTTGTGCTGCAGTCTTTTCTACTACTGCTATTCAAAGCCTTATCTCCTTATTCTCTCCATGCCACTTTTCATTTGAACCACACCAATTATTTCCTCTTGCTCTTGCATTCATTTTGAGTATTTAATTCTCATCTCAGATGTATTATTTCCTTACAACTTCTTTCTTGACCACTTAGTTCAAGCATCCTTCTAAAATGTATCCTTGCCTTGCTCTTCGTTTTTTTCTGTGAAGCTGCAGCTTCCTCCCAGAACTCCCTGGCCCTTTCTGTGTGCCAAAGATGTTTGATGGCATCATTCAAATACTTCTTTACACCTTCATTTCTGGGAATTTTTTCAGGAAGATCAACAGCCTAGGATTTGAACAGCCCAATCCCATGAGGGTCATAGATGTGATCATTTTAATGAACTTTTGATCAAGCTCCCACTGAACACTGAGTACAAAACTGAAACTCTCTGCAGAGAGAAGCCTAAGAGATGTTTCCCTGCATTTCAGGTCCCCAGGCACTATTCTCTACAGGAAGGAAAACCAGCCCTGGGCCCTAAGAGGACAAAGCACTGACAGACCAAGGTATCTGTATAACCTCCAGTGTGCCTGCAAGTGTGACAATTTTGACAAGAAGTCTCTTATGGATAGAGAAGTCTGTTTTCAGGATACGCTCACCTGTTGCAAGCATATTGCTCCTGTTAGCTTCACAAAGCCTATAGAAATTAATGTTTTACTTTTTGGAAGATGTTGCATTTTACATCTCCTGCACAGGGGATGAGGATGCTCAGCTAGTTTGTGTTCATATGCAGGCTTCAACTCTTCATTCTAATCAAGCTGCCATAAAACTGATGGTAGAATCCTGCATAGAGGACAGTGAAAATAACCAAAAATCTGAAAAGAATCCTCAAGAAATACAGAGCCTGGGAAAGATACCCCCTTGCATAAAGCACAAATTTTGTGTACTAAAAAGTTATTTAGCAAACAGGTCCAAGCACATGCTTAGTTTTGTCTTCCTCCATGCAGAAGATCCCTTTCTCAAACAGCATTTCTACATGGTTCACATCAGAAGTCCAGCCATGACGAACACAAAATCAGGACTGTTTGCCAAACAATGAGTAATGGCAGCAAGTATTCGAAATTAACGTAAATATGACTTACGAAGTAGTGGTTTGAACTTTTAAGATGAGCCACACTGTCTGAAGGTGACACAGAGTTGAAACTGGGTGTGCCTCCTCAGTTAAAGGAAAACAGTCCTTTCCAGCCAGTGCAGCTTGTCCAGCCCAACAGTGTACACAAATGGCATAACCTCCAGGTATTTAAACATGTATGTGTAAACAAGTATGTATGGAACTTATACACACAACTTCTTTGTTTCTAACAGCAATCGTAGCAAACAGCATGCTTCATTTACACCAGTATTCCTAGAACTGATCCCAAGTCCTGCTAAATTGTCATTTCCTTACCTCCTTGCAGTACTACAATTGATGTTTCTTTTTGCATGTTGCCACTACTTCAGTTTTGAAAATTTAGCTATATACCGCAGATCTTTCAGAAGCCAAGTTTTATCTGAGGGTTTTGTTGTTGTTTTTTGTTTTAATAAGGAGGTGAGGAAGATCTGGTGTTCAGAGCCTGGTCTACTTGTGCCATGAACGAACTTTATAGCTCTAAGTGCCTGGCCCAAAGATTAATATAAAGCACTAATTATTGTATTAGACTCCAAATACGTATTTCCTACATGAACTGCATCTTGTCACAGCACTCACTAAACAAAATTTAACTTTCATATTTCATTGGAGACATCTGTCTCTTGACTAACCAAGTTTCAGATGATTCTTAGTTTCACATGAAGGCCTACTTTCTGCTTTAGGTTTTATAAATTTGTATATAATGAGTGGATTTTGGATGACAAGGGTTATGAATCATTGCTATGTTGTTTCTGTCCTGCCAGACAAGTGGAAAGAGAACAAATAGCCAAATAAATATTCCTGTGTCAATGCTAATGTTGATGGTTGCCTGGCTACTAATGACTTAAAAAGAACCCCATGAGCAAAACCCCAGTGGAAGGACAGGTGTGGCAGGTTGGTAAACTGATACATTAACAACAGGTGGGGGGAAGCCCTGCAGAAAAAAAGCCCAAAAAGAGGGGAAGGACACAGAGTTAATTGGGGAAGTGCTGATTCATGAGCTAGTTACCATACCTATCATCATCTTCAGTCTGGGGCTTCACTTATGCAACTGCTTGCTTCTGTTTTAGCGTTCTTCCCTGACACAGGGCACTAACACACAGTCCTTTCTGAATCAGCCTGATCTATATGGTAAGTATCCAGCCTCACTGATGGAAGCAAAGCTTTAAGAAAAGAAAAAAAATTATGTATCTCTGTTCAGCTGATCAGAATCTAAAAGATTTATTATGCTAGCTGTCCTACTGCTCTGCCTCTGTGTAGCAGTGGACTGCTATCCAGAACAACCAAACTGAAGCCAGGATGCTTCATGTTGAGCCAGTCAATACCTAGAGAGCTGCAGAAATGTTAACCTTGGGAAATTACCTATGGCTTTTCCTTACTATTTATTGCAACTTTCTGACTGGTGAGAGAAATTTGAAAAAATGGCCAGTGTAAGATGTTACAAAGCAGTAAGCTGAGGTGGGAAAAATAGAGTAGAAAGAACTTGCTAGGTATCTCCTCCTTGCACTGCTTCTACCCACCAAAAAAAAACCAAACAAGAAAAACAAAACCAAGGAACACCCACAAACAAACAAAAATAAGGCAGGCATGCTTATACAGATGCACTGGATCCTGTGACTGGATGAGTACTGCATTATAAATATCCTGAGTTCTGTATGTTGATGTGGCTCAGGGATATTTACTTTGCAAAGCTTACTGGTTAAGTGGGGTGGTAAGCTGTTTAAAAAAAAAAAAAAGAAGGGGAAAACTACTTGAAAAAGGAAGCTGTTTCTCTCCTAAGAATTCAAAGATAACTAAAAAAACCCAGGAAGACATTTGAGTAGCCAAGCAAGCCACAGAACCATGGCAGGTGTAAAAAATAAAGATGTTTGGGAGAAGCATCTCATGTAAGCAAAGCAGCACATGACAACAGAGCTGCTTTAATTATTATTGGTCTGCTGAAAAATACTTCCTGTCTAAATGCTTTGCTCTACTTTTAGAACAAATTGTTCTTTGCACTTATCATTAGTTTCATCATTATTTTCATAGAGAAGAAAGACTGGAGGCAGAATTTGGATGGATGTGTGGGATATGCATTGTTGTATCACAGACTGCTGTCAGTAACAGTGAAAGAATGTGAAACTCCAAACAGAATAGGTCAAGATATGAGGCTCATGGTCCAAGAGCACTCACACCACCTAGGAGAACAGGTACAGTGTGCCCTGGCAGTGTACACTGAACCAAGCCAAGATAAACAGAACAGTAGCAGAACCAGTTCCTAGTACATTATCTTCCCAGAGATTAAAAAGTTCCAGGCAGAAGCTCCATCTTTTTGATCAGAAATAAGGTGCTTCTTCCATTTTGCCATACTCTCTTTGGGACACAGCAAGGATATTTTTTATTGTTGCTTGTTTTGCTTTAAAAAGTAAAATTCTTCTCACAAGCTTGGTTGGAGCTCATCAAACAGATGAGGGTTGTTTTGGAGGGGCAACATAAGAGGAAGTGAATAGGGCAACAGTGACAGAGTTATACATATCCTGTGTCGCTGCACAGGTTATTTCCTTAAAAATTGATGATTAAAAAGGAAAAAATACTGACAAAAGACACACCAGCATTGAGCCAGCTTGAAGCATCTTACAGATTTAAGGAAAAGTTTAATTTTACATAAATAAATGATAGGTCTTTGCATGGGGAAAAAGGAGATAATAGAAAAAAACAGGGTAAGGGAAAGGGGAAAAGGTCAATCTGGAGCAGCTGTGACATCACTGGAAGGGAATGGGGAAGGTAAATCTGAGAAAGGGTGCAAGTGGACTTCAGTTGCTGGCACACATCACATCTCAGACTCATAGCAGAGTCACTTTTTAGTGTGACAACAGCAGTCAAAGCAGGAAACATGACTGTGCATCTGTTCCTTCATTTCTGGCCAGTCATAGCACTAAACAAAAATTAAGTAAAGTTGTTTTACATACTGTATCTTGGGGATACTGAGGGCTGCTTTCTGGTATGCTGTATTTAAAACTTCAAAAAGCATAATACACAAAAGAGCAAGAGGCTTTGAGGAAATAATGAAACTTCCCATAGAAATCCATTCATCAAAAGAAATTATCAAGTCTAAAATAACTGGATACTGTATGAATTGCCCAATTTTTCTCAATTATAAAATTTCATTGTGCAAAACAGTCTCAGAAAGTATGGCAGGCAACCTCACTGTGTAAGTGGTGCTTGGAAGCCATGTTTGAGCAGGACTGATGCAAAGCCTTTTCACCTTGCTACACAGCTTACAGAATTAAAAAAGTCAATTAGTTAGGTTATCTTTTGACCTAAAAACACAAGGACTACCCTTGGAAATTCATGTGATTCTGCACCAACAAAAGTGGTAAACTACTCCTCAGATCTTTTCAGGAAAACAAATAGTGTGGTTCAGAGAGGAAAGAGAAAACAATACCAAGGTAACTCAGAGGGGAAGGGGGGAAGACACCCATGGACACCCATTAAGAGCTGCATCACTAATTTCAATCTCATGAAATCAGCAAGTGTACCATTCACAGGGATATGTAGATACTGCATTTAAATTATCTCCTTGGGTTCACAGCTGGTACCTGTTAAAGATTCCAGGAGTGGGATTGTTTTGGTGCATTATTTTGGTGTTTTGTTCTTCCTCCCCCTTCACCTAGAACTTCTAAGTCAAAATTAAAGCTCTGACTTTTGAGGCCATTCAGCTAACATACAACAAGGTGTACTGTTTTCCTATTTACTTTTAGGGGCCAAAGGCTTTGAGCATCTAGCCTAATCTGAAGTTCATGATTTTAATAAAGACACTTAGGATGGCTGAACCTTTCCAGGATCTGAGGGAACAGAAGGAAGAAATGTTTCACTGCAGCATGTGACTCATTCAGTTTTTATCAGATGCCCCCTTTTCATTACTTGTGTCTTAAAGCAGTAAGTAATAGGAAAGGTGCTCATGATTAGGTATAAAATTAATCTTATGCTATTTTCATATGAGAAAAACTTCATTCCTCTCCAATAGGCTTTACACTGATCTAACACTGTGTTAACGCATGAGCCTCATGTTTCAGTGACATTAACTGTAACATGCAACAACTTAGTTTAAAATAAACTCAGTCTTTTAGCAAGTCTGAGTGAAGAAGATCTACACTTTTGACCTGAGGCACAACTTGGCTACTAAACTTCAGTTAGCCCTTATCAGTAAAAACAAATAGATGGAAGAGTTGATTTATTTAAGTTCATGAAAAGTCAACTTTTTTACTAACATGCCTCAAGGCAGCCTCTGAGCTTCCTACAGTGTAGAAAACATAGCTATGAAAACTAAGTAATTACAACTTGGCCACACTGTGTGATTGGGAAAGACTGCTAATGACTAAAAGTCCTGCTAAGGACTACTAAGAAAAAAGTGATTTACTCACCAAATATTATAGTAGGATTACTCAAATGAGGAAGCTAGACAAGATTCGGTCCAAGTTTTGTTTCAGTCTGTCTAGTTATTTACAAGGTGATAGTGATTCCTTGCAGCATGGCTGGCACAGGTAAAAGCTTGTCTCTTTTCAGCTAGAAATAGTTCCTCTGCTAAAGGGCAATGTTCTTGTTTAAGCTTCTACCGGCTTATGAATTTGATAAACACTGTAGCAAAATAATCAGCCTGTAAAGAGGGCAACAAAGCAAAACATATGTGCCTCCCTACCACGTAATCCAGGTGGTTGCTGAATTGAGTAATGGGGCTGTTTTTGCGCAAAGGCAAGCAGCAACAGCCTGATGTATGCAGCTTTTTTTACCTCATCCATAGACTAAACAGTTCATGGTCTTGGATCCGGAATCTACAACAAAACCCCCGCGTACCTACACCCCGAGTTGAAACCTATGGATGGAAGCTACAGGTGCTGAGAACTTAAAAACAGCAAAGGAAGGATAAATCAAAGCTCTCTGAAAGCGGCACTTACTGCCCTTTACCTCCAGTGAAGTTCACAGGACCCCACAGGGCTGCACTACAGGCAATACTTAACTATAATTACTGTTGTGCAGAAAGAACTCAGGCGCAGATTACGGCATAAGCCGCCCAGTCAGTCTGAAAAGTAATTAGGGCAGATGTTCATTAGGAACTTCCTAATGAATCTGTTAACTTCGTTACCTTGCTCCAGTACACTTTCTTACAGGTACATAAGGCAATTTACTAGAAAGCGCGCGAGGAGACGCAGCAAGTAGCAAACGGGGAAGAGAGCGTGGGGGAAAGTTAAATAAAGACAGCAAAAAGAAGGCTAACAAGTGCAATTTGACTCATTTTGGGGAGCTACGAGGGCTGCCGTCCTTCAGGGTGACGCCCAGCTCAGAAGCCGGGGGTCTCCGCCCGCTGAAGGCGCACGGCCCCGCCGGAGCCCCGGCCGGACAGTGCCCGCAGCACCGGCAGTGCCAGGGCCCCAGCGCTATCCCCCAACCCCGGGGGCTGCGACAGCACGGAGCCCACGATGTCCGCTGGGAGAAAGCACACCGTAAGCCACCGAGAGGGGACCCCCAGCCCTGGACCGCCCTCGGGAGGCGCTGCCCCGGGCACGCAGCCCACTGTGCACACAACCCACCCGCTCCCGGCTGGCCACCAAGGCTCCCACCTTCCGAAAGTAGCCGTCCCCCGCCGGCTCCGCCGCCCGGCAGCCGCGGGGCAGCAGGGCATCTGTCATCTTCGGGCCGGCCAGCCAGCCGTCCTTCCACCACTGCCACGGGACGAGCTGCTCTCCGTGAAGCCACGACCCTGCGGAAATGCCACGGCTGCCCCACGGCACCGCCCGGCCCCACCTCCGGCGGCGGCGGGGAGGAGCTGCCCCGCCCACGGTGCTGCTCCTCCGCCGCCCAGTGGTCCTGCCGAGCTCCGTGCAGCGACCCCCGGGCCTCTTCCCGTACGAGCCCTGCCGGGGTGGCTGCGGTGCCTCTCGTGCGGAGACGGGCGGTGGCTGTGGCTGTGGCGGTGGCTGTGGCGGTGGCGGTGGCGGTGGCGGTGGCTGTGGCGGTGGCTGTGGCGGTGGCTGTGGCTGTGGCGGTGGCTGAGGCTGACTGAGAGCGGAGCCCGGTGCTCCGCTGTATGGTGGCGGCTCAGCTCGCTCCTCCTCGGCTCTCCGGCCGTTCTCCGCTGGAGCGTGCCGGAGTGTGGCTGCCCGCCCCGAAAGCACTGCTCGCCTCCTGCAGCTTCCCCGCGGCCTCCCGCACCGCCGAGACCGGCGACATCCCCTGGGGATGGCCAGACTGAGCAGCCACTCCCGGCACCGCGGGGCCGCCCCCAGCTTTCCCGGGGACCGCCTTGGACAGACGAGGTTTCCCCGGGCGGCTGCCCCTCAGAGCGGGCTGGTTCCTCCGAGCGGTGTGCCCCCGCAGCAAGGAGGATCTCCTGGTGCTGCCCCGGGCCCACACGGCCCCTGCGGGCTGCAGAGACCGGCTTTGGGCTGTGTCCCGACCTGGCGGCACGGCTGGCAGCGCTGGTCTCTCCCTGGGCCCTCTGGGTGCCCTGGCCACCCTCACACTGATGTGTGTAAAGGCAGGAGAGGTCCCGGAGCCCGGGGACCTGCAGCGGCTCTAGCCCGGGTGCCTGGATTGATAAACCTGGATGAGATACCCTGGCAGCGGTATCTCCGGGAAAGGCAGGGCTGGGCCTGCTCCAGGGCACTGCTGTGGGACCAACCCCAACATTGCGGGGGTCTGAGTGGTTCGTGCTGCAGAGACCACCCCTTGTGTAACCAGTTTCACAAATATTCTTGGACACTTGTGAGGAATTTACCAATATTGGTTCCTATTCCTAGCCACGCCTAACCGACAGAGCTTGCTGTGCATTTGGCATTGAAAGTTGCCCTACTTCTATCGGTATTACCAAGCTTACCTTCCTCCCCACCTCCCCCGGCCTTATTTATCTTCTTTTAGCTTTCTTTGAATTATGGTGTAGTTGTGTCAGGCAAAAAATTTGAAGAGATAACATTTTTTTAATCAAAGGAAAAAATATCCTTGGAATTACATCCTTAATGGAAACAGTTCTTTGAAAACACTGGATATACCAAAGGGTTCTACAGGGCAGGCTGGTTAAACTGTTTGTCTACTACATGTTATTAAGGAAGAATACTAGAGTCAGCAGCTCAGAGATTGGGATCCAAAGATTTGCTGTCTTGAAAGCAGCTGAATTTTGTTTGTTGTCATTTTGCTCACTCTCAGCTCACTATTTTCTTCCCAATAATTCTAAAGATACTGGATGAATGTATCAAAATATGTATTAAATGTAAATAGATGAAAGTAGGAAACTTGCTCCAATTTCTGATTTGAATGTGTAAAAACGTTTTAAATTTTATGCTGTTAGAAAAGGTACTTATCTGATAAAAAGGATTTTAAATTTTAAATCTTGCAAATCAGTATAAAATTCCAATGCAATACATAGAAACTAGTTTAAGATAAATGAGTAATTTGCCAGTGCAGGCTGCGCTGATAAAATCTGCCAATTTAAAACAACATTAATGTAACCCTCTTTCGAGTTTGTACTGTCACTGGCTTTACTGATCTCATGGAAAGGCTACAGCTATTACTCCAAATAAAGTCCTAAGAGCCTGTAGTAAGGTAAAAGGCTCAGTTAACAACAATGATGAATGGCACGGTTATGTGTTAAACCCAAATTTCAGAAATTTTTGCATGATACAACACCAAAGACACTTTCTAACATATGCTGGTGATAAAATGCAGCCTTTCTTCGTTGCTGGTGGATTCTTTGAATAAAGCAAAGTCAGCACATCTCATGAGTTTCTCCAGTAAAACCAGGAGTCCAAGGCAGCACGTTGTTAGTGTCTGGGGAGTATCACCCAGATTAAACTGTGCCTTCCCCTCGCTCCACTAAAGGGAGGGGGCTTCATCGTGACTGCATTACGACTAAGAGAGTGTTTCTTAGCTGAGTCACTGCAGGTTTTGTGTGCATATAGTGAACATGATTTTTTTTGCAAAAGGCACATATTGATTGTATGGTCTCAGTAGTGCTCAGCGGTATAATGACCGAGTAGGCGTGCTCTTTGACCCTGGAATGTAAATTGCAGCTTAGAACATTCCAAAACCTTATTTACGCTTGCAAAAAAAACACGTCCCTGCTGCTCTCATCATCTTGTCTCCAGTAGATTTTTGGTTGCTGTTAGAATTCCTAAATAGAGTTGGGTTCATACCACAAACTTTCACATGATTACTGCCTGAATCAGAAGGCTTGGTTGCTACATTGTAAGGATTGAGAAATATAGGCTAGAAATACAGATTAATGCATTCAGAAAATGGGTTGTGTAGATACAGATGTTTGCTTGACATTTATTTTTAGTATTAGAAGAGAGTGAATTCTGTGATCAGGTGCACTGGACACAAACTGTCAGAAAGAAAGCATCAGATGCTTGGGAATTTGCATCTAAAGAATATCAATATGTTCTTCATGTGTTGAAGCCTGAGCAGCAAGCCTAAACCAGTATTGATTGACAATCCTGGGCACTGTGTGACTAACACCACCAGTATAACTTAGCTAAAAATACATGACCAAGATGCTTATGCAAGCTGTTCAACACCAAACAGATCCTTTAGAAACTTTCCCATAATCTTGTGTAGTTATCTACAAGAAATGTATCATTTTAAGAAAATTTCCAAACGGACACTAATAGAGGTTTGTATGATATTTTAGGGACAACCTACCCAGCCAAGGCCTGGGCTCTGGCCCAGTGTGCCATCAGATCCAGGTGTTTCTGTGCTAAAAATATAAACAAGTCACTTTGACTGGCTGATTTGGGCGTATAAAAGCTGGACTCCCTTTCAGGTCAAATTCAGAAACCTCACCGTGTGGTGAGGATGCACCGTGTAGGATTTTGCCAATTGACAGGAAGGGTTCTCCAGCTCCTCTCTGGGCTCAGCAGCACTTGCAGTTGGTATTGGTATTTAGGCACTTGGTGATGTATCTTTCTCAATCACTATTCTCTTTCTTGTATAGTAATTATTAGGTGCATTACTTGCTTTTTTTTTTGCTTGTTGTTAAAGCTGAGTTGTAAGCTTATTGTTTTAATAAATGTATAATTTAACTTTTGTGTTGCCTTACTATTCACAGTAAAATAAGACCATTCTCTCCATTGGTGTCTTGTCCTTTAAGCTGCCCTGTCAATTAGAAAAACAGTTCTGCATGAAGTGTTGAATCTGAAACCAACGATTCTTATCTCTGCATCATCTCTCTTAGTTTTGCAGAACTAGGTGCTAACTGGCTTTGTGCATTTACACATAGATAAAGCAACCAGGTGATCTAGATAATGGCCATGCTGGAAACAGGCACCTAATGGCAGACCTTGAATTGTCCCATGTTTTGTCCCACATTAGTAAAAGTAAGAGGAATGAGAACTGGGACCAGAACCTGAACACCCTTACTGCAGACATATATATATACAATATATATGTATATATTTCTCTTACATTTGTATCACTCCGCTCATTCTGTTAATCCTCTCTTTCTTCTTCTCCTCCCTCATATCAAAAAATGTGAATATAAGGAATCCCATCAATAATCTTCTCTTTGGCTGCTAGGAAATAATCCCAGTTTGGGAAATTCATTTCCTGCTAGGGTAGGAATTGTTCCATACCCAAGACAGAAATCTGGCTGCTCTCTGCAGAGATAATGTTTCTATCTCTAATTTTACAGACCTTTTGGCTATATGGTGGTAGCAGGTGCCTACAGGACATCTTTTGTCCCAGAGACAGAGGTTTACCAGCAAAAACAGGTTAGAATTTCTCTATACTGTATGAAGGGAGGAGTATGCATCAACTCCTGCTGTTTCTCAAGGTAGATTTTTGAATTCTGAACCTGGTTACACATTTCTGTTCCTATTGCTGGTGGCTTTGAATATTAAACTTAGATTCTGATCAGAAAGGCAGAAAAATGTTGTCAGTAATCCTGACAGCCTGTAGCTTTATGTCAATAAATTCCACTCCAGTGATTCAGTTGAGTTAGTATCATCCTTTATTTCTGAAGATTACAGTTCTTAATGAGCAAGTGTCTGCCTACTACAAACAAGTACTCGGTGAGGAGTGAGGAAACATGATCAGAGGTTGATTTTTTTTCCACTCCCTTTCCAAATAGTATTTGTGGGGAGGAGAAAAAGATTGCAAAAATGGGGCATGAGACAGAAGTAGCAGCAGCGATGTGAATCTGCTTTGAAACTCTTTGAAACTCTTACAAATTTACAAGATGGAGTAGAAGATTTCCTTACCAAGAAATGTACTGACCAACAATGAAATGGTATGAAAACGGTACACAAATTCAATATGAGGGCTTTGGATAAGCACACTATGAATTGCTGTAGGTGCAGTGCTCCACTGCAGCTTCTTCACCTTAGAGGTACTAACTGCAGCATTATCTTAAAATAATTAAGGGATTATCTGAAAATAATCCCATATACTGTTAAATAACTAAAATGCTTTGCCTGTTCTACTGTGAAATCCCACTGGAAACAAGACATTGCAGTTCATGTGGAAACTAAGACCAGACATTGGCAAAATCATCACCACTTTTCTCAGCTAATGCCTTGCCTTTAACTGAGATCGACAGATAAAAGTCTGGGTATTTAAGAACAATATGTGTTATCTTTTTATTTTCCAGTCCTTTAATAAATTTAAAAGTAGCTCTTTGAAGAAGCTAGAGCAATGCCTCAGGGGCTGACCTTCAGGTGACTGTTTTGTCAATGATAGGAGTCGGCAGGAAGAATATTCAGGGAAACATTCCCATGGAATGCAAGATAAGGCAGAGATGAGTTTGTCTCCTTTTTTGTTGTTTGTAAAAATACGGGATTTTTATACTTCCTGTGCTTATGATTTTGGTTTTTTCTTTAATGTAGTTTAAAAAAAAACCCCACCCTTTAAATGAATCAAGTTTTTTCCTTTTCCTTTTATATATTAATTATACCAATTTTAGTCTGAAGCTCCAGTGACTCGCATGACTTAAAACTAATCAGCAAACCCATTTGAAGAAATGGTTTTAAATAATACAAAAGACATAACAAGACACTTCTATGCCTGATCTTCTTGATGAACCAATGCAGAAACAGATGTTGAAAACTCTGTATTGGAAAACAAATACCTGAAGTCAGCCTATGGCTTTAGGGCTCCATTTCAGCCCTACATCCACTGGCAAATATGTGAACATTCAAAAATGCACATCTTTTTCTTCCACTAAACAAAGTTCTGTTAAAAAATATTTGAAACATAAGCTATTCAGTCCTACTAATATTTTAGTTTCATTGCAATTTTTTAAAAAGACATTGGAATTATTGTCATATAACAGCTACAAATAGAAATTTTCACGTGGTTTAATAGCTGTAAAAGAGAGAGCTTACCATGAAGAAGGAAATACCACTGGGATGCAAAAGTAATTCTAATCTGAAAAAAGCCTTTACGGGGAAAAAAACTTCAGTATTTGATTACCCCAACTTGAATTGATCAGGTAACTCAAAAGATTTTCTGTTAGCCTTGTGAAAAAAGGTTTATTTAAGCCAGTGTGTTAAGTCAGAGTCACATAGTATCGAGTATTCAGGAACAAGTATTTCCTAAACAAAAAGAAACAGCAAACATGCTAACAACTCCTATGGTCTAGCTAAGTGCTTAGTAATGATGAGGAAAGATAATGCACGTAGATTGTGTCTGTGGCTTCTACTATATTGTTTCTGAGTGATTTAGAGACCTAAATGAAACTGAGTACTCCCTATTTGCATGTAAATGTTTCCTGTGGAAATCTGAAATCCCATGAAACTCCGGCAGTTTCACTTTGAAAGAAACCAGTTCCCTGTAAACAAATGAAGAGGAATACTGGGGTAGAGGATATGCAGACGTCTTACCTGTTAAGGGAAGGAATCTCTGAAGACTTGTGTTTTATTTTCAAGGATTTCAAAGAAACTGGTGATACTTTTAAAAGTTGTGGACTGATAGAATTTTCAGCGCAAATAGAAGTGTTTTGAGTTTCCTTTTTTTTGGGAGGAGAGGGGGGTAACACTGGAAATCACAATCCAAATTTTGAACACTTGGGTCCTACTGGTGTGTACTGGTCTTTGTACAAAATACATTCAGTAAAGGTTTCTCTGTCGATATAGGACTTCCTAAGGAGGTTCAGAGATACCTGAAAGCGTTCAGAGGTGAAGCTCTTTGAGGGAAGGTTTGAACGCCGACTTCTACCCTGATTTCTATGCAAATTCTTCTTGAACAGCGCTTGAGACAACGTGGTTAAGGCAAATTTTGCCATGTATTTGCTTAAGCGTACAATGAAATCCGCAACTCCGTCGATTTTGATTCAGGGTGGAGTGCGCTTGACACCTTGATTTCGATAAAATCTGTTTGTCAGAGTCCCGAGTCTGCGGTGGCCCGACCTGGTGCACTCGATGATTGGAGGGAGTTACCGCACGGCTACTGATGACCGAGAGTTTGACATTACGTGGTACGGGTAATTCTTAAAGACACCCGTCAACCTTCCGAACCCTTGATGCGGAGCCGCACACGGCAGCTCTCCGCAGAGCTCCCGGACTGCGCTGGGGCTTTTTCAGCTTTCTCTACCTTTTTCAGGGCTGCGCCGAGGGACCCGTGCGCCCGGGACATGGTGCGGCCACGGCCATGCCCTCACCGCAGGAGGGGACACCGAGACGGGCCCGCAGGACCGCGCTGGGGAGCTGAAGGGCTCCGGAGCTGAGGGGTACCGGGGCTGAGGGGTACCGGGGCTGAGGGGTACCGGGGCTGAGGGGTACCGGGGCTGAGGGGTACCGGGGCTGAGGGGTACCGGGGCTGAGGGGTACCGGGGCTGAGGAGTGCCGGGGCTGAGGGGTACCGGGGCTGAGGAGTGCCGGGGCTGAGGGGTGCCGGGGCTGAGGGGTACCGGGGCGGCGGGGTGCCGGGGCGGAGGGGTGCCAGGGTTGAGTGTTTCTGGTCCCTCACTCTCGCAGGCGGGAGGTGCCGGGCGAGGCGGGGCCGCCTGCTCCGCCTCCCTCTTGTGACGCCGCCGTGTCCCGCACGGCCACCGTAGTGTGAGATGGCGGCGGAGAGCAGCGACAGCGAGGAGGAGGATTTGGTGAGCTATGGAAGCCCGCTGCAGCCCCTGCAGGAGGGTAAGGGACCCCGGGAGGTTTGTCTGCTCCTGCTCCGTCCCCGTGTCAGTGCGTTGTGGTGAGCGCTGGAGAGCGGCCCGGCGTGAGGCGCTGGCATGGGGTATCCCGAGGGGCCTGCGCGGTCCGGTCCGGTTGGCGGCTGAACGCCCTCCAGCCCTTCCTTTGGGGAACTGTGGCGTGTGGGCCCAGCTCAGACCTCCTTCCCCTCCCTCGTGGGGCCTCTCTCGGCCGCCGTGCTGTCCTGCGAGGGGATGTGGCCCAGCACAGGGCGAGCCGCCTGGGCGCGGAGCGGGCCAGGGCCTTGGCGGCTGTGGCTGGGATACCCCACGGCTTGTGAGGGCTGGAAATAGTGCTCGTCTTCGCTTCTGCCCTTTGCCTCACCCCCTCAAATCAAAAGTACAGTTCAAGTATAACAGTTCAAGTGTACGCAGTTACCCTGATCTTACTGCCCGATGCTTATATGGATGAGATGGACAGAGCAGCGTTGAAGGACCAATGTACAATTGTGACTCCCAAGTCTGTGCCGCTTTTTTCAAGAAATATTGTTAAAAAGGCATAAACGTTTGTGTCAAAGTCTATGGCTCTTGTATTTTGTTTCAGTTTAGGCACTTGTGATGTGGAATTTCTAAGCAATTACTGAAGTGAAAAAATCCTGCCGGAGGTCTTGCATGCTTAAAAACTAAAAGTTTCCTTCCACGAGAAAAAATCCAATGTTCTCAGAAGTCAGTAGAATTAAGGATTTTGATGTGATCACGTCATGCTTTTCCTTTACCAACGTGAATCAATGGTGTATACGATTAGTTACAATGGAGTGGAAATAAATGTAAACTGCTGATGATTTCCACATCAGGGTGGCTGATGTTTGATCCTGTTCTTACTTGCACGGACGAAACAGCTTCTGGAGGAAGTGGGAAGTTGTTTCTTTATGTAGTTGTGTCTCTTTTCTGATTTATTTGATTGCAGGTGAACGAATTAAAAAGCCAGTTCCTCTTCAAGAACAGACTGTTAAAGATGCAAAGGGACGATACCAGCGTTTCCATGGCGCATTCACTGGTGGCTTTTCTGCTGGGTACTTTAACACTGTTGGTACAAAGGAAGGTTAGATATTTTGCTGTCTTCTGGGAATGGTTAAATGGAGAACCATATTGTCATGTTAGTGAAAATAAATTAGCTTCCATTAAACATTTTTGTTCCTACTATTCCTTATACTGTGAATAGTTGAAATAGTATTGCTGAAGTTACTTCTCCTTGAGTTTTTGGACTGTAATTTTATAAATATTCCTTTGATGTATCCTTAAGATGTAAGGTTAAAATGTTTTTGAATAAGGTTGAACTGTTTTTAAATGCTATGTTGCCTTAAGTACCTTACTTACATATTTACCTTCTTTAAAGGATGGACACCTTCAGCTTTTGTATCATCACGGCAGAAGAGAGCAGATAGAACCACTCTTGGACCAGAAGACTTCATGGATGAAGAGGTAAAGTTAGAAAGGAATTGAAAACTTGTGTGAATAGTTGCCATGACAGCAAAAATTGAAGTAACCTTGAAATTACTTCTTGTATACAGTGTTATCCTACTAGGTTATATAGACTATTTCATGGGTTCACTTAAGAGGCTCCTGTAATATCAGTATTAAAAAGTGAAACCAAAATTCAACCTTTTCACTTTATCAGAAAATGTAAATACTTTTGAAACTGTTCAAGATATTTCCACTGAAGTTACTGCAAAAAACTGTATAAGTGGCTTGAGAAAATTAGCAAATGTGAAGGTCATAGGCCATATTCATTACTTTACTGTTACAGTAAGTACAATTTTGAAGGATGTTTAATCTAAATGTTTTCATTCTGTGTTTATTTCCAGGATCTTAGTGAATTTGGGATTGCACCAAAAGATATTACAACTACAGATGACTTTGCATCTAAAGCTAAAGACAGAATAAAGGAGAAAGCTAGGCAGATTGCTGGGGTCGTTGCTCCCATTCCAGGAACCACAGCTTTTGATGATTTAATAGGACCATCCAAGTAAGTAAATTTACATAAAAGTGTGCCAAACTGTTCCTTTCACTTAGAAGTGTTGTATTGCTCAGAAAAGTAATGTTTGCCCACTGTAATTGTGAGACTAGAAGATCCTGCAGTGTTACATTTCCTAAGTGGCCTCCACCTGGATTTTTGTTTTGAATGTACAGATTTGTACCAAGTAAACATTTCTAAACTGGAATGTGGTGTGTATGCAAATACTAACACATTCAGATTTGGTTTTTAAAGCAGGATATAAAATCAGAAGTTCAGATATTATATACATACATTATTTATCAACAAATAATAAAGGTGTGGTTTGAAGTCATTTGGGGGGTTTGTTTACTTTTGTTTTCTTCTTAGAATAACAGTTGGGGTTGAACTGTTACGAAAAATGGGCTGGAAAGAAGGACAAGGAATTGGACCACGAGTCAAAAGAAAGCCACACAGACAGAAACCTGGTAAGTTCACAGAAGTCCCTGAGCTAATGAAATGTTAGTAGAAAGTTAACATTCCTAGACTGATTAGAAAGTAGATTTTAAACCTTCTCTTTATTAATGTAATATGATGTTATGATGTCTCTTACAGATCCTACAGTGAAAATATATGGTTGTGCATTACCACCTGGACTGTCTGAGGGTTCTGAGGTATTGAACAGGCAAAAGTGGTCTGGTGACTTATGTAAGAATATGTGCTAACAGGTTAAACAAAAAACCCCTTTTTTAATGTCCTGGAACAGTATTTTAAAACGCAGTTTCAAATCTTCAAAGTGTTTATAAATACTTTCTGTGCTTACTGTGAGGAAGGGTTTTAATATCTAAATTTCTTTTGCTATGTAAGTAGGTATAATTCATACTCAGTTCAGGAAATGCAAACTTGCCTAGGCTCATGTTAAATGACTGTTATAAAAACTTAATAACATACAGACCTTCTAGTCATATTTACTCTTTTATAAACTTTTATTTTGTACAAGGATGAAGAGGATGAATACCAGCCAGAGAATGTGACGTTTGCACCAAAAGATGTAATGCCTGTAGACTTGACTCCAAAAGAGAATGTCCATGGACTTGGCTACAAGGGTTTGGACCCCTCACAAGCTTTGTTTGGTGCATCTGGAAGAGATCACCTGAATCTTTTCACAGGGGGTTCTGAAGAAACAAGCAATTTACTTGGTGATCTGAGACACAGTAAAGGAAGAAAACTAGGGATTACAGGTCAGGTAAGGACATTTCCTAATGCATTTTATGATTAGTGCAGTAAAATCCATATAAATTTTGGTTTTTCTTAAGTCATTGTAATATTATTGTAAGAAATGTTAAGTGTGGTTTGAGAATAGGATTTTTTAAAAGCTTATTTTGTAGGTGTGGAAGAATCTTTAGAACTCTCAAATGCCTTCATTTACTGAAACTGTAAAAGAGAACTATAAAAAGCACCTGACTCTGAGTAGCTGGATTGAAAAATATTCTGTGTTACTTTGATTAGAACAAGTTAATATTTAGTATGTTTTTAGTTTATGTTTTCTGTCTACTGTATTTTCAGTAATGCTGTATCTGTCAGCTAGAGAGGTTTTGTGTTGCTCCAGGGTATTTGTATTTCTTATTTAGAAGCATTGTCATTTTATAATTTCTGGGAATTGTACTTGTTTAATTTCCCTGTTAACTGACATATTTTTTTCCCTTTGAGAACTTAACCTGCTCTTAGTCAGATTGCACATGTTATTTTGGTGGAACTAGTCTGCTGTCCTTGTCTTGTACACACCAAACTTGCTGTCCCTCCCTGCCAAGGGAGTGGAATGTGTTTGCTTTTATGCTCACTGAGGTGTGGGGTTTTTCCCACCTCAGGTTTTGTGGTGAAACTGTACATTTTTCCCAGTGTAGATTTCATACAGATGAATACATACCCATGTAGATGTGATCTGATATGTGACCTAAAAGTATTTTTACACTTTGGAGTTCTCATTTAAAATATATGTTTTAGGCTTTTGGCGTAGGAGCTTTAGAGGAAGAAGATGATGATATTTATGCAACTGACACATTGTCAAAATATGATACAGTTCTAAAGGATGAGGAGCCTGGAGATGGCTTGTATGGCTGGACAGCACCAAAACAGTATAAATCCAAAAAAAGTAAGAACTGGGATTCTCTTTAAAGAGCAAGTGTAATGGGGGGGAAGATAAGAAATACATATGTCTCTATTTGCCATATATTTTAATTTTCAGTCTTGATGTTTGAAAATTCAACTAGTCCTCCTTCTATATGGAAATCATTTCCAAAGTCCTCCACTAATCCCAGTGTAGATGAAACCCTCAAAGTGTATTTTCAAAAGGACAATATGTGCAGCTTAGTGAGATACAGCATTCAGTTTCACTGGAGAAAACAAATGATTGTGAATCACAGTTACAAAATATAACCCAGCAATTAAAAAGAGAACTTTTTCTTTTAGATAAATTTCTGTATTTCCAGATAATTCTTGTAAATTGTATCTTGGTACCACTTTATTTTTACTGCCCTGTGTATGTGTGTGAAATCCTGTTGTAATTTCTGGAGTTCCTGCTCACACTAGTACACACTAATGGCACTGATGGTGTTAGCTGGGCACAGTATGGATACTGATGTTTCACTATTAGCCATGTTCAGCCTGCAGCAATCACTCTGCTAGCAGTTCTTAGTTGTAGAATACTAATCCAGAATCAGAACCCTTAATTTTAAATGAAAGTTGGTGAAGACAAACTACAATTATGATTCATAATAGACAGGGACTTATGGAAAATATTCAGAAAAAAAATTTGCCTGACATGCATGTTTTAAATATTGACCAGCTCTGCAATCACTTTGTAGGGCCTGAAAGAGAATTTAAATATATAGGCAAAGTCCTGGCTGGTTTTTCCTTGGCATCAAAACCATCAGCTCCAATCAAGGTAAGCAGATAGTGACATTTTATGTATTAAGAATAACATCATCCATCATGTGAACTGTGCAGACTCTACTGCTTCTCACTGTTTTTCTTTTCTTAGAAATAAATGTTTTGGTCAGCAGTAAAAATTGCTGAATGAACAAAATGGTAGCACTGGGGGCTGTCACTAGAAACCTAAAATTTATCAGACTCCTGAAAGTATTTAAACTTTGCCTGAGGACTGGCTTTGAACAAATGCCTTCCACACTGTTCACTGCTACTTGCCATGAAGCTGAAGGAATGGTTTTGTTGAACTTAAAAAGAAAAAAAAACAAACATATTTTGGTTCTAGGTTTTTTATATGTAGCATTCAGTTTTCTGTAAAAATCAGGCCTCATGTTTGTCCACTCTGCTATTTCAGTGGCTATTTAATTTCTTAGTCCTGTCTTCAGGTTTACATAATTCATGCCATATATATTTGCATCAATTAGAATGACAAACAGTAGTGTGACAGTTATTCTTCTTTCTAAGGAAGAATATTTGCATAATATATATAGAATTGCATCATGTAGGGAGCACAGAGATAACATTTTAAGTAACAGCTTGAATGAAGATGGGGAGAAGCACTTTGAAAGAAATCAAAATATAATAAGCATAGAAAATAGTAAGCAATATTAAGAGGTATTTTCTCAAATGAAAGCAGTGCATCCTAATCCTGTTAATTTTTCTGTCACTTAATGTGCACATTTTCATATTTTTTCATAGTTGTAAATACATTGTCAAATTTGTTCCCAGAGTTTGTATTACAGTGCCACTTACTGACTGGGTCTAGAGGAATTGGTAGCTTGTACTGGCTGTTTCTACTACTAAGGTGTAAATTGAAGAATTCTTAGGTTGAGCTTTTTCTGAAACACATTTATGAGTGTTGCCTACAAAACTCTCTCTCTCTCTCTCTCTCAGTGGGATTTTTATTTTGTTGCCCCTTTCCCCTCCAGATTTACCCACCACCTAGCCTGCCACGAAATTACAGACCAGTCCATTACTTTCGCCCTGTGATAACAGCTGGGAGTGGAAACTGCCATTTACAGAAAGCATTGGAGGAATCCACTGGGAAACTTGAGAGTGATCCAACACACCAAAGCAGGCATGCTTTGAGTGCAGCTCAGAGGAGGGAACAGCTAGGAGAGACTGAGCTGAAAGGTATCAACATACCTCACCATATCTTTGCTTGTGTTTCAGGCATGTTTGTATGTTTATTTATAGAACAGTAAGGATTTGGTCTGACCTTCAGTGCTTATTTCCTGACTTACCATAGCTAGTTACCATTTCATTGTTCAACAGCTGAGTTTCATCTCAGTAGCTGAATTGTTGACATAACTGTCTGTATTTTCATTTACTTAAATATTTTAGAGACAAAAAGTATGTGTTGGTTTGTGTTTTGTTGGGGAGGGTTGTGGCCTGTATGAATGTTGTAGGCAGTGATGATTTTATCTTTAAAATGTTTCACTGAAATACATTCAAATATACTAAAAAGATAATTTGTAACTGTTGCTCACATTTGTATCTACAATAGTAAACTTTTATCAAGTTACATGTAAATACCATAAAAGATGTAATAGTGGCCAAATTTTTATTTGCTATTTTATTGTTAATTTCTGCTTAAAAGCATTTCATCTGAATGTATATGCATGTGGTAGGGATCTTTCCTCTACTAAAATGGAACAAACAGTTCTGGTAATTTTTCATTTCTCTTTTACTGCTTTTTTTTCTGCTTTAGGTCCAGCTCCTTCTATTATGGAATATCTGTCTGAGAAAGACAGAGAAAGACTCAAAGAAGTGAAACGAGCATCTGAACAACAACTGAAAGCAAACCCAGTGTCTCAGCAGTCAGCACAGAGCAGATTGCAGCCAGCCTCCCCAGAAAAGGCTGCTCACAAATGGAGAGTGCTGCTGCAGGGACAGTTAGCAAATGCTGGTTCTAGTGACTTCAAACCATTTGCAAAAAATCCAGAAAAACAAAAAAGATACGAAAATTTTGTTGAAAGTCTTAAACAAGGAGAGAAAGGTAAAATATTTCTTGACTCATTTTTTTCTTCCCCTCTCTCCCCTTTTTCTTGTTCCAATGCATTTTTTATTCGCTATGAGTTCTCTGCCTGAAATCCACAGCATTCCTGCTTTTACTTTTTTACCAATGTTAACAGAGATATTTACTGATTTCAGGAAAACTGCTCAGTTATTCAATTGTCAGCAAGTCTTGATTTTAGCCATTACTTTTCACACTTCAGCTTTGGTCAGTGGAACACACTTTTTAATTTAGTTTGTCTCTGACAGATCATACAAAGGCAGAAGGATGACTGGGTAACAGTAGAACCAAAAGAAACCCCATACCCTGTGCACCAGGGGAAGATAAGAACCCTAAAGTGAATGAAGTATTTCACACTTGTCAAAGCTTGTATTGTATGTCCTTTGGATACTCAAACTTCTGCTGTCACTTCATGCTCTTCTCAGAAAAATTTGACTGCAAAAACACAGCATACATGCAGAGCTCTTTCTCAAAACCAATAAACATCCAACCTCCTTCATCTTCTCTTTTCATGCTGTTTCAGTCTCTTTCCATGTTTAGGTTTTTGCTGTTCCATGATACTGTGATGTATCTTAGGTTAAACTAGGTACATGCAATGCCTTGTGGGGGGTTCTCCAGTACTGTGATTTTTCTGTAAGGCATAAAGATTGATCTAGGGAGTTCATCATCAGCCCATGACTTTAAATCACCTTGAAATAGACTGTAAAGAAAAAGGGTTTGGGTTTTTTTTCAAATCCTGTAGTACATAGGGGCTATTGTGAAGGAAGAAAATGGGGGAAATTCAACAGAGGGAAAGCACATAGTGACAGGTTACAGGGTTTGTCATTTCAGATGTGTTTTGGGAGGGAGGTTGTTTTTTGGTTTACGTCCTTTTCATTATCTAAAATAAAATGAATATTTTCTGGTCAGTAGCCTCTTCTGCTTACCACATTGCGACACACTACTTGAGCTTTGAATCCATAGTTCCTCTGTTCAGGACTGGGATTTTCCCTGGGTAAAATTGAGTATTCTCAGTTATGACTGTAGGTGCCTCCCTAGTCATAACGATAGAAATGTAGAAATAACTGGAATGGTTAAAGGTCTGTTTTACTGTAAATTTAATTGCTTGGCTGGTGTTATTCCCTATTGCTTTTTTGGGAGAAAAAGTGGACCTGTTGCTGTAAACCTGTGGGCAAACTCTGTATTTATCAGTGGGTATTTTAGACCAAGAAAGCATAGCCAGGCTTAAACTCTTTCAGTCTGTGTTTTAGTTACTTGATAGAGCTTTGGGTTATACTTTTTTTTTTTTTTAATAACGTGTTAAATCCATTAACTATTTTGAACATTCTTTCCAGGGCAATTAGTAAGGAATCAGTTTTACAAGTAAAATTTTTTAAAATACCGATTTTGCGTTTGGCAAATGCCGTCTTGCTGTCTTGAAAAACTACCTCCACTCATCAGGGACTAACACAGTTGAGATTAATACTACCCTTAAGCTAAATCTTCATTAAATACTTGCAAGAATGTTTGCTTCTTAGCTGATTTTGGGTGTGGAAGCTGTCAGCTGTGCTCAGCATTTCTGCCCTTGCCCTGCAGTAGATGCACTGGAGCGCTTCTTGGACCCCACCATGACGGAGTGGGAGCGAGGCCGAGAGCAGGAGGAGTTCTGCCGTGCAGCCATCTTCTACAGATCCTCAAATTCTGCACTGGCCTCCAGATTTACACGGGCCAAATATGAAGATGATGTTGACAAAGTTGAAGTTCCTCGAGACCAAGAGGTATATGCTGCCTACAGTCTTTTAATAATGTTGGAGCTGTAGGTGTTGCCTTAGCCCTGCCTGAACTCTTAGGAAGATATGTCACCATTCTGTCACCCTTTTGTTCAACAGCTTTTGCAAACACTGGATGCATACAGAGTAGTGATCTGTGATTTAAGTGATCACTTAAATATTGATGCATTTGTCCTGTTAATAAATCTCACAACAGTACAGTAAGTTGTTATTTATTTATCAGCTATAAATTTTGATTTTTTCAGAATGATATTGACGATAAGGAAACAGCTGTGAAGATGAAGATGTTTGGCAAACTCACAAGAGACACATTTGAATGGCATCCTGATAAGCTGCTGTGTAAAAGATTTAATGTTCGTGATCCATATCCTGAGTAAGATAATTGAGACTTGTATTTTTACAACTTTTTATCAATTCTGAGTTTTTCATTTGCTTGTGGAAAATCTGCCTTGATGTTTTCTTGTGTCATAAAACAATACAGAACTGCCCAAAGTTTTTATTAGCATCACAAAATATGGTGACCTCTGATAAAATAGCATGCATTTGAGGGACTACTGTTGGGGCTTCAGCTTGTTGTAGCTAATTTGAGGACTTTTCTGTGTTGAAAACAATAATCAGCAAACAATTTTATTTCCCTCTAGTTCTTCTATAGTGGGTTTACCAAAAGTGAAACGAGACAAGTACTCTGTTTTTAATTTCTTAACTGTGCCTGAGCCCACAACATCTGTAACTCCACCAACAAAGGAAAAGGCCCAAGAGAGTAACAGTCTCAACAGTAAGTTTGTTGTTATTTTATTAATTTAGCTGCACATGAGATAATAGTACAGAAAAGGCATCTTTTTCATTAAGAACCTAGCCATACGATTTTTTTCATTAAAAAACCCAAACAAAGGAATTGAAAATAAAAATTCAATGACATAAAAACTGGAGTTAGTGATATAAAACTAATTTCTTTTACCTAAAAGACATTTATAGGTAAAGTATTCATTAGAAAGATTAAAAAATAGTCAAACTGAAGAAGCAGAGTAATTTAAAGTCAAGTAGGCCATGAAATGCTGAACAATTTGGCATGCAGGTGATTTGAATATTTTGGATGTTTTAGAACCAAAGAAATCTTCAAGGTGGGATGTGTCAGATAAAGAGAAGGAGAAGAAAGATTCTATCAGTGAATTCATCAGTCTTGCTAGATCAAAAGCTGATGCTCAGCAGCAGCCAGCAGTGCCAGCAACAGAAGAATGTGGAAGTGGAACAACTGAAACTCTTCCCACTGTGGTGAGTTTGCAACAGGGTTTGAACTTAAAGGGAGTAGCTGTAACCCTTGAGAGCCCAGAAATAAGATGGATTAATATATGAATTGTTTTAATACAGATCAGTTTGCAAAAGAGCCAGCTCAGGATAAGCAAGGGCATGAGAGCAAGGGCATGAGATGGCACTTGGAAGAATTTTGAGGTTGGAACTCTGGGATGCAAGATGTTTGCAGTTTAGCTCTGATTATACTTGAAGTAGAGCTTAAGAGAAGAAAAAATGTAGCTCAGTGGTCTGGGAGCTAAACTAATTAACTTCACCACCACTCTGCTCACAGGCACAGAATATATTTATTTCTCCTTTCCATAGAAGAGAGTGCATATTTTGGGGGGAGAAAAGTGATGTTTTCCTTTTGTTTAAAGTTAGTATTATATAATTCAAATTAATGAATTAGAATTTATAGTGTCTGGGGATCTATTTTCCCAAACTGCACTACTCTTTATAGGACACTGGCTTAGTTCCTCAGCATTTCAGAGCTTTACTATTTGGGACTGAGATTGTTTATTTCACAGCTATTGTGTTTTGTAAATACATGTCAGCATGCATAGAGTTATTCCTTATTGTTTGTTAGTTTCTTTAGTGTTTAAATGTGGTTTATGATGCTATTTAGCAGGTAGCTGATGAAGATAAGAATCAGGAGGAAGAAAGTGGACGACCACCCATGGACTTATTTAAGGCCATCTTTGTGAGCTCCTCAGATGAAAAATCATCTTCCTCTGAAGAAGAGAGTGATGAAGAACAGCAACCAAGTACTTCAGAAAGAGAGTCAGAAACCACCAAGCAAGTTGATGCACCAGACAGTTTTTCCTCTAATTTAAAAGGTAGTACTTAGTGGATGTTCATTTTTATGCAACGTGAAAGTTTTGCAAGGTATTTATTTTATTTTTGAATCACACATTCTTGGACTGTTTTTAGGACAATGCTATGCTCCTGTGCAGATCATCTGAGACTGACAAAGCTGGTCGTGTACAAAATGCAAATAATACAGCACTGAACAAGGCCTTGCATGTTACAGTGTCACTAACATTGCCATGTACCTTTTGTGTAGATTTACAAGCAAACTGCTGTATGGAATATACCTGTTACACAGTGAGGGGAAACAAAACATCTAGTGTAAGAACATACTTAACATGAAAATACTTTGTTCACTTATTGTCACAGCTGGTTCTATTAACATTTAATTTGTAGTGTTTATGAACCTTATACATCTCATGGAGTTTTTTGTTCATGCTGAGTAATGGAAAAATAGTACTGTTACAAAATGGAAGCAAACAAATGCACTGATAGTAATTTAATTAGTAATTTTCTAGTTTAAAGGGTAAATTTTGATTTAAAATAAAAAACCCTACAGTATGTTGACATGTTTCAGAATGTCAGCTACCCAGTTGGCCAAAGCAGTCCATAGAGGTAGAGGATGCTGATCAGCTTGCTTTCTTAAACATTTTAGAAAGCCTCCTTGAACTTCCTTCAACACTTCTTGGAAAAAGTCTTTTCTTATTTTCCTTTCAAATACAGCAAGTTTTGTTTTTTTTCACAGAGAGGGTGACTGCTACAACTGGTTCTGGCATTTCTTCATTGCCTGCTTCAAAGCAGGAACTGGATGCAACAGAGGAATTTGGACCAAAATTGCCACCAGCTTTTTCTTCTGGTAGGTTCTGTAAGCAACTAGAGTGTAAATTGTGCATGTTGAAATTGTATATAAAATACAGGATATCTCTCTTTAAAAAGAGCATTGGTGAATAGACCATCCACCTATTAAACGTGTGTTATGTAAACAGGAATCAGCAAATGTTTTCTTGCCATGCTGTGACCCACTAACAGGAACCTCTTTGCCTGTGTACCAATTTTGTTTTAAGCCAGTAGAGGTAATGATAAAAAATGGATGTGAAAATATAGGACAACCTTGCAATTTCATTTTTTTACAGATTGCAAAGGCATTTAATTACAGTAGGGATGTTGCAGGTAGGAGTTTCAGACATGTGATTTCCTTTTTCAAGTTAGAGGATTAGTTTGTTTAACTATCATTAGGTTAAAAGTAATACAGCATGATAATAACCAAATTACCCTATTTTTGTCAGGATTTTCTTTAATTCTTTATGCATTTGCTTTGTACTTTAGGGACTACTTGGCAACAACAAACAGTGGTGCCAGCAACTTCTCCTGGGCCTAGTAGGAAAGAAAAACATAGGAAAATCAGAGAGAGGCACAAGACTAAGAAAGAACGCAAACGCAAAAAGGAAAAGGTATTAAATTTAAACACTGATTTTTGATTTACTGATTCGTTGATTTCCCTTTCAAAATGTTTTATTGTTTATGCTTGGTTGTAGAAAAAATATATACTGGGACTAGAACTTAAGCAACAGAATTTCTCTGATGTTTTGTAATGAGAAAATGATCCTGCTGCTTTTTCATATACACATATGTGACTACAGGTACACCTATGTATACATGGGAAGTACTGTGGGGAGTTTCATGTTCTCATGTTTGATATGTAGAAGGTATCTGACACATTCTGGGAATTGCATTATGACTTATATACAAATAACTAATGAAATGTCAATTTTAGGGAGAGTTGACTGCTTGGATTAAATGAATTTTGGTTTATAATATTTTAAAGCTTTTTAGTTTGAGTAGTGGAAAAGAGTCATTGCCAAGTTCTGTTTCAGTTAAGCTATGAAATTAACTTTTTTCTTTTGTTGACATTCAGAAAAATCCAAGTCTTTCACAAGGAGATATAGGATTATTTCTCTTCTTTTTACAGAAAAAGAAGCATAAGAAGCAGAAAAACAAAGGAAAACACAAGAACAAAAAATCAGAAAAAGACAGCAGTTCAGACACTACAGATAGCAGTGACAGCCTTAGTGATATGGATACCACAGGCTTGTCACCTAAAGAACTGCTAAGAAGGTGAGCAGAAAAGTTACTTAAACACTTGCAAATTTCACAGTGAATAACTAAAACAATTTATGAGTTGTCATTCTAGTGAACCTGTTTGCAGCAAATGTGAATAAGCCTGTTTCTTTATGAAGATAAAATATTGCTCACTTTGGTGAGGAAAAAGTGCAAATATTAGACATTTTAATCTAGAGGGTAATTGATTTTAGGATAAAAGCCTCTTAAGGTAAAGACCACTAAACACACAGGCCTGGCAGAGCTGATGGATTGGAATTAAAAATTGAACTAGTGCAGGTGGAAATTCATATTTTCATATATCTATTTCTCTTTACTTGGGAACACTGGCAGAAACATTGTCTGCTAAGATTGCATTCAGATAAATCTGTTGTGTGGCACCAATGCTTAAGGTAATCTGTGCTTCAGCAAGGGACAGTGAAACAGGCAGAACAATACCTGAGTCATGTACATGTCTTCTAAATTTAGATTTGCTGTTACATTTCTCTTCACTAGAGACTTGAGGATAGTGCTGACATAAATGTGAAAATCAGAAAAGCACATTCCACAATATTTTCCACGCATGCTTGAAGTAAAGTAGGAACAAAGGTAACTGTCTCTAGTGCAGATCATAGTGAGCTTCAAAAATGTCCCGTTTTGGGGACATGGAACAGTCACTGTACTGAAACAGCCTCTGTTTAGTGTCCCTTACTAGCTGAAGGAGACATCTCAAGGGGTTTGTTGAATACCACATCCATCTGGTCTAGAGGCACAGTGATTTGGGTCAACAGGACTCTGCCTTCCATTCCTTTGGAACTGAGTGTCAGTTATTCAGTTATGTGTTTTCATGTTAAAAACCAAACCACTACTTGGATTTATGAATAGCTAAAATATGGTTTCATGCATTTTGCACAAAACAGGTTTCTTTGTATAAGCAGTTGTTTTGGAATCTTCACATTTGCATGTCTCTCATCACTGAGAAAATGATTTTATCTAACACAACTCAGATCTCTCTCTCTGAAACTGAGGTTTAAGAAAGTGCTCAAGCAATGAAATGTTCCTAACGTGGTGTGTGACTGTTTAGTGTGACCTTCTTCCTTTTTTTCCTCCCTTTTAGATTAAAACAACTTCAGTATTGAAGAGCTGTCTTGCGTTCTTCAGTATTGTGTGACTTGATCTTAAATTTTTGATCTCCTCTATGATGGTAGATCAGTGGTGTATAATGTAAAGCACTATAGATACAGTATTCATATTGAATTTCTTTGAAAGTAAATGTGCATATGTTTATTTTATGATGTTTCATGAGTTCAAAATGTATGGATTGTAGAATATTGAAAAGACCCCTTTCTGAGCATAATAATCTGAAATACTGCAGGCTCTGTTTAATTAAACAAAGCATTTTAATAAACTTTATTATTACAAATAAGTTTCGTATGGTGGTAATTTTTTATGCCTCTAGGACCTCTAAAACGCTGGAGAGTAAGTTTCAGTCTGAGTTAAGTTAGGAAGTTAAAACTAAAGCAATGTAGAATTTTTATTGGGTGCAAGTATTTTTATTGCATCTAATGCAGAATTTCACATTGCAGTTTTCGAGTATCCAGCTGTTACTTTTGCTTCTCCAAACTGTGTAATAATTACTACAGCAGCTCTAAACCAATAATCTTTGGTGGAATCACAGAATATGCCGAGTTGGAAGGGACACATCAGGATCAGCAAGCCCAAGTCCTGGCCCTGCACAGTTCATTTCACATAAATTATAATGGCTAATATATATAATATAAATATTATAAGTTTATATATGACTATAAACTGCCTCATTTTACGTAGTTACAAAGAAAACTGTTCATGCTACTTTCTGTCTGCAATTGTGATATTGTAGAATAATTTAAATATGAACCATGAAATGATCCTGAGCTGCCTGCAGGTGGTGGGGAGCAGCCCTGAGCCAGCCTGGAGCTCTGGCAGGAGCTGCAGGTTCAGCTGCTCTGGGGGGGCTGGGCTGAGGAGTTGGGGGCTGCTGGGCAGCCCAGGGATGAAAAACTCTCTCTCACTTTGTACCTGGCTAATGCTTAAGCAGCTGGTGTTTGTTAGTTCTGTTCACACAAACAGCTTGACAGTCAAGAGCAAACTCACACATCCGTGAAGAAAGGATGTTTTCAAAATATCTTTACCCAAATTTGTAACAGTTTTGGCTAAAACATGTGGCCTAACAGCTCAGTGTGCTGTGTTTTGATGGGCTAGAGTCAAGAAAACAAGCGTTTGAAAGACTTGAGAGACTTCATGAAATTTAAAAATTTTTTTTTTTTTTTTTTTTTTTTTTTTTTTGAGAGGAAGAGGAGTTTGAAAACAAACCTCCAGAAAAGTAAAAACACAGTCCCCATCCATCAGCATTTTTTTTCCTCAACCAGATTTACCAATCTGCCCCAAGGTCTTACCAAGGATGTGATCTTTGGAACTTAGAACACATTTTCTCTTATGGTTCTTGCTTTCACACTCCCCTTCGTGGACTGAACTGTCAAGTTATGTGAACCCTGAAGTTCTGTGCTAAGCAGATTGCAGGCATTGAGATCTGGTTTACATTAAGCAGTCATGACTTAATCTAAGAATTGGTAATGAGTACTAGTGCATTCAGATGAATTCAAATGAAATAATTCAATAAAGTATCTAAAATTTTGATTTCCTGCTGTGCAGTGCTAGGTTTCTAGATTAATCAGAAGCTTTTGCAGGCATACTGAAAAGGCACAAGAAGCCCAAAAGCACAAAAAGTCCAGAGAAGGTTCAGTTTAGCAGCATTGTTAGCCAAGAGCTGTAGATGGCTAGCTCAAAGAAACTAGGAAATGTAGAAGGAAAAAGAAACACGTTTTAATGACATGTGGCAGCTGTAAGGCTATACTGTAGATTGGAGATAGAAAAATAAGTGTCTCAGTGTGTTAGTTGTGACACGTACAGTTTAATAACTGTCAGTTATTAAAAGAGTGACAGTTCCAAGCTTTCCTGCTTTGGCTGAACTTGGAACTGGAACCTTTATTTTCCAGTCTTCAGCGAAATGCTATTCAGCTCTCTTACATACAAGTAAACTGAAATCAAGACCAGAAAAGAAGAAGATAATCATTATTTTTTAAAAAGTATATTAGGTCCTTGAATGTTCCTTTTGCTGAAAAGGCTATAATGTGCCACTTGCCCTAAGTGTGTAATTTCTGTTTAAGAAATTTTATCTAACTATTGTCTAAAGAAGTTTTCTTTAAAACTTGTTGAGCAATACTTACTTTTCAGAATCTATCTAAAAGTATTTGCCTGAGTATTGAGAACTTTCTGACACCAATGTATAGGCAAGATTGTGTAAAATATATTAAGCCTAATTTCCTCCCCTGCAGGAACAGCTGAAGCAATTAGAATTCAGGAGTGTATGGTGGATTTGGGACAAGGGGGACAAGGCCAGCCTTGACAATTTTCACTCTGGCATTCTCTTTTTTTCCCTTTGAAAGAGTAAATACCAAATGACTGGCTGTACTGAGAAAGCATTTGAAGTTCTTCTTGACAACGAACAGTATCTCTATGAACTGACAGTCCACGTATCTTTTGGAAAACAAAGATTAAAACTAAAGATAGTGCATGCAGCAGACAAAGACTGGGTAAGTCTAGCAGGGCAGTTTTGACTGCAAGACTTTTTTGACTCGACAGAACAAGAACACACAGTAGCTTTGATTTGTGTTTTCTTTGATCTTAGAGACATTCCTAATAATTCTGGTGTCAGTACATTGACACACACTGAGAAAATAAGTGAAAAAGTGAAAAATAAATTTACTTTCAAGTTCTGTCTGTTGTCAAGAGCTGCCAAGTTAGCAGGATAGCTCCTTCCAGTGAAAGTCCTTGAGAGGGAGCAACTCTAGGTGTGACACTTGGTGTCAAAAAGGGCAGTTAGAGTCAGAGGTACAGGATTTTCATACTGAAGACAAATGAAAGAACACATTGTGAAGGGAGATTATATTGCCTACTTTCTGAGTGATTCTAAAATCTCTTTGTACTTACACAAACAAAAATCTGATTGAAGTAATTGGGATAATCATGGAAAGGGAAGATGGTTTACCTAGATGAAGATAGGATGACTGATCCTGTGATACTGTGAAATGTGAGTTACTCTGCATGTCAGCAGTCTTCATGGGTTTTTGTGGTAGATACTTACAGTCAGGTGGGCACCATCATCCATTTGTAAATTTTGATTCATATTTTTATTTGTTTTACTAATGAACTTCATAGAAACATAGAACTGTCTGGTTTGGAAGGGGCCTTAAAGATCATCCAGTTCCAACACCCCTGTCATGGGCAGGGACACCTTCCACTATCCCAGGTTACTCCAAGTCCTGTCCAGCCTGGCCTTGGACACTTCCAGGGATGCAGCAGCCACAGCTGCTCTGGGTACCCTGAGGGCCAGGGCACCACCCTCACCCTTCCTCCTAATATCCAATCTAAACCTACCCTCTTTTACTTTGAAGCTATTTTCCGTTTTCCTGTTGCTTCAGGCCATTTTAAATAGTCTCTCTGCATCTTTCTTTCTCCCTTCAGGTACTGGAAAGGCACAATTAGGTCACCCCAAAGCTTCTCTTCTCCAGGCTGGACAATCCAAATTATCTCAGTCTGCCCACACAATAGAGCTGCCCCAGCCCTCTGATCATCTTGGTGGCCTCCTCTGGACCTGATCCAACAGCTTCATGCCTTTCCTGTGCTGAGGACCCCAGAGCTGGAGGCAGTACTCCAGGTGGGACCTCACCAGAGCAGAGCAGAGCAGAGGGGCAGGATCACCTTCCTTGGCCTGCTGGCCGTGCTGCTTTTGATGCTTTTCTTCAGCACTTTATTTATGGATTAGGACTGCATTCTGTTTTGAGTGTCATACAGATACAACAGAAGATAGCCCTTCCCCTGAAATCACTTAAAACTCAGTGTAAGGGTAAGTAGATAGTAGGTGATGGAGAAGTACAATGGCCTCAAGTTTCTCTGTGGGAGGCTTAATTTGGAGATTTCAAAATAAAATTCTTCTTTGAAACACTTGTAACAGGCTTCCCAGGGCAGTGGTGGTGTCATCATCCCCAGAGGCAGCAAAGCATTGTAAATGTGGCACTAAGGGACATGGTTTAGTGGACCTGGCAGCATTAGGTAATTGGGTGAACTTCACCCCCTTAGAGGTCCTTTCCAACCAAAATGATTCTGTGAAAAATGAGCCAGTAATTCAGTATGGGTGATCATCTCAGCACTACAGCAGTCTGTTAGTTGCTGCTGTATCAAAACAAAACAACATTGAAGTGGTGATGCCTTAAGTTTAAGCTTTTAGATTTTCCAGATTCTGTACTGCATTAGTGTATAACTCTGAACTCCGGATAAAGTGTTAGTAAGCTCTCTTCACAGTTTGGTCAGACAAAACAATCCTTCCAGGTCTGAGAACCAAGGCCACCATCTGCCTCAGGCCCTCGAAAGTACAAACAAAAGTGAATTGAAGGGGGAAGTAAACCGGGGGAATATGACTTCATTACCTGAAACTGAACAATTAACCTCTGATATGCAAATAGACCAAACATTCCTCTGAGAAACTCATGACCATCATCCATCTTGGGTGTAATCTCTGCGAGGCTTTTGCACTGCTCAAGGTGTATCTGCTGAGGGTGACAGCAATGAGGGACTTGTCTTTACAAACAAACTGTTGGTCTGCTGGTAAATAAAGCTAGATACTGAGAGATAAAAGAAACAACAGGAAGGATTCCACTGATTGATAAATGGAATGAAAGAAATTTGTCTTTGCAAACTGTAGGTTTGCTGATGAATAAACCTGGATACTGAGAGATGTAAGAAACAATGGGAAGAACCATAAACTCCATAGGAATTCCATTAAGTGACACAAGGAAAAGACCAAGGTGGGGGGTTATACATTTAGAAGGGGATCTTAGGTATCAGTTGTTTTGGGAAGTCTATACCTCTCCAGTACCTCAGCAATGGGGAAAGAGAGAGGGAAATGCAGGTGGGAAATGAGGGTTAAAAGGAGGCTGCATCCTCCAAAAATTTGAGAAACCCCAGGGGAAATGCCTCATGGCCTCTCCCTTTATATGGATAAAGTTACAGAACTCCTCTGTCTCCTTTTTGTGGTGCTTGTGGATTAATTTTTCTGACAAAGGCCTTTTAATAAATACTTCTGTGATAAACAAAATTCCCTGTTTGTTCTTATTCAGTAAGAGTTAGTTGTTAATGTTGTGGTTGTTACCAATCATTGTTAAATGTTGTTTTCCCAGTTGTTCCCTTTTTACCCTAGTCTGTGTTTGCCAGTTTCATGTTTGTATCCCCATGTTCCCAGAATCCTCCCGTCGGAAGCTACATTTGTTGCACCCCAACTGCTGCTCCCAGACGTCCTTGTGCACTGACTGTATGCAAATAAGGGGCATTTGGCCTAAATCAGATTCCTAAAACCACAAAACAACGTATCATAGAACAATAAAAACAGCAGCACTACTCTGAGAAAGCCTCAAGGAAGCATACACCAAGAGCTGAGTTCGGCCGTGTCGCCCTAACTGCAATAGTACCCAGGCAGAGAGACACCCTAGACCAACGAGCCATCCTGGTCTTCTGGTGCTCTCGTGAGGATAGAAGCCCCAGCTCTGCCTGCGTTCCTGTGGACAAAGCTGCTTTCCTCCTCCTGTGTGCCACCTCTGGGAGCAGCGGCGGTGTGTGCGCGACCCGTCGGGCCCCCACCTCGAGCTGATCACTAATAAAGGCATTAAAAAGGAGAAAAAGCTCCTGCCCTTTTTCTTCACTTAGTTTATTCTTTTAACTCTGTCTAGCCTCTGTTTTAGGTAGTGATTCCAAGGCATCAATGGGATTTTCCATTTTGAGAGATATTTCAAGTTATTTATAAGTGAATCCTTGAAAATCTGAAGGACAGCAAAGGGAACCCCATACATTTTGCAAATGTAACAACTAAGTGACAAAGGCTGGCATCAGAGGTAAGGCAGAGAGAAGGGAGATGAATATCTGAAAGCTTCGTAGTTGAAGACAAGAGCTCGTATTTGTGTCTAAGAATGAGGAATCAATGAAAAACCAGAGGGAAGAACATAAACCAAACATTGAAGGGGAACTTGTGTGTTGGAGGTTAGGATTTTTCCTTCTTTTTTTTTCCTTTCTTTCGGTTTTTTGTCCCATTTGTTGCTAAGAGACGATAATGACCGGTAATTAGAAGACAAAAGAAGTGGCTAAGGCGGGGGGACAGATGATGTAGCTGCGGGATTTTCTCCTGAAGGACAGACACCGTGCCAGTTTGGCAGGGGCCGGCCCTGGCTCCGCTCCCCTCGGGGCTGCGGGCAAGGGTTCAGCTGCTGCTGCGGCGGAAGAATTTGCTGCTATCGTGGAATCCAGCCCATTACTGTTTTCTCCTACCATGAGTGAATGTTTTGCTCCTCAGAGCGACCTTATTAACAGCCCATCTGAGTGGAAAAGGTCCTCACCATCTGCTCGGGAGCCTCAGGGGAAAACGCAGGACCCTGAACCCCTCCCCTTCCCCAAGGGCGCATCTCCCCCGCTGTGTGCCGCAGCTGCTACGGAGAAGCCCGGCTGCCACTGCCCAGCCGCGCTGCTTTGTGCCGCTGCCTGGGGCCTTTCCGCTATGCTCTAACCCCGCACCCTGTTTGCTCCGTCAGCCCGCCCGCTCCCGCCTCAGCCCCGCCTCAGCCCCGCCTCAGCCCCGCCTCAGCCCCGCCGCCATTGCTGCGCTGCCCGCGCCACAGCGCCCCCTGCAGCCCGGGGCAACCCCGGCCCCGCCCGGAGCCCGCAGCGCCCCTGGCGGCCGTACCGGGCACTGCAGCGCGGGGGGAGAGCTGGCAGCGGGCACGGGCGGGCCTGGGGGGGCTGCGGTGCCGTGGGGTTTGTACAGTAAAGTACAGAACTGAGAGAGCCCGGCCCTG
>CM031867.1:2989829-3032399 GCA_018697195.1 Certhia americana | reverse complement strand
CCTTTTTTGCAGCGAGTGCAGTCTCTTGCGGAGTGGTTTGCCCATGGAAAATGCCGAGTAACGGCAGGTTCTGCATGGGGCCGGGCTCAGCTCCCGCTCTCCGGCATGGCGGGGCACAGCTGTGCTTTCGGTGCCAGGGCTCGGGGGCTTGACCAGAGGATTCGCTGCATCTGCGCCGGTTGCATCCTGCCCCGATTGTGCTTTCGGTGGGTGAGCTCATGATAGCGGAGCCGCTGTGGGAAAGGGCCATTTTACACACCGAGCTCCCCGGAGGGGAACTCGGCCCCAGTGCCTTCCCTCAGGGAGCGTGTGGCGTGCAGTTCGGGGGTGTGGTTCCTCCTGCTACACAAAGGCGGTTTGGCGTAAAGCGTGGACTGTAAGAAGGGAAGGGTACGGTGGCCGCGGCTCGGAGCTGTTATTTAATCCGGTCAGGTGACCGTGCGCTCTGCAGGCAGCAGCCAAGGCCGCAGGGCCCGGCGCTGTGTCCCGGAGCCTCGGGCTGCAACCCACAGAGCGGGGGGCACGGCTCTGTGTGGCACACACGGAGGGTTTAGCTGGATACTGCCATCGTGTCACATCGTGGCTGACCGGGCAGTGCTTTGACCTTTTAAGTGTAAGGTGCCAGCCTCCTGCTCCCCAGGGTTCCCAGGCACCTGCCCGGTGCAGATAACTGGGCAATTGTATTACCCAGATCAATGGGCGTCCCACGGCTGCGTGCGCAAGCTGCCGACTGTCCAGCCCTGCTGCTCCTGTGCCGCTGTTCGTGTTTTTTTCGCTCCATGTTAACACCACCCGCGGTTCCCGGGTGGTCCTCCCAGTGCTCGGCACACCTTGTGGCAGCCGGTGACGCCCCGACGCGCTCAGCGGCTCCGCTGCCGCCATTTCCAGCGGCCCCTGCGGCTTTGCCCGGGCGGCCCCGTTTGCGGCCGCCCGCCTGGGCGCGCGCAGAGCGGCGCCGCCGCCACAGCGCCCCCTGCAGGCGCGGGGAGACCGACGTCCCCGTGCGCAGGCGCAGCGCCCTGGCGGTCGCAGGGTCGGCACTACAGCGAGGGAGGCGCTGCGGCGGGCCAGGGGCCGTCGAGGGCGGGCGAGTGTTTTGCCGCCGGGGCGTTGTGGGCAGAGAGAAGGGGGCTGTGCTGGGACGAAACTGTGCTGGGACAGAACTGTGCTGGGGCAGAGCTGTGTGCTGGGCAGAGCTGTGTGCTGGGGCAGAGCTGTGGTGGGGGCAGAGCTGTGTGCTGGGCCAGGAAGTGTTGCTGCGGACAGAAAATGTGTGCTGGCGCTAGAACTGTGTGCTGGGAAGCAGAAACGGGTGCGGGACAGAACTGTGCGGGGACAGGAACTGTGTGCTGGGGACGAACCTGTGTGATGTTTTAGGACAGAAACTGTGTGCTGGGGGACAGAACTGTGTCGGGGCAAGATACTGTGTGGGCAAGAAACTGTGCTGGGGACAGAAACTGTGTGCTGGGGACAGAACTGTGGTGGGCAAGGAAAACTGGCTGGGAAGAACTGTGTTGCCTGGGGCAGCACGGTGCTGGGCAAAACTGTGTGATGGCAAGAACTGTGTGCTGGGACAGAACTGTGCTGGGCAAGAACTGGCCGAGGGACAGAACTGTGTGCTGGGGGACAGAACTGTGGCTGGGCAAGAACTGTGACTGGGAAAGAATGTGTGCTGGGGACAAACTGTGTGCTGGGCAAGAATCTGTGTGTGGGGACAGACTGTGCTGGGACACCCAAGGAACGGGGTGGGCAAGAACTGGTGCTGGGACCAGAACGGGGTGTCTGGGGAAAGAAACGGTGCGGGGAAGAAACTGTGTCTGGGCAAGAACTGTGTGCTGGGCAAGAATCTGTGTGCTGGGACAGAACGGTGGGCTGGGCAAGAACTGTGTGTGGGCAGAACTTGTGCTGGGACAGAACTGTGGGCGGGACAGAACGGTGATGGGCAGAACTGTTGCTGGGGCAGAAGGTGTGCTGGGACCGAAACTGTGTGCTGGGCAAGAAATGTGTGTGGGAAAGAAACTGTGTGGCTGGGGACAGAAACTGGAATTTGGCTGGGCAGAACGTGTGCGGGCAAGAACATGTGATTGGCAAGAACTGTGCTGCGGGGACGAACTGTGCTGGCAAGAACTGTGTGCTGGGCAAGAGAACTGTGTGGGCAAGAACTGTGTTGATGGGGACAGACAGACTGTGTCTGGGCAAAGAACTGTGTGCTGGGACAGAACTGTGGGTGGGGACAGAACTGTGGCGGGCAAGAACTGTTGGCTGGGACAGAAACTGGTGGCTGGGACAGAAACTGGTGCTTGGGCAGAACTGTGTGCTGGGACAGAACTGTGTGCTGGGCAGAACTGGGTGCTGGGGCAGAACTGTGCTGCCTTTGGCTCTGTCTCTGCCTGAGACACACCAGTGGTTTCAGAGTTACAATAATTCCGAGGGAAGGGGATCATATTTTCCATTCCAAGGGAGGGTCCCGCCTGCCTTGGCAGACACCCATCTTTCAAACCAAGACATTGTGTGTCTGCTAAATGTATGTGTTAAGAATATTCCAAAAGGAACAACTACTTGATAGGGCATGACTAATAGATCATGATCTAATACCTTTTTTTTTACAAATTCGTGACTTCCTGTCAGAAGGAGCATTTTTTGTTAGTCTGTATGACAAAGCAAAGCTAAAACATGGTGTTCAGAGATTACATGTAAGCATCACTTGTATCTGGCATATATGACAAAAGCATAGCTACAGCTATATAGTGTTCTAGATATGGGCACAAATATCTCCTGGAGTTGTGTGATTTCATTTCCTAGAAGAGTATATTCTTATGCTATTAGCTATAAAGATATTATCATTGTCAAATCAGGTGTTAATAGATTTTTACACGTGTCTTTTGAGGAACAAGCTCATTTAAGGATTATATTGGATGGAGTTGTACCTACGCTTTAGGGGAGTTTCTTCTCAACAAGTAACAAGAGCCTGGATAGCACATGTATTCAGTTTGAAATGCCAAACTCTTGTGCATCTGTGTGTTTACATGCTTGCTTCTGTCCACAGAAACAGAATATTAGAAAGCAAGCATGCAAAGAAAAAGTAACTATTGGTGTTGAGGTTGTCAAGCTTAGCCTAGTTCCCTAGTGAAAGGGACATGTTACAGCACGTTTTCAGGTGGACAGTTCTGTAAATGAGGTATTTCTGTTTAGTTATCCCTCTTTAGAACTTGGCCTCCTCATTTCTTCTGTAGCCATAGTAATAGTACCCAGAATTTGAGGTGGTAATTTAAAAATGTCTGTGCTCCTCACATTATTTTTTTTTAAGCTGATCACATAAAATATGCACGTTTTATAGATTAATTAATTTGTCTTTAATGTAGTTAGTAATACAGAAGTAATTTCTGTATGTTAGAAAAGATTGTCCTAAAATAATTAATCTTACATAATTGGAAGTGGTTTTTATTTCTTCCTTTATTCTTTTCAGACAGAAAAATTGAAGTTCCATTTTCCCCATTGAAACAGGAAAAAGAGCAGTATCTTTTTAGAGGTTTGGTTCATTTTGAATCATTGGTGGGACTAGTTTGGAAGCTTTCTTTTGGATGAGTTCTCTATTTCCCAAATTGAGAAAAAACAGAAAAACATTAATTCTTACATTGCAGGGAAGTTTTATTTATTGCTGTTTTCTGTCCATTTAATGCCTGGTTGCCGTGTGAGTTTCTTCCAGCCCTGTTCTGGTCTCACATCTGTGTGCAGAGCAGGTTTGCTGCAGAATGTGGTAATTATACACCATTCATAAGATGGAGATTTATCCGCATTTTTTCTGGCTTTTGTACCACTATAGTTTGAATAATGAGAAAGCTGTAAGGCAGTTTTGGGCTGAGCCAGGATGGCTGCTCTCCCCCTAGGAGTTATTTGGAGTATAACACCTGTAATTTGGCTATAATATGCCTTGGGTGCCTGTGAAATTGCCACAGCAATCTGTGCTCCGCAGGTTTGATTACACTCCAAGTGAATAATCACAGAATTACAGAATGGCCTGGGTTGGAAGGGACCTTAAAGCTCATCCCATTCCACACCCCTGCCATGGGCAGGGACACCTCCCACTTGCCCAGATTGCTCTAAACCCTGTCCAACCTGCCCTTGGACACTGCCAGGGATCCAGGGCCTGCCTACCCTGCCAGGGAACATTCCTAACATCTAACCTAACCCTACTCTCTTTCAGACTGAAGGCATTACCACTTACCCTGTGCTACGTGCCGTTGTAAATGGCCTCTCTCCGTCTTTATAAAGGCTCCCCTCAGGTACTGGGGAGGCTCAGGTCTATTCCCGACGGGATGTTTTCCCTGTTCTCTCGGGCTGGCCCCGCCGGTGCTCGGAGCAGGGCTGTGTGCCCTGCCGGCTGTGCCTGCCGTCCTGGCCAGCTCCCTCACGGCTGCCCGAACCACATTCCCCCATGGCTGGTACGAACAGGCGCCATTGGCTCCACACTGTGCCGCTGTGTGGGCACAGATCGCCAAGCTCACGGCAGGCCGTGTGTATCGTGGTTTCATTTATCATCATTAGGGATGGCTGCGGAGTCTGAGACCCGACCTTCCCTTCGTATCCCCTGCCACGAACCGCACCCAGTCGAGGCCGCAGGATGAGGCAGGGCTGCAGCCCTGCCGTAGGCAGTTTTGCTTATAAACGTCCGAAACGCGGACATTTATGCCTTTTCCAGCACTCACTCCGCGTGTTGTGCTGAAGCCGAGGCGGGCGCGGCCCGCGGTCCCACACGGGGCAGGCGGGCCGAGGAAGGCGCAGCAGCGGGGCCGTGCCGCGCTCTAGGCTCCATTAATACCGCAGTGAGGCGGCGCTCACCGCGCGGCGCCGTGGCTTAGTTGGTTAAAGCGCCTGTCTAGTAAACAGGAGATCCTGGGTTCGAATCCCAGCGGTGCCTGCCGCCCGCAGGTGGCTTTTTTACCCGCGGCGCTGCTGTTTTGTCACCCGGGGCCCTGCGGGTGCCGTGCGCTGAAAACATCGGCACCAAAATACACCGGCTGCCTCCTCTGCTCTGTATGGGGAAGCATTTTTCCAGGAGTGTTTATTCACATCGCATCAGGAGAATGCCTCTCGCAGTTTTTTTCTTCTTATTGCCGCATCTTCAATAGCCCCCAGGGTAAACGAAGTATTACTGCTTGTTTTTCTTCCTCTTACAGCCGGAGTGCCTGCTGACTCAGTGTTTGCTGCTGAGGTTTTTTGTTGTCCACCAGCACTGAGACCTGCCTTCCCCCTCTTACCTGCTACTGTCACATTTTCCAAGTGAAAGTTGAAATATTCACTCTGTGCTACCACATCATTGGTGACACAGCACAGGGACAAAGGGTTTTCCCAACAATCTTGAAAAATCCAAAGCCAAACCTTGCTCTGTTAGTCTTGGGAAGTAAGTTCAGAGAAAATATTCCAAATTTGTGTTACTCTAAAGAAAGGCGAAATCCATCCCTAAGCCTAAAGATAAAAGGCTTAAAATGCAATAATACGAATTCCATCCTAGCAACCATAGCCCCAGGTGCTTTTTTTGTGCTCACACAGCAGTGATGGGGGTCAGGTTTTCAGGACTCAGATCAGCACCCAAGTCACAGTTGTCAATGGTATAAGGTTTAAAGTCTAGGATGGGCATTTTGGTTATAACATTTACCTTGCAGGAATCTCTCTTTGAGTAGCACTTACTGTAAAAATGCAGGCTAGATAGTATTTGATATGTGATAAATATAAATAAAACATAATGGCAAAGTATGATCTATTTAAAAAAAAATAGAAGTAGCTTGGGACTAACCTCCCATAGATTGATATTATCTAAAAGAAAACAAGAAGAACTAGATAACTGGAAAGTGTAAATTAAGGAAGATTTGGGAAAAGAAGCTGCAGCGAATGCAGCCAATGAAATAGACTTGTACTCAGCTCTTGCACAGGTGAGAGACAGATTACTTAGGCATCTTTTACTTTGAATATTTGTACCTGTAGCTAGTTTCCAGCTAAGTTCTGCTCTTTGGCTTGTAGATGAGAACCACCAATATAAAGAGTTCTAGGTGTTTGTATAAAAATTGTTAATGTTCTTTTGTAATGCATCAGCAGGAATGGCAGGGTGAGCCAGCCAAGATGGCCCTGGAAGGAGCTTGTCACAGGCACCCTAAAAAACACCTGAAATCTCAAACTTGACTCCCTTGAGGGAGACCTCAACAAACTAGAGAAATTAGAGAGCAATCCCCATGCATGTGGAGTTCAGCACAGGCAAGTGCTGGATTCTGCACCTGGCACGGGGCACCCCTGGCTGTGGGATGGGCTGGGCAATGAGAGGCTGGAGAGCAGCTGCAGGAAGGCACCTGGGGCTCCTGGTCACTGGCCACTTGGATCTGAGCCAGCAGTGCCCTGGCAGCCAGGAGGGACATCCCTGTCCTGGGACAGCAGGCCCAGCACTGCCAGGCCAGGCAGGGGATTGTTCTGCTCTGCTCCGGGCTGGGCCGGCCTCACCTCCACTGCTGGGGGCAGTTTGGGGCACCACAGCATCAAAAAGACAGGAGACATTGGAGAGTGCCCAAAGGAGGCCACGAGGATGGGGAAGGGGCTGCAGGGGAAGCTCTCAGTGAGGAGCAGCTGAGGGCACTTGGTGTGCTCAGCCTGGAGGAGACTGAGGGGATTAATCCTCACTGAGCTCTTCAGCATCCTGACAAAGGGACAGTGCAGGGGTGAGCACTAACCTCTGCTCTGAGACCAGGGACAGATCCTGAGGAAGCAGCACCAAGCTGGATCAGGAGGGATTGGAGTTTTTTTAGGTATTAGGAAAAAGATTTTTCCCCCAGCAGATGGCCAGGCACTGGAACAGGCTCCCCAGGGTACAGGTCACAGCTCCAAGCCTGTCACAGCTCAGGAAGTGTTTCAACAATCCTCTCAAGCACAGGGTGGGATTGTTGGAGTGTCTGCAGGGCCAAAAGCTGGAGTCAATAATCCTGATGGGTCCCTTCCATCTCAGCAGATTCTATGATTCTATGATCCTATGATTCTATGATTCTATGAAAATTTTTGAAGAAGGGCAAAAGCAGAATCTGCATTAGTTCATGAGCACAGACCTGATTTGTCTGGATTTTGCAAGGCTCTGTTTTTATTCATTAGTCAGAAATATGTAGCCGCAGCTTCTGTAAAGCCTGACCTTCTGAAATTTCAAGGATGATCTATATACTTCTATGGGAATTAATATTATGAGACAATATTTAAGTAAATTGAGTGAACTGGGGGCTTTTTTTTTTTCCTAGATGGAAGGATATATAAAAACATCATATAGTTGCTTGTTTTGGCTCAGCCTTGGATGTTTTAAATATGTATTTATGAAATCCCTTCCTGAGCACTGAGCTTTTTCTGAGTGCCCAGAGTGTGTGGTTGAAGGGCCTGCTGGGCTAAGCAATTTGCTGTATTTCTTATTTAACAATCAACACTAATAAGAAATGTGACTCTCACTTCACTGTGCCTGTTCTGCTGTAACAACATCTCAGTGTGCAGTTATTTCCAAGATTTGTTACCAGTCTTTTCCTTGGAGGGGAGAAGGATCCTTTCAAACTGCAGTATGTCAGCCTAAAAAGGTGTAAGTCCATCTGCTCTTGTCATTAATTTTTTCCAATATTTTACTCTACCTTTGTGCAAATTGTGAGGAGGAGGGTAAGTGCTGTCTAAGGAATGGCAAAATTCCATTGTTTCCAAAAAAGGCTGGGATTTTTGAGTACCCTGAAATGGGACATATAGGCAGATTTCAATTTGCAAATGGAGACCTTGTCTATGCTTATTGAACCTGGTCTTGATTTTGGCTGATCACTACATCACTCACTTGTTTTCCTTGCCAAAGTTTCAGTCAATCCAGCCAACCTCAGTGAAACTATTCCCTAACAATTTTTTTTTTCTATTTCCCCAGGATTAAGGCTTCAGGTGTCCCCCTTCTGTTACACGTATTATTTAGTTCCTAAGATGAGAGTAGGGGGAGCAACCCAAGGAAAATATTCACTAATGGGATTGTTTCAAGTGCTTTAATGCATATGATTCAAAAAACCTCTGTTAAAACATCAAAATGCTAATCATGCCAACAAGATTTGGTACTGTTTATCATTTGACTTTCTACAGTTTTTTAAGGTAGTTTAAAACTGCTAATGACTAGCTCTTAAGTTAAATGTACATGTTGAGTGTGTATGGGGAATTTTTTTCTTTTCGTTTGTATGTGGGACTAGACCAGAAGAAGGCTGCTTAACTCTAAAGTAGGCTTGTAGTAACAAATTTTGTGAATATTGTTAAAAATGCATTAAAGCTTATACATGGTGTGCCAGGTAGCAGGCAGTAACAGCTGTCTTTGCATTAATATTTGCTTTTTTATTTTATTGTTTTGAATGTGAGCTGAACAAGCTTCCTTCTCCCACTCCTCACCCAAATGCTTTGTCATCACATCAGTATCCAGTGAGGTAAAGCAGTTGTACTCTGGATATAATTATATTATCAACTTCTCTAAAATACAGCATATTGTGCTGAAAGACGCCCTGGCCCTTATGCTACTGGTATTTGCAAGGCTGTATTTGAAAATCCATTTATACTCAATTGTGATCTCTTTAATTTCCAGTGAGCAAGAGCACCTGGCCAGAGTAGCCCTGTGCATCTCGAAACCTGTCCTTGCTCCTCAGCTGCTCTTTGGCTCTGCACACACAGCTCTTAACTTTTCATCTCTCCTGCCCTCTGCAAAATTCCAATAACACCTGCTGCTCTCACAGAGTTGCTGGGAGAGTTAATGAATGCAGAATGAAGCACTCTGAGCTTTCAGATAAAATCAATGTTATTAAAATCATGGTTTTGTTTTTCTCCTCAGTGAGTTTAGGTCATGCTGGGTCTAAGCCTTTTCAATAAATGCTGGCAGAATTCACAGATGCATTTAGACTGTTTCTGAGAAAAGGGGCCTGACTGACTTCATCTCATTGATGAGATAGGAAATCAACTTGCAAATAAAATTTCTGAAATTATTAAATAGCATTGAAAATTAAGCATGTAGGACTGTTTTAGCATTCTTGTTGAAGGTGCTTATTAACTATTAAAATTATTTTAGGTTTATCCACAGAAATATATGTAATACATGTTTTTTACAGGCTAGTATTTTTCTGACAAGATACTTCTCCTACTTTAATCTCTCAAAATATTGCAACATTTTACGCGGAGGTGTGTGATTATGATATCAATACATGATTGATACTACCTGATAAGGGTTAAGTGTAATATGTAGGTTATGATGAGTATTTAAGAAGCACTTTAGAATCTTTCCAATTGTAACATTTATGGGTGCTGAATGTAAATCAAATGGCTACAGTCTCTAAGAAAGCAGGGTGAATATCCAATTTCTTATGACATGTTCTCATTATGAGTGCCTCCTTCAAATGGAAGCTTAAAATGCTCTCCATTATCTGCCAATCCTGGCTCAGCAGGGAGGTCCCAGAGGCCTGGAGGTGCCCATGTGAAGCCCATCCCCAAGAAGGGCTGGGAGGAGGCTCTGGGAAACTCCAGGCCTGTCAGCCTGACCTTGGTGCCCAGGTTTTGGTTTTTATGTGACATTCTCTTGTGTTACAAGTCGAAAGTGAAGTCCTGTCTTGAATTAGTCTAATAGAACATTTTCCATCTGGAATAAAAAAGACCATAATTCCAATCATTTGTGAAAGCCTTACAAATTGAATTGGGAAGAATAAATAAAAGAACTTTTTATGTATGTAATTGGAAGAGAAATTTGTGTTCTAGCAGCTTCTCATTATTTATCCCTAATGGTGGCAAATTTATTGAGATGAGAAAGAGAGAAGCAAGGAATCTGCCTGCCTTTACATTTCCTCTTGTTATCTAACAGCAGCTGCATCACTGGAAAATGTATTCTAATGAGAATATTTATTTTTTCAATAGGAGACTAAACTGCTTTATAGAGTTCTGCACTGAGCCAAATGACTTTTAAAGCCCAGAAATTAAATTTTGAAATGTGTCAGCTTAGATTTTAGCTTGGTTTTCAGCTGCTGCTACTGCAGGTTTTCTCTTTTGGTGTCTGACTGACATACTGAGTGAACACTTAATAAATAAGTGTTGCACATAAGGTCGTGGAAAAAATGCCATACTTTCTTTGACTTAATCACAGCCTATGCAGTACCTCTAAGGATCTGTGGGGATTAACTTTAAGTTATCCTGTTAGGTATATTTTTAATAAACTTTTAACCTAGGCAGTTTCCAGAATGTGATCTGTATCAGTTATTGATTAATAGCTGAATTAGGAGCACGAAACTAACCTGTCCTTGAGAATCAGCTCCTGGGATTCTATCAAGCTCCTATGGAAGAATAGCACATGAAATAATATATTAGCAGCTTAGTATTTTTATAAAAATGTGAAGTGGTGAAATAGAAAGCAAGTATCTGGCAATTTAAAGAATTCTTGAAGTGCCAGAATTGCTGCAGAAGATCTTGATTACTAATTTTCTTAGGCATTTCATAGCCAGCTTGCTCTGTGAAATTGTATCCAGAACTTACAGTTAAGAACTTACAGTTAAGTATTATTTAACATAAGAAAACATCTCGACTCAAATTGAATCAGACTGACAGTGTATCTGGCCCAGTGTCCTCTCTAATAACCATGGCCAACAGCACATGTCTGGGGCAGAACATAAGCACAGGGCAAACAGACAGCAATATTTTGCCAGAATACCCTGCCAGCCTCTGGTGATTTCCAGCTCGGGGTCTTGAACTTTCAAATACAGACCTGATCAAATTTAATTTTTCATTCCTCCATGTCTGTGAATAGGAAAAAGTGAAGTGACTCCTGCAGGCAGATTTGCTTATTGGAGGTATCTTTTATCAAAGTGGCAGTTGCCAGAAGAAGGGAAGTATTAGAGGCTGCCAAATGTTTAGTGGCTGTTTATTGCAACACTGACTATAGGCTTGGGGGAAGATATCTCCAGTTTGCCTGGGAGCTGGCATTGCTGCCTGCACGTTATTCACGTGAAAGACTGGGGTGAAAACATTTGATAAAAACCTCAAGTGAAGCCACATTGCCTGTTAACCCCAGTCTGCAGGACTGCTTTTTTGTCTTTGCTGACATGCTCTGCTATGATGTGTCATTCTTCAATAGGCATGTTCAGCTCCGTGGTGTCATGGCTGTATAATGTGATGTGTGCGTCCTGGAAGGATTTACTACAGTGTCAGCTTGGAATTTTGGGGAGAGGGAGGGGGAGAACTGTTTGGGATACTGCAGTCTGCATACTGGAGAACAAAGACATTTCCCAGTTATTCCTTTGCTGCTTGTAGAAAATATTGATGTGGGTGGTTTCATTTGTAAATAATTTGCAGAACTTATACCTGTTGCTTGTAGGCTTGTTTTAAGGTTTTCATTGTCTGTTCTTACAAAGTAAGCAATGACATCAGAGTGTCTTATTGAGAAAAAAGTGACTTGGCTCAATCACCCAGAGAAGTCCCTGATACATTTGCTGTTGATGTTTACAGCCTAGATGTTTACAGAGATTAAACTGGCCTGTGGACTTGGGGACAGATATGGTAGATATCCCATAGTGTCACTTAAAAAATGCAACAGAGGCCAGGAGGAGAGAGAGAGAGCAAGAGGACACTGAGAAATTCTTTAGGACCTGTGCTGCTCCATTCTCCAGGCAGCCCAGCTCATAAGTACACCACATTAAAAGAAAGAGTTTTTGAAAGATTGACTGTATTTTGGTTCATAATGAAATACAAGTCTGTTCAAGCAGGGAGCTTAGCTGGCTAGTAAATTGCAGTTTGTGTGCCCTCCTACAGCAAAATAGAAAACTTTTCATCCAAAAGGCTGAAATCCAGAGCCACAAACCATGAGGTTCTGTGGGACTGATGGGAGAAGTGCGGTGGCTTTGGAGGTGTTCTTTGACCTCTTTGAAAAATATTTTTTTCATTAGCAGTGCTTGGCCCGTGTGCAGAATTTTGCCTTTGTGTAGGTGCTTTCACTTCTTATATTTTAAATATCTATTACCCTATCTTGGCAATTTGTGGTTTTTTTGAATGGTAAAGTCATTACACTTGAGTTTACTTCCAGTTTACCCATCTACTTTGGTTCCAACAGGGAAGTAGTCTATAGGGATTCAAATAACAAGCAGTCCCCTATAGATCCATATGAAGTACAGCGTACACAATCCATGTGGCGTAAGTTTCCACAGAGTGCACCTCTGTCATATGCCAACTCACTGGCAGTGATGCCATGGACAGAAAGAAAACAAACAGGAGATAATTTGGTTGCCCACCTCCAGTGAGATGGAGAAAGTTTCTCTTCTCCTATGGGCCTGCATCTCAGCTGTGAAAAGACTTTCCAAGTATGTCCAGCAATATAAAGAAGTTTCCCATGCCCTGCCAGTACAGACCAGTCCCTGGTATTGGAAGCAAGAGCTCCCCTGCTCAGTAGAGGGGTGTCTCAGTTTAGAGACAAATTTTAGGAGCAAATGCCCTGGAATGAGCATTTCCGCTAAAGAGCAGGGCTCCAATAATCCCTTTTTGCCAATGAGAGTGTTATAAATACATGCTATAATATTGGCTTTTTACAAAGATGAGTGCTATATATATAAGGTGAAAGTAATTTTGCTATAAAGATATAGTTCTTATTGCTGATATAGTTATACTTGTAATAGAACTGCCTGCTTAGTCGAAATAACATGCAATGAACATATAATGAACTCCCTGCTGCTGATGTGCCAACTATCAGCATCTGCTGTCTGGAGAAGGTGTAAACCAAGGCCCAGGCTGGAAGTGATAAGAAGAATGGACTAGAACCACAACCAAGAGATGTGAATGCTCTAAAAAGGCAGACCCAAGGAGGGGCCATCCTAAACTGTTCCTTAAAATGTAAAATAGTTTTGTAAAAAAAAGAATATGCGTAATGGTTTATAAATACACAATAGGCTAATGCAACAAAAAAAGTATTTAGGGAGTGTCTCCAAGCACAGTAGGTGTCCTCTTGGCTGAATGCCAAGCACCCAGCCGTAAAAACTTTGATTTTTTGTCTTTGTCTCTTATTGTCACTTATCAAACTTTTACATTTTAACAAGAAAGTGAACCTTGTTTTTCACAAGTGGAATAAATACCCATGGATGAAAATGAAAAAAACCCAAAACTGTTTATTAACAAAGTAAGATACCCACAAAGCACAGGATAAAAAATTTAAGTTTATACCCCACTGCTGCCGCTTTGTCTGAAGGGATGGAGGAACAGGAGCTTGGGCAGAACAGATGGGAACTCTTCTGGCCTTAGTCTCTGCCTCACAGCAGGCCAAACTGACTGGTGGCTTTTGGTGTGCTTTCTTGTGCTGGTTCAGCTTCCCTGAGACTGGCTCAGGGCAGCCCTCCACCGGCTCCCTGGATGCGCCAAAAAGAAAAACAAGCCAAACTGAAAGAGTACAAGGGAAAAAAACCCCTCAAAACAAAAAAAAAAACAAACCAAAAAAAACCCAAACCAAACCAAAACAAAACAAACAAACAAAAAAAAAAACCCAAAACCAAAAACAAGCAAAAAAAAAAAAAGCCACTAAGAGGATTCCTGGTACAGCTTCTAGACTACGGGAAGGGAAGGAAAACACCTTCTTGCTTCAAAGCTAGCAACCCCCCTAAAAAAAATCAACAAAAGGAACAATGTAGTGTCCCAGTCCACACCACCGGAGCACCTGGAGGGAGAGGGAACAGAGCCTGCCCAGGGCTCTAAGGCTCCAGCCCTGTACCCTGGTTCATCTTAAAGCCACAGCAGGGCATAAAGCAGCCTGTTAGGGAATAGAGTACCGTCATATAATCACCCCAAGACAAGGGGACACACCATAAGGTAAGCTGTGGTTTTACCTGCATCATCACAGAGAGGACAGGAGGAAGTGGGATGGAAACCCCACCTCTGCCCTGGGAACACAGGTATGTGAGTTGGGAGGAGAACAACCACCACAGGAAATTCTTCAAGGGTAAAAGCAGCTCCAGTTTCCTTTGGGCAAGTCCTGAGACAGAAGGGCTGATGTTACTTTTGGTCAATTGGCACTGGAGCACAGCTCCTCCTAGCACCCTGACTGCCACTGCTGGGCTGCATGTTCAGAGGAGAAGTCCCTTCCACACATCCTGGCTCTGCAGTGAGTGGATCACTGATCCCACAGCAACCTTGAACAGGAAATCCCGAAATTGCTCAGGGATCTTGAAAGTTACCAGGAACTGGCCTGAATGTGAAAATTGCAGATTAGCATCCTAAGAGGAGGAGAAGGTGATGTGCTGAGGAGGCCTCAGCTACCAGAAAAGGAAAGGCAATGTGCTCTCTTCACTGCTGTATCAGAGAGACACTGAAAATGGAAAGCTGCTGCAGGGAGTCCTACACGAGGATCACAAAAGCTCCTGAGGGACCAGGTGGGTCAAGTGAGGTTGCAGAGCTGAAAGCCTCCAGATGGCCTTGGATATTGCTGAAAGAGAGAAATGGCCAACACTACCTCTCCACTGACTCGTGGATGGTGGCAAATGCCCTGTGGGGGTGGCTGGAGTGATGGGAAAGGAGCAGTTGGCAGCACAGAGGGAAACCCATCAGGGCTGCTGAATGGTGGCAAACATCAGTGCCTGGGTAGAGAACAGGGCTGGCAAAGTCCTTCATGTGGGGCTGCTGAAGGACATCACAAGGACAGACATGTGGGTTGGGCTGCCAGAGTGAAGTGTCTTTGGTGGGTCTGGACTGGCAGCACAAGGCTGAGTTATTTCTGGCTTGATGGGCCCAGGACACCTCAGGCCATCAGGGAAAAGATGCAACATCCAGCTGGGTTTGTGATTGAGGGGACTTTAACCACAGACACCATCTCCCAGGTTATCCATGCCTGAAACATGCACTGCAGCCAAGCAGGGCCAAATGGGGAAAGCCTCTGTGGTGTGAGGGACAGTGGTGGAATTATAAATCAGGGGAGGCCTGGCAAACTGATGATTTCATGCTCCTGCCAGACCCTCCAAGGCAAGCACTGCGTGCTGACAGTGCTGGAAACAATCACTGGGTGGCTGGAGATGAATCCTTTGCCTCACACCACTGCCTGAGGCAATCCTGGGCCTTGAGAAACAAGTCCTGTGGAGACATGGCAGGCCAGAAGGAGCTGAGTCAGACAGTGGGACTCATGTCAGAAATGGATTCATGGACACCCTGCCAGGGAGCACAGGACTGAGTGGGTGTTTCATGGTCCCTGTCACAGACCCACCTCTGGGAAAGTCAAACACTGCAATGGACTGTTAAACATGATATTCACCTCGAGGGGCTTTGATTTTTGGGTGAGAACTGTTTGTAATGTTGAATCGTGTAATATTGGTTGCTGAGTGACACTGTCACTGTGTGCCATTACTGCCATGGACAGTGAGTATGGATTGCACCAGACACCAGCTGTGAGCTCCTGGTGCAGCAAACAGCACACAGCACATATTCTCCCCCTCCCTCTCTTTCCCCCCCCATTTATATGCATATAAAAATATAACTGCACACATACACACAGACAGACAGACACACACAGAGTTGGAAGGTGTAGCTCCTGTGCATGATGTAGATGCTGTAGAAAATGTCCTAGTTCCAGCCAGTATGGTTTAACTTTTGCAGCAGCCTGGAGGGGCATGGCCAGGACCCTGGGGTTACCCAACACCGCCTCACATCATCTGCAGGAGTGTTGTGTCCTCCTGGTTTCTGCAGTGTGTGGTTGGGTGGCACAAGGTTCTGCACAGAAAATGATTGCGTGTGAATAGTTCATCAGTTTTGTACATGCTCTTATTGGTATTCTTGTTACTGTTCATTTTCCTATTTCATTGCTCTTTCTAGTAAATAGTTCCTATCTCAACTTGTGATCTTTACATTCCTGTGCCTCCAGTTCTCCTCTCTGTCCCACGGCAGGGGGAGGGAGAAGTGAGGGAGTAGAATGTGGTCTGGGTTATTTCATTGGGAACACTAAATCATTCCTAAACATGACACAGGACCTCCTACATGTGGCATTCCAAATGTATGGCCAAAGAACCTTTCAATCCACAAATGAGTTTAAATTTAGTCAATTTTGAAGACATATATTAATGGCTATGGTCTGTCTGCAGTCTCTGTACATCTCTTTCTTTATGATAAAGGTAGAGAGGAGCAGACAGACTTGTGGAACTTGCAGCACACCTCTTGCAGGTTTAGGTCTTTTTTCTAATGCTGGAGATGTGAGGATGCACAGCTTGCATGGGTGTCTATGTGCTGCTAGAGTGGTGGCAGGCTCTCTTTCACCTGCTGGAAGGGCCAGCATGCATGTCACCATGCATCCAGCAGCTATTGGGAAGCCAGCAGCTTCTCTGTTTTACATCTTTTGAGAGATGACACCTGGGGCAGGCATCTGTCTTTTTATTTTTTGCAACAGGATTTTTCTTTCCTTTAAAAACCAGTAGTTAAGCTATGATTAAGGTCTAAATATACAAGGTTATTTTTAATATTATTTGGAGAGGTAATCAGGCAGTGACCTCACTTGATGTCGATGGCAAAACTCCCACTGACTGTTCTGTAGTGAGGTTTTCATTCAATAAAAGGTAATAAAGGATCTGATTCATGATGAAGGGAGGAAAAGATGAATCAATTCAAGCTGTGTGTGGGTATATTCTTTCCTGTGCTGTTAACTGTACAGTGCCATCAAAACAACAAGGTCTGTCCTTACCTCCTGTAGTATTTATGGTTATTCTTTACTTACAAATGACTAAACACAATTAGCCCCTATAATTAGCTGTTTGTTGTCCATGGAAACTGGTGAGTGATGGCTTTTTCTGAAAACCCCCTTGTTAATATTTCAACATGAGAAATATGTTGAAATTGTCTGAATTACAGCTTTTTTTAAACGATGTAAGGGTTGGCCAGGTATTGTTTGTAGACATTTTTTTAAACCAATGTGGTTTTTAGTACGTATACTATATATATCAGAAATCTTTCTTTTTTGTCCTATGTATACTATATACATCAGAAATCTTTCTTTTTGTCCAGTGATAAAATAATAGCTAAAAATATCATAATAGTTAAAACTATCATAAGAGCAAATATGATCATTTATATATATATTATTTCATTCGATCTGACTTGCTCAATGAACATGCGAGAAGGCCATAGCTCAGAAATAATTTATTATAGTGTCCCTAATTACTATGAGTATGGCTTAATATTTGAAAAAATTACTGATATAAACTATTCAATTAACTCTGCATGTTTATTTCTGATTCATTATACTATATATAGTGCTTCTCTATTAAAATAAATGCTTAGTGTTGGTAACAAAAATTGTCAAATAATATGCTAACTCAGGTCTGTTTGGCCAGCCTTGAGTGGCCATATTTTTTTCTGTTCTTGACTTAATTTTTTTTAATTAACTTTTTAATTTGCATGTCATTTTCAGGCAGAACAGAATCACTAATCTTTTTTTTTCCTTTTTATGGTTTATGCTCTTTTATTATGTGCTTCTCAAGGTAACTTGAGTTATCTTTATGTATTGATGTACTATGTTAATAATCAGGGTACCAATATCCCATTATTTCCCTACCTTTAAAGCAAACCAAACCTAATTCTTATTCTGTATTATCTACACTGGCTGAGTTCTAAAGTTTGCATGTTGAATGAAAAAAAAATCCCTCAAGACTTTTCCTTCTGGACTCTAACCAGCTGAAGAGCTATGCAGGTCTCTGATCTGCAGTTCTTTGACTGCTCTCTTTGAAAACTGAAATGTTGGGTGAACAGTTAATTTGGGACATCTGGTCAAAAGGAGTAAACTGCCTTGGCTGCCACGGCCAGGACCTGCCACCCTTCTAAGAACAGGGTGAACTTCATATTGCTCCTTAAGAAGCTTCGGGTGCTCCTTAATATTGTTTCCCATGAGGTCTATTGTGATTTCTTCTGGCATTCTCTCTGGCTGTGGCCTGTTGAAACAAAGCCCAGAAGATCAAGGGAGAATTAATGAATTAGTAGTTGCAAACACAAATTTGGAATTACTAGAGTCCAAGGCTGTTATGAGATAGCACACCTCTAAAAAAGGTGCTGACAAGGTCCCTAACACTGTTGTTTAGATATTGTGCTCCAAACTCAGTGTCACTTGGCTGTAAGTAAGAAAAGGATTTAGTCACTTCTTTTGACACTGTCTTGTTGAATCTCTGACTTAATAGTTTCCAAATGTTTTCACATAAACTGATTATGCAGCTCTGCTGGTTTCTGTATTTCAGCAGCTCTAAATGTGGGGCCCTGAGGAGAACATAAAAATAGATTTGGGGCTACCGTGGCACTATTGGTTTTAGGCCTGCCTGATGGTGATCATAGCTAAAGCAGCTGCAGAGCTCCTGGATGGTGCTGGCCAATCTGAAATTGATCCACGTATTTGCTCTGCATCTGCTCTTCCCTGAGAAGAAATTCAGGAAGAATATTCGTAATGACCACGGGAGTGAAAATTGCCCATATAAAGAAGAAGAGCATCTGTTATGCAGTAAATACAAATATTTTTGAAACAAAGTTGCATTGTGGGAATAGTAATAGGCTTGCACATCAAGATTTACATATCACTGATGGGTTTTCTGTTAACTTTTTGTGCCCTTGACTATGGATAGAGCTTTGCAAAAATCTGAGCTCTTCTGTGCTAGGATGCATTGAGTAAATTACCAGCAAAACCAGGGAGATTGGTGCCAAGCTAAATGTGGGCACTGCAATGAATATTTGCAATTGTTTCTAACCAGGATTAATGTATTTTCAGTAGATGTATAGACGCAGGATGAAATATTTAAAACTGCTTGACAATTAAATATTTGCTAGTGTGGCTTGCTTTTGAGATGCAGGAAGCCTTTGTGATTTTTCCTTCTGTGTCACTGTAATAAATGGACACTGCTTTGCAATTAAGTTCCTAAATGTAGGATTGAGAACAAATTAACTTATCACTATACACCAGTTCTTTACAATAGGGGAGGCAAGAAGAATTGAATTTGTGATTGCTGCACCTGTGGCCATGGAAAAGGATCAATGCCACGTTGGCTAATTAAATAATGGTATTAAATATTATCTCTTTGAATCACTATCTTTGTTCAAGCTAGTACAATGCCATTTTTATGGACATAACTACTACTATTTTTTTGGAGTTAGAGCAGAAGAGCATGGAATAAGTAAGATTAAAAAATAACAATTGTAATTACTGTCATTTCTGAAAGCTGGCAAATCACTATAGTAAAGGAATATTTTTAAAGCAGTAGGTTTTCCTAAGTTACATGACAATTACATGTGAGCTGCCATATTTTTGGTAGTCAACAATACAAATGCACACACATATCTTTATTCATTTGTTCCAAGAGGGTTTGTGAATAATGACAGATTCATAAAATCTAATTACAGTTAACTCCCAAAACAACTGGTTGTGTGAGATAGTAACTGAAAAATCTATAAACATCTCTAAAGTCTGTAAGTGAATCTGACAATGTGAATACAAATTAAAGTATAAATGAATACTTGGGTATTTTATTCAAACAGGTTTTAAACTGGTTTAATCTTTACAGCACCTCCTCTGACATGGACAAAACAAACACTATGCTGCCATGGGAAAAAGTGCCTTAATGAAGCACTAATTTGAACAGTGATCACTGCAGATGTATACAGCAACCTGGGGATCATGGGATTTTCTGTGCTATGTACACTGTGATACCCTGGAGTCCTCTCAAATCTCTACAAGATCAAAGAACTTTTCTGTTAGCTACGTTTAATTTAGAATTTGTGACCTCAGTAGTTCTATCAGCTTGACTGCTGTTTGAAAGAATTCAATAATGTGTAATATATAAATATAGTGCCCATATGGAGCAACGTATGCATAAATTGATTTTATTATTGTTACCTGCTGCAGGATTCTCCCCTATGCCCTCTGAAATATGATTGGTTCTGACATTTCCCAGAGTGAGAACTCTGTACAGAAATTATTTATTTAGAAAAGTTGTAGTTACCTTCACATAATTCTGATTTTAGGTATGAACCCTTTTGCAACATTCCTGTTCATTTGCCACTACAGGCACTGGTGGATACTAACTAACCTAAGTGGGTTTACTGCAGTTTTCTTTGATTTTATTTCCTAATTTTTATTAAATAATAATTTTCATTAATTTAGTGGGTTTCTCTGTCTTTACCTTGAAGTGAGGAAACAGGTGAAGTGCATTGGCAGCCCCATGGATGTTCTGGAAGGGGATGCCCTTTGGGGAGTACTGCCTGCCTGTGCTGCTGCTGTCAGCTCGGGGCAGCACCATCAAACCCCTGAGAGAGGCTGATGAGTATCAAAGAGGATCTCAGATGACTCAACCTTCAAAACCATGGAAGTGCAAGGGCAGAAATTTTCTCCATTTTGTCTTTCAGTTTTTGACAAGTATCTCACTGCCTCAGGCATCAGGTGCACATACAATGTTGGATCCTACAATACAATACAATATGTATGGTTAAAGCTTTGTGAAAACAAGTACCTCTTAAAACAGTTTTGATCATCTAAATCACTGATTATCCTCATATTCACTGTCTTTTTTTATTTTTCCTTCTCTCTAGGCATACTTACAGCCTATGTGTGTATGAATCCACAGGGCTGCCAGTCTTGTTCACTCATTGTTCAGTTGTTGAAATGATTTTCCCTTCTCGATCTTCAGCCCATTTATCACAGGCTCTCCTTTTATTTTCGTGCTTTGGTTGGAACATACAACTAGGATCCACAGCTCTGCTGCACAGACTGTGTCAGAGTTAAAGGCTATATTGGATTACAGGGTTTTCTTTATGCACAAGAAAATCTGACTTTTCATGGTTTTAAACTCCATTGAATGTTGAAGCAGCTTTGATTATTCTACAAACCTCTGACAGTCATTTTTTTTCCCATGGTTTATGCTTATCCTTTTTTTTTTTTTTCCTCTCTGTAATGTGGTCTGAATTAGCATGCTGATTTGTGAAAACATCACTGGGTTTTATATTAATCAGATTTCACTTGTACACTTCAGACAGATTTTACTTTTTAGAAATTTTGTACAATGTGCAATAATAAAAACAGCCTAGGCACATGGAACAGAGATGAAAACATTACACTTTCAGGGCAGGTATAATTGCCTATCCCTAGCTGTGAGCCCACCATCCTTGATGACATGCTACCAGTTTTTTACCATTCTAGCTGTTACTATCAATATTGGCAGAATCACCGAGAATCCAGAAAGACAGTGTTTGTTTATCCAGTGTGACAAATCAAAGAGAGCAGAGCATTTTGTGTCATGGAAATCCACCTCGTGACTTAGTAGTGATGGATTCAACACGTTCTGTGTCCTCTTCCTGGGAGGTGTTGGCTCACAGCCTGTGTAAAGATCTGACATCCACACTTCAGCACAGGCCGACTTTTCTTCTTCCCTAGTGCTTTAAACTTTTGTCTTTTAGTGAAATTAGCTAAACAGATTATTGTCCTGACATTTTAATCGTTATGTCCTTTTTAATACAATACTAAGAGTAGACTTTTCTAGGTGAGTTCATGTGTTCATTTATACCCATTTTCACTCTTTCTGTGGAACAGATTCACTGATGCACTGCTCCAAATTCTTGCCACGTTATCAGTCTACTCATGTTAAGAAGAATTTTGGGAAATAAGCTGTAATCTGTTCTTTTATGAACACAAAATCCACTGTGCGGGTTGTATGAATAAGATGAGACCAGCGAGAGAAAATTATAGAATTGTCGATAGTAATTATTTTGGTTGATTCCAAGGATACTTTCGCAATTGCTAAGAATCATTAGGACTTTTAAAAAACTAACGTGGTGTGGGATATGATGCAAGTGGAGTAGAAGCAACGACTTCATGCAGATTATGGGTGTAAAGAGAAATTCTATACTCGAAACATTACATGCGAGAACTTAAAAATATAATTTATAGTAGAGCATATAAGGAAACAAAGCCATGCAGTCAGTCATTGAAAAGTCCGACAACCCTACTGAGATGCGTTGTGAAACACAAATATGCGATTGCTGGAGCCAAATAAAACCTTTAATGTCAAGTATGAGGACCAATTTTAATGAAGACTTGCCAGAGATCGCTAAATATTAGTACTTGGTAACACAAGTAGTAAGGAAGAGATTAAAAAAAAAAAAATCAAAAATTAATCTGTGATGAAACAGGAGAAGCGACTGGTTATCCTTCACCCTCTGTCAACTGTTTGTTTTTCTTGCCTGATTTGTAATTGGGTGCAAGTAACAATGCAGTGTATAATAAGCATACTGATGTAGTATAGGACTGTAGTATACGTCAGTTTCAGTGGAATTGACGTGACATGTGCGTTTTGTAGTGGGTTCAGAAACTTTACTGTCTGTATTGCACTGTAATTTTCTAAACCCACAGTGTCACTATGAGTGAAGCAGCAGAGCTCTGAGCATGCTGCACCACCTCATAGAATACAGAACTTGCGAGAGCAGTCGCTCTGGTCTCACTTGCTAAGTTTTGCACAAGTTTCGCCGAGTAAGTCTGTAAGAGATGGATGGAAGCACAGCCTCTAAAAATGAATTAGTGTATCCCCCCAGCTAACTGGTAACATTAAGACCAGATGAGCATTTTCGGGCTGTGAGGGAACACTCCCAGGACGTGGTCGTGAAGGGAGCTGCCTCTGCAGCCCTCGCATCTGCCACTGCCAGCGTCACAACCCTTCTCCACAGTACAAAAACCGAGCACTGAAATAACTTGAAGGTGTCTGTAGTCCATTTTTAATTACATGTTTGCCTTTCTAGTGCTTTATGCCTTCGATTTTAGATAAGCTCTGATTGTACGCAACACTTTAATTAATTTGTATTTTTCCTTCTTTTCTTTTTAATAGAATTGGTAGGCTGAGCACGATTGCTGACCAACCTCAGAGGTGACTCTTAGTCATCTGCCCTGTGGTAACATAAATGCATTCTGAGCAAAAGATACTTGTTTCTCACACGGGCAGATGGCTTTCAATGTGCATTCACTGTCTTTATTCGGTGAGTTAGAGGAGCTTTCATGAGTCTAATTCCAGTAGTGACTTTGATCTACCTACTTAAATTTCTAAAAATAAGTCTAGTAACTCATGTATACAGGCAGTATATGTTGACTAAGAATGTATGATAGTTGGTTCTGTTTCATTCTGTAGAAAAGAAATAATAAAGAACTCAGGCCCGCTGAGCCTCTGCATTAGTATTATATCTGATTTTTTTGTAGGTGAAGGGGAATCTAGAAAACCACTTAATTCCACCTAAATGTGATTCAGCCTTATTGAGATACTGCTACTGCTATTATTGAAAAGCAGAAGGAAAGACTTCATTGTATTTACTTTAGCCCCTCATTACACAAGCCTTTTGTATGTCAAGGAAGAATAGAAATATCTCTTAAGACTCCAGCATACAGAGAGAGTAAGCCCCTAAATAACCAAAGCACAAAAGGATTTTCATGAACTAAATTAAATCACCCAAAAACTACATCTCATCAATAGAATGAAGAACAGCAGAAAGAGAAATCAGTTTAGCATCCTTAGTAAGAATATGAGGGTCTCACTAGCTTGCCAGTGCTTTTTTGGACCTGGTAGATAATAAAACCCAGCATCACTGTCCAGTTTAAATCAATTCCAGCATACCAGCATTATAAAAGTTAAAATCAAAGGGAGGCACAGATGCTTGGTGTGTGATGTTGAAATAGGCCTTTCTCATGTGGGCGTCACAAGTAGCCGCAAAGAGATGTGTGAAAATCCCTGTCAGTGGTACACTTGCAGAATCGCCTGTAGCTGAGAACGATTCAGCAGGACCTACAGAAGCGAGGGGTGTGCCATGAGGAAGCATGAAGTGATGTGTGTGACTGGCCTCTGATGGATGCAGCCTCTCTCAAATTTCATGCTTAGACAAACAACTGCCGCGACATAGAGAGCACAAGCAACTTGATATTACCACTGTAAAAACTAAATAACACCGACAAAAATATTTAAAGCCAGAAACGAGAGGATGAAATAAAGCAATGCTCCGGTTGTGGCCCTGGCATTTTATCTTTCAGGAAATGAAACTGGAATGAAAAAGTCTATTTGGAAATGATGCATTCTAGTAAGTTTATTGATAAAAGTGCCAAGCTTAAGAAAATTGTTAAGTGGAACCCGCTAAATTTTCCTCTACAATTAATTTGTTAAGTATTTGAACTGCAGAAACAAATTCTAACTCTTCTGTTAATAATGCTAATGGTTTCAAATAAACTGATGTCGCGCCAATAATGAAATTAAACAAAAGTGAAAAGGGAGACATAATTTACTTAATTGGGAGACAGGATGTGAACCCTTTAGAACTTTCAGTAAGCAGAGTCGTGGTAGGTAAAGTGACAAGCTGTGTAAAAACACCTTAATATGCAGATAATGCTGCGCGTGATAGTAAGATTGACAAAGTGTGGTAGTGACTGGAACCCATTTCAGTAAGAGAATAAGTTTAATTGTTTTTCAAGCATTAAGCCAATGTAATTTGTTCTGCTCATAAGCTGCTTTTGGCTTGATACAAAATCAGGGATTTCATAGAATGTTTCAGAGTTTCCTGGAGAGTGAGTATCACAGCTTTGCAGCTCACTTAGGAAAAATGCCCATCATTGCGTGATGTTCTTTACAGTATATGCTCCACAAGACAATTTGGATTTGCTGTCCCTGTGATACCCAATTGCTCCATTTTACTTAACCCATCACATCTCATAGAATATGTAACGAATGTGAATTACAACAGGGTGTTTTTTCAGCGCTACAGCAGATTTCATGAATAACAAATTCCTAATAGATGAGGAGGAAAATAGATCCCTTGTGAATTTTAGTATTGATCTAGGTAATGGAGTCAATGGTCAGACTAGTGTAAAGTTCGGGCTTGCCCGCACTGTACCCTTGAGAATTGTTGTGTCTCTTTCGGAGGATGAGGTATAGTGTGTCTATCTAAATGTAAACGTTCATTAGCGATGCAGCGTTAGTAGTAGACTGAACAGAGTGTGCAAGCGATGCAAGTAAAACTAGGGGATATGAACAGTATGGGGCTGATGACAATAATGTGTACCGCCACCACCTAAATGTTTTCTCCAACTTTTCGTTTAATGCAGCACTTGTCAAAAGTAGAACAGTGGGTGAGGGTCTTTATAGGTGGATTGCAGTACTTGCTTGTGCTGGGTTCGCTGCAACATAATACTGTACATTGTCAACTGATATATGCCTGAAAAAGAGAGAATGCATATAAAGTTACCTGTGTGGAATCTGGTAATAACAGAGCCTAGTTTAAAGAGATATCTCAAGCCAGAGGAATTGAATCCCTGTAGAGATGCTTGTAAAAGAATACGCGTAAGCTTGTAAATAGACTAGCAAAAAACCAGATTGACACAGTGGGAACTGAATAGTGAATAAAGTAATAAATCGAAGTTGTAATGTCAGAATAAGACAGATATACATATCATCGAAGGACGAGGGTCCAAGCGTTCCAAGTTGATTTTCTAATTGGTTTTAGTACAATACTTGAACGGAGGATATCCATAGAGCTTTGTCGAGACATTGTTAGTATCATTCCATGACTTCATTTAGTATACCTGCCACGTTTTTAAAAATTAGTAAAACCTTTATTACAGCTCCATAAACATATTATCAAAACTATTATTTCCGTAGGTTAGTTACATGCTTGATTTTTTTTGCTGATCCAAGTTCTGTCAATAAGCATTAAAAAAAGGAAGCGTCACCTACTAGCTTCCAGAATCGTAGTATAAATTAATATTAAGGATAGATTTAATGATCTGTTCTATAGGAGCCATCTCTGTATTCACAGGTCTTGATAAGGATATGAAGGCCTTGACACTCAGCCTGAGCAATTGATTTAGTTTGGCACAACTCTTTTTTTTAAGTTAGACTTTTAAAGATAACCTGCGAGATCTCCCTGGAGCAGAGGCACCTAGGATGAGGTGTCTGCAGGTTATGTTTTCATAGGTAGGATGTTTGCTGTATGTGATAATTAATTTGACCCAATGGCCAGCAGATGCTGGAGCAATACACATATGTACACTTCATATACAGTTTATACTAATCTACAAATATATTATGTGAACATTAAATGTGTGTGACTGAAAAATCAGGTTCGTCAGACAGAATGTTTAATAATTGAAAGTCCACTATTTGCGAGTAATTAAAGTACAACTACTCAAATCTGAGTGAATTGTCTAGTAACAAGTTAGTGTATGCGACACAGTCTAAATAAAGAAGTTTAAAACACTAGTTTGCATCAACATTTAATCGACTCTTCATCCTTGTACAGTCTACTGTTTGGTGAGATGCGAAAGGGTGTTTGTTTTTATTTAAGGGATTAATGAAGAATATGTGCAACTGACACAAATTAATGAAAAAGGTTTACTGCAGAAGTAGATGGTGGTGCTAGATATGTTTTTTAAATTACAAACAGATTTCTCACCAAGGAAAAATTCTTTACGAAAATTCCATTATTGTTTTACAGACCCATAATTGGAAGATTACTGCTCAAAAACCTCAGATGAAGGGCGCTTTCTGCAAATCTATGGAGGTCCATAAAAGAGTTTAAGAAAGTGTGTTTCCTGGTTGTAGATTTAGGATAGAGTATTGTAGTTGATGAAACAAAACGTGTTGTGTGATTTCTTTTATAGACTATGTTAAATATTGCAACAGAACACATGTGGAAATAGGGTGCATCGTGCCAAGAACACGGCTAGGTCTACCACTGTGCTGAATGTTTTTTTTGTGGCCTTCAATGTACCTTGCAAACATGTGTAATACTGTTTGCCCTATTGAACCATTTATTAATTTCTGCATACTGTTATAGTCCGTAGAGTAGATAGTAATTTATTATGACACCCATTTCTCATCATTCCAGGTACACCAACATGGCTACTATTGATCCTCAGCGCCAATATCCAACTTTATCCATTTAGGCTATGATTAACGGCAAATGCCCGATATACAATTATAATAATTCCAACAAAGAATTCATAAGGAAAAAGATAAGGCAACAGGTCTGTAGCATCGGCACTGAGGGTAAGGGTTTCCTCAACCCTGCAACGTACTACATAGCTCGACACTAATTATATCGTGGCAAATAAAAGCAGCCCTTTTGCTCTAAGCACTGGTACTGCGTTCTCAGGCGGCAGTCATGTGAGCATCTACAAAACGGGGGAAAACAAGGAGAAGTTCAGCAAAGTGCGTAAGTAGCAGTTACGGTCACTGTAGCTGTTTAGTGGCAACTCTGAGCAGGGGCCTGTCATCTTGCATTGTTTTGCAATTCTCTTCTGAAGTTCCTCATGTTCAACTTCGTGTTCCGTGTTTTTGCTTGCCATTGTACAATAACCACGTTAAGCTTTGAGTCATTTTCAGTGGGAACAGGCTGGGTTTCCTGTGCTATACTCTAGGCCATGAGGGGCTGCGCTTGTGTGCGATGAATACGTTACCTGCTATGCATGACGCAGACGATTTGTTTCATGGGCGTGCTGAGAGGCAGCCGAGGGTCCGGGCCTAGGGTGCCGACGACTCGGTAACGCGGGAGAGAGGACTGGGGGGGAGAGTCCAAGGACAGCCGGGGGCCGGGAGGGAGCCTTTTCTCCCACGCCCCTGGGCCATCACCGCTCGCAGCCTTTTCAATCGGCGCAGTACACAGCGATGCAGCGAAACTACGGCGAGGCTCCGGAGGAACTCGCTGGTGCAAAGGACAGTGCGGAAAAGGTGACCCGCATGGGGAGTGTGTGGGTAGCGCATAGCTCTACCGCCGGGGCACCGGCGGCGCATGCACACCGGGCGCGACTCTAAGCCGGCCTTGGAAGAGAAGCAGCGGCTGCCCGCACCAGGCACCAGGCGGAGGGGCGGCCCACGCGGGCGACATCAGACGCGAGGGCCCCGTGCCACAGGCAGGAGCGCCGCCAGGAGACCATGCCGCGCGCAGAGGGGAGCGGCCGTGAGAGCGGGGACACCGTGCCTGGACAGGAGCCGGCGGCGGACCGCTGCGGCGGGCGCGGCTCGGCCCTCGCACTTCCCTTCCGCCCCCGGTCCGCGCTCCAGTGAACCGCCGCCGCACGGACCCTGGCGGCCCTCAGGTGCGTGCTCGAAGCGGAGCGGGGAGGCGCTGGCTGCCTCGTGTATGTGCCCGGCCGCCGCAGCGTCGGCGGGCCTAGTCACGTGGGGCCGCGTGCGGCTGCGCTCTGCGCTGCGGTCCTGCTCCTCTAGCCCATGTCCCCGGGAATGCGGCACGACGCGGGCCGCGCCATCGGCGGCCGCAGCCCCCCGCAGTTCGCGCGTGCGGAAGCGCAGAAGGCCCCTGCCAATCACCGGCTCCCGCGAAGTGCGGGCCGGTAGGGCACCGGCACGGTGCCGGCGGCGTCCGCCGGCTGCTGGAGCTCGGCCGTTAGCGGCTCGGCGGGAGCGTGGAGCCCGCCCCAGCTCGGTTTCCCCCGCGCTGGAAGGGCGAAAGGCCTGACCCACACTAGCTGCCGCGACGGGGATGGAAGAGGCATCAGACGAGCTGACGCCGGAGAGCTCCGTGTCGGAGAGCCAAAGCGCTGGGCGCCCGACCTCGACCTGACCATCAGTGCACCTGGTGGCGGCACTGAGGCATGTATGAGTGCGGCCCGGCCAAGGTCGCCTGGCGGACGCGGGCATGTAAGTACCGGCACAGGCCGGGCGGCCATTTTCAAGCGGCACTGTGGGGACTGCTGCACAGACGCCCCCTCCTGCCCTAGGGAAGTGCAACACGTGACGCAGCTGCAAGGCGCGGGCTCGGGAGCGCGGCACCGGAGACGACGGCTGCCAACACAGCGAATCGCTATATGCCGCGGCCGGAGCCCCGCGTCGCTACGCGTCACCGCCGAACGGCGACGCGGCAGCGAAAGGGGGGCCCGCGAAGTGACACGCTCCCCCCGGCCAACCCACCCGCTCGCGCTCGCCGTGCCCGCGCTCCGCTTGTGCCACACGCAGGGCGCATGCCCGGCGGTCCAGGTTCAGACTCAGCGTTAGACCAATGGTCTGGCACGCCCCGCGCACACGACGCTGCCCACACTCCAGCGAGCGAAATCACATCGCCATTGATGCTCTTAGGCCTAGGAAAAGCGCGTGCACGTAACCTCGCGTCATGGACCAAACTGGAAAAAAACACTAAAAATAGATTCGAGGAATTAAGGACACGTACAGGCATCTACCAATTGCTGGCGTTAAACTGGCAGCTAGATGAGCGACAAACATGACAGAGGCTCGCCACAAGAGGTCAGAGACCAAACAATTAAAAAAAAAAAGTGAAATAAGAGAATCTAGCGAAAAGCAAATAAGAAGGACACACAGCGGAGACAACAAGACCAAAGAAAGAGGACTACGGCCTATTCATCTAATGAGGAATAGAAATAAAAAAGAAGCATGGGAGGAATTAGAGCAAAAGACAACACACTATTCATATACTACACACTCCGTTTGTCTATAGCACATATTAACAATGAACATCCACTTTACCACTCCAATTCTCTTAGAAAAGCGATTGACTCTCCAGCTCTGTCGCTCTCAGCAGGTGTTATAAGTTATGGCACCGTGATGAGCGCTATTCCTGGTCGCATATTCTGTCAGCCGACTTTTCTAGAGCAGGTGACCCTTCCGATGGTGTTTTTTGTTAGGCTAGCATTGAGCGGCTTCAGGCGCCTGGCTGGGTGGTCGACTGGAAACGACCGTCTAGAAGAACGGACAGCGCGCACCAGGCACCCACGTAATTAAATGGGTTGCTTACCATCCGGATATGTTCTGGATGTGGCAGGTTGTGCGGGGGTCCACTGCGAATAGTCTGTTGCTCCGATCCTGCGCCGCTGCCAGAGGACTCGTCTAGCTCGTGCGGCCGGCCAGGCCAGCGAAAGCGGGATCCGCCAAGTCGGGTACTCGCCAGAGACAGCACGGATCTGCAGGGCGCGGACCTGCGCTGAGCCTCGATGTTGGTCTGATAGCAGGCTGATTTGGAAAAAAAAAAAAAAAAAACAGACATCATCACTGGGTTTTATATTAATAGATTTCACTGTGTACACTTCAGGACAGATTTTACTTTTTAGAAATTTGTACAATGATGTGCAATAATAAAAACCGCCTAGGCACATGGAACAGAGATGAAAACATTTACACTTTCAGGCAGGATAATTCCTATCCCTAGCTGGAGCCCCCCAGCATCCCTGATGACATGCTAACAGTTTTGTACCATTCCTAGCTGCGTTACGATCAATATTGGCAGAATACCGAGAATCCAGAAAAGACAGTGTTGTTTAAATCCAGTGTGACAAATCAAGAGAAGCAGAGCATTTTGTGTCATGAATCCACCTCGTGACTTAGTAGGGATGGATTCGAACGTCTGTGTCCTCTTCCTGGTAGGTGTTGGGGCTCACAGCTGTGGAACAGATCTGACACATCCACACGTCAGCACCAGGCCGACTTTTCTTCTTCCCTAGTGCTTTAAAACTTTTGTCTGTTTATAGTGAAATTACATGATAAACAGATTATTGTCCTGACTTTTAAACATCGTTATGTCCTTTTAATACAATACTAAGCAGTAGACTTTTCTAGGTGAGTTCATGCGTTCATTATACCCATTTTCACTCCTTCTGTGGAACAGTTCACTGAGGCACTGCTCAATAAATTCTTGCCGTTGTTATCAGTCTTACTATGTTAAGAAGAATTGGGAAATAGCTTGTAATCTGTTCTCTTTTATGACACAAAATCCACTGTGTATGAATAAAGGTATTGAGAACATCGAGAAGAAAATTTTAGAATTGTAAATTTAGTAATTATTTTTTGGTGATTCCAAGGATACCTCTATTGTTAAAATCATTAGGACTTTTTAAAACTACGTGGGTGTGGGGATATTGAATTGAGTAAGAAGTGCAACACTTCATGCAGAATGGGGTAGAGAAATTATACTCGAAAAAACAACCATTGGAACTTTAAAAATATAATATAGGTAGACATATAAGGAAACAACAGCCATGCCGTCAGTCTAGTGACAACCCATGAGATGGGTGAAACACTAAATTGCATTTGCTAGGGACCAAATAAAACCTTAAGAAGTATTGGGCCAAATTTTAATGAAGACTTGCCAGGAGTCACAAATATTAGGTATTGGTAACACAAGTTAGTAGGAAATTAAAAAAAAAAAAAAAAAATAATTGTCGCTGAAACAGGAGAAGAATGGTTATCCTTACCCTTCTACTGTGCTTTTCGTGCTGATTGGGTAATTGGGTGCAAGTAAAATGGCAGTGTCTAATAAGTATAGTGTGTAGTATAGATGTAGCATTACTCAGTTTCAGTGGAATGGATGCAGTGCGTTGTAGTGTGGTTCAGAACTTCTGTCTGTTTATGCATGTGTCTTTTAAAACAGTGCTCTTGGTGAAACAGCAGAGCCTCTGAGTACATGCTTTCACCACTCCTCAGACATTCAGCTTGCTGAGCAGTCGCTCTGGCTTAACATGTAAGTTTTTGCACAAGTTTTCCAGTGTAAGAAGGATTGGAAGACAGCTCTAAAAATGGATTATGTTCCCAGCTAATGGGTAAAATTAGACCAGAGAGCAGTTCTGGGCCGGTGGGGGAACACTCCAGGGTGGTTGTGGACGGGAGAGCTGCTCTGCAGCCCTGCATCTGCCACTAGCCAGCAGTTCACAACCCTTGCCCACAGTACAAAAACCAGCACGAACTAACTTGAAGGTGTCGTCAGTCCATTTTTAATTAACATGTTTTGCCTTCTGTGCATGCTCGATTTAGATAAGCCTGATGTACGCAACACTTTAATTAATTTGATTTTTTCCTTCTTCTTTTATAGAAATTGGAGGCTGGCAGCACATTGCTGGACAAACCTCAGGTGGACTCTTTTCATCTCCTGGTAAACAAAATGCTTCTGAGCAAAGAACTTGTTCTCTCCCTGGGAGATGGCTTAATGTGCATTCACTGTCTATTCTGTGAGTTAGAGGAGATTTCATGAGTCTAATGCCAGTCTGTTTGATCTCCTACTTAAATTCAAAATAAGGCTAGAACTTCATGCAGACTAGTAGATGTTGACTAGAATGTACTGATAGTTGTTAGGTTTCTTCTCTAGAAAAGAAATAATAAAGAACCTCAGGCCCCGCTGAGCTTATATTTCTCTGAAGTTTTGTAGGGAACGGGAATCTGAAAAAACACATTAATTCACCTAAAATGTGATTCAGCCTATTTGGTTACCTGCTATGCTATTATATTTACAAGCAGAAAGACTTCTGATTTACTTTAGCCCTATTTACCAAAAATTTTGTATGTCAAGGAGAAATAGTAAAATATCCTGGAAGGACTCCAGCTACCAGACGAGAGTAATGCCACTTAACATAACCAAAAAGCACAAAAGGATTAGCATGAAACTAAATTAAATTCACCCAAACTTCATATGCATCAATATATATGAAGGAACAGCAGAAGAGAGAAATCAGTTTAGCATCTTAGATAGACTGGGGCTCACTATGTCTTGCATGCTTGCTGCTGTGTAGATTAATCAAAACCAGCATTCACTGCGTTTAAATCAACCAGATACAGTTTAATTTAAAAGGTAAGTCACCAGGGTAGGCAACAACGGATGTGGTGTGTGTTGAAATAGCTTTCTCTGTTGGCGTCACAAGTGAAAGAGATGTGTAGGAAATCCCTGTCCTGTTGTACACTGCAGAACACCTGTGCTGAGAAGATTCCAGGGCTCAGAGCTGAGGGTGTGTTGCCAGGGAATGAGTGTGTGTGTGATGGCCTCTGATGGATGGCAGCCTCCTCAAACTGCTGAATAACAACTGCTGACATAAAGCAGCAAACTTGGATTACCTTTAAAAAATAAATCACACCGAAAATATTTAAAGCCAAAAAGAAGGGAGAGAAATAAAGCAATGGTGGTTTTTTGTGGGCGGGCTTTTCTTTCAGGAAATGAAATGAAAATTGTCTTTCTTGGAATGACTTGCTTTCTAGTGGAGTGTATGAATAAAGTGCAGCTTAAAAAATTGTAAAGGAAAACCCTGATAATTCCTCCAATTATTTTGTTAAGTATTTTGAAATGCAGACAATCTGATCCTCCTTCTGTAATTATGCTGCGTGTTTCAAAAAACTGATCCTCATAATGTAATTAAACAAAAATGAGACATTATTTACTTAATGGAAGACCGGTTGTGGACCTTTAGTTTCGTTAATGAGAGCTAAGTTACAAGGATTTAAAAAAACCCCTAATATGCAATTAGCTCGCCTGATAGTAGTTACAAAGGTAAAAATGAACCCTTTCAAGATTGAGAATAATTTTATTTTGTGTTTTCAAGCAATTAACCTAATGTATTGTGACTCATAAGCTGGTAGGCTTGATACAAAACTCAGGATTTCATAGAATGTTCAGAGTTTCATGAGGAGTATCACAGCTTTGACTCTCTTTGGAAAAATGCCCATTCATTGGTGATGTTTTACAGTTTTCTCCATCAAACAATTTGGATTTGCTGTCTCCGTGATACCAAATTGCTCATATTTATTCCCATCCACATTTCATATAAAATGAATGTGAATTTACAACAGGTTTTTTCAGCTCTACACAGAATCTCATGAATAAACCAAATTTCCTAAGACAGAGGGAGGAAAAAATAGATCCTGTGAAATTTTAGTAAATGATCTATAAGATCAAGGCAGAACTGTGTTAACCAGTTGGTGCAGCAAAGTACCCTTGAGGAATTTTCTTCTCCTTTCAGGGAGAGTGTAGTTTTGTCACTAAATGTAAACCTTATTACATGCAGCTAGATAGTGCTGTGCAGTGATGCAATAAAACCGAGATGAAAAGTGAGAGGCTGAGACAATAATGTGGTTACCACACATAAAGTTTTCTACCCAACTTTCTGAATGCCAGTGTTCAAAGAGAAACAGTGGTGATTATAGGGGCATTGCAGGTCTTGCTGGTCTGCACAAAATCCTGTACATTTCAAAACTGATATATGCTGAAAAAGAGAGGATAATGCATATAAATTTACTTGTGGAACTGGTAAAATCATAGCCTTAGTTAAAGCAATTCTCAACACAAATTAATCCATAAGAGATGCTTGTAAAAGGAAGCGTAAGCTTTTAATAGCTACAAAAACCAGCTACAGGGGGGAACTGATGGTGAATAAAGTAATAAAGAATGTAATCAGAATAAGACAGATATTACATACATGGACAGGGTATGTAAGCGTTAAAAGATACTTTAATGGTTCGTATTATATTGAACGGAATCATTATCTTTGTCAACATTGTTGTATCATTCATGCCTTCATTTTTCTATGCATGGTTTTAAAAATTGTAAAACCTTTTGATTACGACTCCATAAAACTTATCACAACTTTAATTTCAGTGTGTGTTACATGATTTTTTTTGCGATCCGTTCTGGCAAAAAGGCAGTAAAACAAGGAAACATACCTACAGCTCCGCATTGTTAGTATACATTCAATATTGGTATGTAATGTATATGTTCTTAGAGCCATCTCTGTATCACAGGTTTTGTAGTGGATATGAATGCCTTGACACTCAGCTTGAGCAATGATTAGTTTGGCAACAACTCTTTAAAATGACTTTAAAAATTAACCCTGCAGATCTCCTGAAGCAGAGCACCTAGGATGGGTTCCGCAGGTTATGTTTTCAAGGTGGATGTTATGTGGAGTGATAATATTGCCAAGCGGCCAGCAGATGCTGGAGCATACACATATGTACCTTCATATACAATCTTCTAAATACAAAATAGATTATGGGAACACAAATGTGTGTGACTGAAATCAGGTCTCAAAATTTTAAATTAAGTCCCTATAGTGAACAAAAAGTACACTCTAAACTGAAGTGAAATTTTCTCTTAACAAGTTAGTGGGATGGGACACAGTCTAAAAAAAAGTTTAAAAAATGTTTGCATCAATCATTTTGCTTTTCAATCCTATACAGTCTACTGTTTGTGTGAGATGCAAGGGTGTTTGTTATTTAAGGGAAATGAGAAATGCAAACTGACACATAATTAATGAAAAGGGTTTATGCAGATGTAGAGGTGTAGATATGTTTTTTAAATTACAAATAGACTCACCAAGGAAAAAATCTTTTACGAAAAATTCCATTATTGTTTTACAGACCCATATTTGAAGATTACTGCCTCAAAACCCCAGATGAGTGGTTTTCCAATCATGGGTAAATTAAAGGTTTAAGAAGTCTGGGTTAGATAGGAAGAATTAGTTGTGAAAAAAACGTTGTGTGGATTTCTTCTGCTATTTAAAATTGCACAGTACAAATGTGAAATAGGGTGCACGTGCAGACAGGCAGACGTCACCAATGGCGAAGTGTGGCCCTCAATGTTACCTTGCAAACAGGTAAACTGTTTGTACTGAAACCATTATTATTTCGCATCTTTCGCAGAGTTAGAAGTATTTATCTATGACACCCATTTCTCTCATCCAGGTACACCCAACATGATACTATTGAATCCTCAGGCCAATTAATCCATAGCATGGATTAAGGCAAATGCGAATTTACAATTTAATAATTCCAACAAAGGAATCATAAGGAAAAGAATAGGCACAGGTTCCTGTATAGCTTCGGCTTGAGGGTAAGGGTATCCTCAACCCTGAGTTAATTACAACACCATAGCCAACAATTTTATTGTTGGAAATATAAAGGCTAAAGCAATGGTACTGGTTCCTCAGGGGCTATATGTGAGCATCTACAAAACGGGAAAAACAAGGGAGAAGTTCAGCAAACGTGTGGAGTAGAGTTGAGTCACTGTAGATGTTTAGGGCAACCTTGTGAGCAGGGGTGCCTGTCACCTTTGCATTTGTTTTGCAATTCTCTCACGAAGTTCCAAGTCAACTTCTGGTCGTTTTGCCGGCTTGTAAAAACAACGTTAAGCTTTGTCCATTTTCAGAGGGACAGGCTGGGTTTCCGTGGTTTTACTCTAATCCAAAAAGGGGCTGCCTTGCTGCGGATAGTCACTCTGTTGATGATCAGACGATCTGTTTCAGGGCGTAAGGGACAGCGAAAGGGTCCGGCGCCTGGGTGCCGACACTCGGTAAGGGGGAAGGGACTAGGAGAGCTCCAAGACAGCCGGGGCCAGGGGAGCCTTTTTCCCTGCGCCATCACCGCTCGCAGCCTTTCCTCTCGGGAGACACAGCGGGAGCAACTCCCGGGAGGCTCCGGAGGGAAACTCTGCTAGGGCAAAAGGCATGCGGTGACCCGCAGTGACGAGCACGCTCCGGACGGGGGCACGGCGGCGGCACGGCGCGCGGCCCTGCCGGATTGGGAGCCGCTGGTGCCCGCACCGGACCGGCGGAGGCGCGCCCCCGCGGGGATCAGCGCTGGGCCCGGCCCGGCGGGAAGCGCTGCGGCGCCATGGCCGCGGCCGCAGGGGGCGCGGCGGCGAGGCGGAGGACACCCGTGCCTGAAGGAAAACCCGGCGGCCGGCGCTGCCGGCGGGGGGCTCGGCCCTCGCTTCCCTTCCGCCCCCGGCCGCGCTCCGCCCGCCCGCCCGCCGGCGGGCGAGGGCGGCCCCTCCGGGTGCGCGGAGCGGAGCGGGGAGGCGCTGGCGCTGCCCTCGCTGTCTGGCCGGCCGCCGCAGCCGCTCGGCGGGCCTGTTTACACGTGGGCAGCGGCGGCGGCGCTGCGGTCTGCTCTCTGCCACCCCTGCCCCGCAGCGGCAGCGCGGGCCGGCCATGGGGCCGCCGCAGACGGCGGGCGGCCCGCCACTCCCGGCTCCCCGAGGGCGGGGGCACCGCGGGCCGGCGGCGCCGCCGGCTGCTGGAGCTCGGCGTAGCGGCTCGGCGGGTGCGGAGCCGCCGCGGTTCCCCCCGCGCTGAAGGGCAGGCGACAGCGACCCGCCATGGAGAAGGCAGCGGCCGCGGAGCTCCGTCAGGGCGCGCTGGCGCCGCTCACTGCCATCTGCCTGGGTGAGTGCGGCCCGGCCGCTCCCTGGCGGCGGGGCATGTCCGGGCACGGCGGGCATCGGCTGTGGGGACTGCTGGGCCCCCTCCTGCCCTAGGGGAAGTGACCGTGGGCGGGGGGGAGCGCGGCACGGGACGAGGCTGCCACACAGCGAATCGTGCCGGCGGAGCCCCCTCCCGTCACCCCGAACGGGGCGAGGGGCCGCGGGTCGCTCCGGCACCCGCTCGGGCTGCCGTGCCCGGCCGCTGCCCGGCGGTGTGTGGCCGCGCACAGCGCTGCCACATCCAGCGGAACCCATCGCCTTGCCCTTGGCTCTGGAAGCGCTGCCGTAACCTCGCGTAGCCCTGAAAAAAAAAAAAAGTTCGGGAGGCATCGCCGGTTCTTGCTGGGCTGTGAGCGCCTGCGGGGCGCGGTGCGGACAGCGGCGCCGGGGCTCGGCCTTTCTCTTGAGTGGAGCGGGAAGAAACACTTTCTCTCCCTCCGTGTCTCTGCCATATTCTGCTCCCTTCCCTCCCTTCTCCTTGAAGCCGTTGCTCTCCGCTCTGCCTCTCAGCAGGTGTTAAGTTATGGCACCGTGATGAAGCGCATTCCTGGTTCCCAATCTGTCAGCCCGTTCAGGCAGGGAGATGTTTTTTGTTAGGCAGGAGCGTTGGCGCCTGGCTGGGACTGGAACGAGAGAACGACAGGCCCCACGTATTTAACAGGGGCACCCGAAGTTCGGAGTCACTGGAGCTGGTTGCTCCGTTCCTGCGCCCTGCCAGAGGATTCTGCTGGGGCAGCGCAGTCGGGAGCACGGCTGGGGCTGCGCTGAGCCCTCCGGACACTTGGTACAACTCTCACAGCTCCTTGGTCCCGAATGTCTTAACCCATATCTCTGCGCTAATGAAGTGAATTCTTAATAATCCCAAGCGACAGTTGCTATTCGTCATGTAAACGATCTGTGTGGCCAGAGTGCTTGTTCTGTTTTTGCAAAAAGTGCTTCCTTAGCATCAGTGCTTACCTAGAAAAATGTAGGAAGTCAAAGTTTAAAGGGTGCTGTGGTTAGTTCAAATGTATGTTTTAGATAACGTGAGTACAATAGAAAAAGTTAGCTAAACTACAAAGCAGTTTGAACGTGCAGGTAGTACAACTCTTGTTTTTTGCTGAGTCTTAACAGGATTTCAGAGATGTGCACAGTATGAGGATAATGTCTGCTGCACTGCTTATTTAAAGGTAGAGAAAGATACATATTTTCCCTGTACCTCTGAATTTCTTACTGGTTTTTGGGAGGGTGTTTTGGGGTTTTTTCACTTTGTTTAGGTTATTTTATTTTTGTGGCCCAATCAGACCTTTATTAAACCTTTTGGTAGTTGTTATAAATAGCATGGTAATTGTTAAAATGGCTAATGAGATAATGAAAGATTTTGTAAACTTCAGAGTTGAAGTGAGAACACTTCTTGTGTTTAGGTGTGGGTGATGTCAGGTTGGAAGTTTAGTAGATTTATGCTTTCTATGACTTCTAGAATTTCACTGTCTGGCTCTTCTTTTCAGCTGGAATGTTTTATTCCTATTCCTTGCACAACTGACAGTAGTGGAAGTTGAGAAACATGAGAGGTGGGAAGCTTGTAAGGTATTTTGCTTCAGTGAACCCATAAGAATATAATGCTGCTACTTTAACTATATTTGTATTTGACATCCTGCTTGTCTGTCCTCTCCTTTCATCCTTGTTTTTTGGTTCTTGCTTCTTGCTGTTCTTTTCTTGTTTTCCCATGGCCTGTGTGTGGGTGTTTGGTGTCTGTATCAATGCACTGCCACTGACCATTGCTGTGTGATCTCATCTGTAAACTGCTGCTCCAAAGACTGGAATTGGGTTTGTTTCAACTGTTCTTTTGTGAAGCCATTTTGTTTATCATTCCTGAGAAATTCTGGAGGACATAGAAAGTTATCAAATAAGAAGGAATCAGTGAAGCTGATGTCTCTCCTTCTGGCTGTGGGGAAAGCCTGGGAGCTGTCATTTGGTTTGCAGGTGCCAAGATGCAAATTTCCTTTTTGATCCAAATAGGCACTTTCCAAGCTGAAAACCTCACTCTGAGATTAATTTAGCAGCCCAGATGAATGGCACAGTAAGTTTCTTACATGAAGTTGAAGCCAACTGAACCACTTCTGGGATTTTTTTCTGGCTTTCCCATAATTGCTCAGCAGTTAAGAAAAAGGGCATCTGGAAAACTTTCTAATACTCTAGTCTCTCACCTGTTTTTATTTTGACAAGGGTTTTGTTTTGACAAGAGACAAGAAAATCATTGGGGAATGGCTGTTCTTTCTGATGGGCCTCTGACAAACAGTTTTCAGAGCTGGGTGCTGGTTTAATAGTGCTCTTGTGGTTTGATTTGATGGTCTTGAGTGAGCAAAATGGATATTGGAAACTGTAAGCTCATTTCAGCTTGGGAAAGTATCTGGTGTGAGACTTAGATTTTATTTTAAAGAACTATTTTTACTGACTTCTTGGTATAAAAGGATTTTAAAATGAGAGCGAAGAACTTGCAATTGCAGCCAGTAAAAGTTTTTTGCAGAGATATATGAATATGTTTGGGGATTCTCTGTCTTAGGTATCTAAGGTGTGGTGTGGTGTGCAAGGCTGCCTATAGCTGCATTTATGGTAGTAAACTAGGGCTGTCTGTTTAATAATCCTCAGTAATGTAGCTCTGAGTTGGCTAATTCCACTCTTATTATTCCCCTTGTCTTTATCCTACTTATTTCCATTTAAAAGGCATAGGGGCCTCTTAGAAGCCATGTGAGGAAACCTCTGCTTCAGAGCTTGTTTCTCTTATGGCTGTTGGGAATATACAGGTAGGAAACATAAAGAAAGATTACAATGGTAATACAGACCCAGACTTCCATACAATGTATCTTCAAACACTGCTTTCAGTTGTGCTGACACTAGTTATGCAGAGTATATTCATGTACTTTCTTTGGAGCAAAATCAAGTATTTTAATTCTCATGAATATACATTTGTGACATAATCACGGATTAATTTCATCTCAGTCTTCAGGACTGTATTACTATGGTTACAGCAGTAGTGGCACTTCAGTATCGTATGAGGAAATGTTGTGTTGCTGTTCCTGCCCTGATCCAGAATTTGTCACAAACGGATGTGCTGCTTTGCCAGAGTTAACAGAGCCGTGTTGTTTCCTGGTACAGGATGGTATTGTTGCTCCTAGGCAGGCTTATTCACCTAATGGAGCAAGCTAGCACCGTGAAGGAAGAAATAATTACATGGCACATTGTTATTATCACATAACAAATGTTACTAATGTTAGCTAATGATGTAATAAAACCAGTGCTGTTAGAGTCCTTTGAACATCAGAATACTGCTTGTTAACACAAATCTATGGCTCAGGTGTGTTTCTCCTCAAGCTGTAACATTAAATACACTGCCATTTAGTTGTCCTCCTTGTTTTGTGTATTCCTAAAAGCTCAGTCCCAAGACTACTTAGAAGGAGGGAGAAGTCACTGCCCTTGTCCCTGTGGTAGAGCCCTGAACGCTGGGATGAGTGATCCCAGGAGCAGTCTTTCACTCTGTTTTGCAGGTCTCAGCCTGAGGTCTGTAGCAGTCCTCCCAAAAGGATAAAATCCAAACTCTGGGTAGCCAGATATAAGTCAGGGAGGGACAGCTGTAGGCACCTGGGCTGCTGCAATGTGGTGACTGAAAAACGGGCCTGATCTGGAAAGCTTTTTATTTCCACCCCTGTGGTGTCTGGTACTTCTTGTACCTCATGTGCTGGTTTAAGTTATAACAGAAGGTAGTCAGGGCAAGGGTTATTGTTTTGTGATGTGTTTAGACAGTGTAGAAGACAATGGGGGCCCACACTCTGAGCCATAAATAGTGTTAATTGTCAGCTGCTTCCTAAGTGACTGTTGGGAACAGGGATGGTTTCTCTTCCTCTCTTCTCCTATTGTTGATTTTTAAATGATGTTTTTAACTAAATTCTTGCCAAGAGATTACCTGTTAAAATTTTTAGGACTTAACATATGCGAAATAAAGCTGAAGTGGGTGCTTGGGCTGGGATGTTGTAAATTTTTTGGTAACATTTTAAACCTTTCTAATTCTTTTAAGCATTTGTCATTTTACTAATAGGCTGCCTTTGTAGATTACAGATAACTGTTGAAATGAGAGCAGTCAGTGGAACACACTGCAATTTTTACAGAAGTGCCTTAAATAGAATATGTGGGGAAACTAATAGGGAACTACATGTTAATGCTGACTTCTGGAGCAGCAATGACACAGGACAAATTTTCTTTGGCAATAACTACTCTTTCCAGATCACTTTAATGATATACACTGTGAGAGAAGACTTTTGAGAAAGTGAAGAGTCTTTGGAACTTAATTTGCAAGTCAGATATGTAGTGCAAGTACTGCCTCATCCTGTTTTGATTGTATTAGTGGACCTTGTTATAAACTTCATTGCTTTTGCTTAGTCAAGGCAATCATGTTAGCTTTAGCAGCTGATTTTCAAGGTGACATTTACCTGAGGGGAACAAACTTTGCTTTATTCTGAGGAGGAGTATTTAAGGATACTAATCACATTAGTTATCCAGCATTTAAGCAGGTAAAGTCACTGGCCATGATGATAAATGTTTTAGTGTGATTGTCCGTCTGTGTTCCTCAATTAATATTAATCCTATGGAAGATAATTTAGAATAGATTGGCAGTTGTTTCTTTTGGTAGCATGTTTCAGAGATACTAACTTTGTGTATTGACTTGTTTTAGCTACAGTGAAGAATAACAGTTGATTACATGACTTGCCTGTGCAGAAAAGGAAGTTCTTGTTGGAAAACTGCAATGCATTTCTGCTAACACCCCAGCAAACACCTAGGAATGGTTAACTATTGACTGCCACCCTTTACCATTTAGACTTGTCTGAACATTATTTTTCTGTCTTTACACAGTGAATCTCTTCCTGACTGGGAAAATAGAAAGTGCTGTTACCTCACTAGGTAAGACATACTTTTCTTACCTGTATTTACTGTTCATTTGAGCTGTTACTGTTTCTTCCCCATACAAAGAGATGTTCTAATGACACAGTGACTTTTTTAATGACGTTTGATCAAGACAAACGATGACATCTTAGGAGGTTTAGGACTTTGGTCTTCCTGGGCTTTGTCCCTTTACCAGCCAAGGCCAGGGATTGCTGTCCCCAAGACCAGGGATTGCTGTCCCAGTGTCCCCAAAGGCAGGCATTGCTGTCCTGCTGTCCCCAAGGGCAGGGATTGCTGTCCCCGAGGCCAGGGTCACTGTCCCGCTGTCCCCAGTGGCAGGGTCACTGTCGCCAATGGCAGGGTGGCTGTCCCGCTGTCCCCAAGGGCAGAGTGGCTGTCCCTTTCTCCGCAAGGACAGGGATCACTGTCCCGCTGTCTCCAGGGGCAGGGTGGCTGTCCCCAAGGCCAGGGTGGCTGTCCCGCTGTCCCCAAGGCCAGGGTGGCTGTCCCGCTGTCCCCAATGGCAGGGGTCGCTGTCCCCAAGGCCAGGGTGGCTGTCCCCAAGGCAGGGTGGCTGTCCCCGTTTCGGCAGGCCGGGCTCAGCTGTGTGGGCGCTTTCCCGGCGGGCACAAGGCCATGGCACTGCCATTTGTGTCCCCAGAGGGCACAAGG
>CM031867.1:2965616-2985678 GCA_018697195.1 Certhia americana | reverse complement strand
TTCCCTCCGTGAGTTTCCAGCCCCCCGAACCCAAAGAGCTTCACTCAGGGCTCCAGCCGTCAGGAGATAAGCTAAGTGAGAGATTAGGAGAACGGAGGGTGGCGGTCGGGGAAGGACTGACAAAATTTCCCCCTTTGTCCTTTGCTCCAGGGCCCCATCTTAAGGGGTGTGCCTGGCGGTTTTTGTTTGGGGTCTCCTTTTGTTTTGGGGAGTCCACAGAATTGAGCAGTTTTGTATTTAGTCGTTACTTGTTTCTGACTGTTGCTATTCTGCTTGTTAGTAAAGGGTTATTTTTTCACTTAATCTACTTATATTATTACTTACTTGGGCCCCTGAGGGAGATAATTAGACCCAGAGGTTTCTCCTTTAAATTGTCTTAAACGAAAACAAATATTAATTCAGATTTGTGGTCCATTCAAATCAGGATCCTTTGCAAGAGCCAAGCAATTGTCCTTTTGATTTTGAGTAGGACAAGTCTGAAATGCTCGATATATGTCAGAGTGGACAAGGCCATGGTAAAGTATTGGGAGCAATAGCCATTGTGAGATGAACTGCCAAAGATGGCATATAGTGTCAGTGCAGCCCTTAACTCACTATGTCCTTAGATTTGCACAGCTACAATTCTTCTGATAAAAGGAAAAATCTGTTTATTTTGTCACTTGTTTTTTTCTTGTCTCACATTTCTATCAGATGAGCAGTGTTAATAAGAAAAAGCATTTCTCACTGAAGACCTGTGATGTTAAAGCAGATCCTCTACACTAGGAAACTATATTACTCCAAAAGAAAAAAATGCAGTGATATGACTTCAAAAAAGCTGGGATACTTCAGTAACTAAGTAAACTAAGTAAACTAAGCCTTGCTCAGAGGCTCTGCAATTACTTCCTAAAACTGAGAAACAAATGTTTGAGAGAATAGTAGCTCTGCTAACTACACTGTTGTGTGAATGGAAGTGCTCATGTGAAGCCATCAGCCTGTCCATGGGACTTCCTCAGAATGGGAACTAAATAAGTTTTGTGTCATTTTGATTCTGTTCTATTGCAAATACTACGAATAAGGGATATTAATCCAGACCATAATTTGGTACAAGGGCAGCAGAAATATTTGCACAGGTTTTACTGGAAGCCTCTGGATAGTGCTGTCTGCTGTATTTGTTCATTCACTTTGTGCATTCTGTTTCCTTCCCATTTTGAAATGTTATTAACCTGGCAGTTAGGAAATGCAGCCTTTCCAGCTTCTTTATGTATTTGCTAGCTCTTGGTCCTCTTTTGCTGCTGTGATATGTTAATGCAGTAACAAGTATGTGGAGGAGCACAATTATAGACCTAAAGAAACTGAGAACTGGAGCTGAAAAGTCCTGTGGATCTTACATTTGCTTTTATAATTCTATAATTGCAACTGCATCTCAGTATTTTCCAGCATCTGGCATGGAGCCGCTCTGGTTTTAGAAAAGTGATAACAAAAATGTTCTTGTTTTTGTAGCTTTATTACTGCAAAATATTAGTTTGGAAACAGCTGTTTTCATGTATTTATGTATTCTGTATGTTTTTGTGGTCTTTGAAACTAGTAGGAATTATGTGCATGTATTTCAGTGGAATGCTCTACCTGGAGAATGAAAATAATAGCATTTTTATGTTTTGCCTCAGGTAAGTTACTCACCTCATGCTTTTTGTATTCCTGTGGCTCTCACTTCAGAAGTGTTGACTGTGAACAGAGTAGTGCCAGGCCTCTGGTTCCTGGAGGGGACAGCCCAGCTGCAGCCCAGCCCCAACCAGGAGCTCTGCAGGCAGCCCTGCCACCTGACTTGGCTTTGCTGGTACTCCTTCCTTCCATCCCTCCAGTGCAGCTAAATCTGATCCTGACTGGGAATTGCAAATGGTGTATTTATGTGGCTGGATGTCAAACAATACTGTAAATCTCTCATTTATAATGCAGTGTATTTTGATGTGTATGTATATGAGATATAGGCAACCTTTTTTTCCCCCTTGTTTCTTGTATCAGCTACAAGAATCTAAGCTTCTGTCAAAAACTGAAATATTCAGCTGCAGTCCACAAGTCATGCTCTAGATAGTAATTTGATTTAAAAATAGTTTAAATAATGTTTTTGGAGAATGTTCAGAATAACTATTGCATTACAAAGAATTTTCCCTCTTGTAGTCTGCTTGGAGTACATTTTCCTATCAGAACAGCTTTTCAACTTGTCCTTGGTACATTTAATTTTAATTTTTGAATTGCTTAATTACAAATTATAAGTATTTGACGTAGCCTGCTGTTTTCCATAGGAAGAACTAAATGTGCTTTGATGATGCTGAGCTTTATTTGGCCTTGTCTGCTCATTCCCCTGTCTTGAAAATTTTTCCCATCTATGTGGCTTCAGAAGGAATCTAGAGTACTTTATTAATGTTCAGTGAAAACACTTAACATTGGACTGAAGTTTACGTTTTTGTGGGAAGGGTGTGGGTGTGGTGGCTGGTGGTATTTTTTTAACCCTTAGAAACTCTTTATGTGGTTAAGAGAATAAACAGCATGTTTCAGGAACATGTTGCAACAGAATGAGCTACTAGCTACTTTACAGTTAATATGGATCTTCTTCACTTGCTGGGTGACCTACCTAGGCTTTGGGAAGCTGGAAGAAGGATTTCTGTATTACATTCTCTTGGCAGATCCATGCAGTAATATTGATTGTAGCCTGTGGTAGATTCATACAAAATTATTGATTGATCCTGCATTGAGAGGCAGGTTATGCTTACCTACACTTGGTGTGGGTGTCTTGGAAAAGAGGGTGAGGGGAAAGCAATAAGGGGATAAAACTGTTGACTCTCATATGCCTGCAGTCTCCAGAAACTGATGAAAGCTCTTGAAGCTAATATGAATTGCTGATGAGGCAAAGCATTAACAATATTGTTTTTCTCCCCTTATTACCAGCTGCTTGCAGTGGAGAACTGGAACAGCACACAGAGAGACGGGGAGTCATCTATAGTCCTTCTTGGCCATCAAACTATCCTCCAGCCATAAACTGCAGCTGGTACATTCAAGGAGATCATGGAGATATGATAACAATTAGGTATGGTTTGAGATTTGTGGAGGTAAAGGATTGCTTTGCTGAAATAGAACAAAATGTGGGTTTACCTGATAAACCAATGTGAGCCACCTGATGATTGAAGAAAGCTGAAACTGGTTACACTGGAACATGGTTCCAGGTTGGACACCTCTCTTTTAAAAAATGCTTCACTGTGTCTTGTGTCAGTAGGCTACTTCTGACATCCATTATTACAAAAGTCACTTGTGGTCTTTTAATGTCTTTATCTTCACAATGCCTGTGTGAGATTTCCTGTACCCCTGACAGACGAGGGAGTGGGAAACAACAATATATATTTACTTACATTAAATAGTCCTCTTTCCCTTCAGTGCTTATAAATAAGAGTAGGTGAAGGCTGTAAAACCTGGAACAGCTTCAGTGGGCATGTAAAATTCTTAGAGAAAAAGTAGCATTTTCACTAATGTCTTGAAATGGTGCTATGCTTAATAGACAGTTGAAGATAATTATTGCTAATTGTTGCTTGTTTACCAAAAGACACACGCTTTTCTGCTTAATATTTATTTCCATCAAATCAATAGTTAGCATTTGTGGTACAATTTCAGCTCAATTCCAGAAAAATGCTGTTCAATAAAGAGTAAAATGTACTGCAAATGATTTGTTAAGAATGTTTAGGGTATAATATGAGCATACTGTGAATGTGCTTAATTTCTCTGGGCTAATGGTAGGATCCTTCATGAATCAAGAATTTCTTACTTAAAACCTAGGAAAAGTTTTTTTTTGGGGGGGGTTAGTACTGTTACATTTGACACCATCTGCTCATTCTTTGCTCAGCTGCTTAAAAGGACTGCAAAACCTCTTCAACTGCAGATGCTAAGAAATTGAAAACAAATCTGCCACAGATGGAATAATAGGAAGGCTCCACCATCTGTAGTTCAAAATAGGAACTACTCACCAAAAGTAATGAAGTAAATACCTGCCAGCATTTGAAATTCATAAATAGAAACATGCTTTTAAACCCCATTACATTACATTGGACGTGGGGAATTTGTTTCAAGGCAGAGATTGTTGGAAACTGAGAAAGCATACAAATGAGACACAGGACTTGACTCTGGAGAATAATGCTGCAGTTTATGCTATAAAAATGTCTCAGAGCTCCAGTTAGAATAAGGACTCTCTTCTGCAAGTAGGAGTGTGACAGAGGCTGAAGAGACAAAGGAACATGAGCTGTGGTAACTGGTAATAATGTGTGTACAGTTTAGATGTATGCACAGCAGTATGATTTGAAAGAGTTCTTAATGGGTTTGTTTTCTGTCACTGAATACACAGCCATATCCTGCCATATCCTCTGCACATGCAAACAATAGAAACTACGTGTTTGCATCCCAGGGACCAGTGTTGTGGTGTTATGTTTCTGACTAGAAATGGACTTGAAATGATTCACTCCAGTGTATGAAATGCAAAACGTTACAGCATCTGAGGATTTCTTTACAAGGCTGTTGCCCTTGCAATGCCAAAGATGTAAAAGAAGGAGCTGACTTGCCTGGGCTAGGAGGTTTCAAATGCAAACATGTTTTCTGCTTTCGAGTTGGATATGCTTCTTATTCTAACAATGTGTTGGTAAGGGCATAAGAATAGCTTTTTAAATGTTCCTAGGAAAATCAAATGCAGTTCTGGTGCTAACATCTGGATTTTGAAAGGTTCCAAAACACCCCATCTCCTTTGTTTCGTGTTACACAGTATGCACTTCCTTTGATCTTGAATTGTCGTTGACAATAAGAAAGCTGTTATGTAAGAGATATATATATAATGAGATACAGCAGGAATCATTAAGGGATAAAATTGCAGTTGAAAGTATTTTTTTATTTCTAAACTGTTTGCACTTGGTGGTTGTTTTTTATAAACCTAATTTTCAGCAACTTTCAGTAGAACAGTGACCAGATGTACATGTGTATGTAAGATGCTGGCTTCTGTGACCATCACCTTTACAAGCTATGTCTTAATGTCTGTCTTTCATGTGTATATTGATTTTCTTCATATCCTCACATTTCCATGCATATTGTTTTGCTTTATAGTTTTCTTTCTAGAAATCCTTGAGTGAGCTTTCCCATGAGCAGGAAGTATATGTTCCCTGTGCTTATACTACTCTATATGTGTATTTCAGTACTTTTTTTCATGTTCATGTGTCTGATGGAATGGTTCTGTTGAGACCTGTGAACAAGTCTGTAGCCACTGTTTTCCAGGACTATGTTATGTCTCTTTAAATTCAGATAATCAGTTGCTAGTTATTGTTTTGGAAACTGCTTGATTTTTCCAGTCATTTTTTCTGTTTCTACTCTTCTTTTCACAGAGGATTACATAAAATCATGTACAATCAGATGAAGATGTCATATGCACTAACTGCCTTTGTATCATTGTTTACAGGCTTTATAGGTTTTTTTCCTCATATCTAAGAAAAAGACGAAAAAGATTTTTGTTTAGAAGTTGCTGTTACTTGATGGCTGTAATTAACCCTGGAGTATAAATTTATTATTTTATTACTGGAATTTAGGGGACTGCGAGTAAAATGTTCTCCATGTTCAGAATTCAACTAAGAGTATTGAAAAGTGATCTTAGTGAGCCACTGAAGCTGTCTCTTATTAATTGAGGTGAGGGGATCAGCTTCATTGACTTTCACTTCAGTGATTTATAACACTGGCTTTGAAAAAAGAAATTGTCAGATACCACTTGAGTTTCAATTTCTGCATAAAATTGAGGTCTGTTCATATATTCTTGTTGGTGTGTAATTGTGTGAATAGTTAAAGGGAGTGCTTCACAGTCTATTTACCAAACTCATAGTGTTTCAGGACTTGACATTAATTGGAAAAAAACTCATAATAGCTATTTGCTTGCTCTGCTTTTGAAGAAATTGCCCCAGTGTCTCTTGTTTAAGGTTATGCAGTTAGCTGGTGCTTGAGAGCTGGGAGTAGAATAGAGCTTGCCTGACTTCAGGTCCTTGTGCTTCAGTGGTTAAGTAGAAGTTTTTAATGAGCCAATTAAGTCATCAGTTGTTCACAGTCTGTGAGAACTTCACACTTTCTGTGAGAAGTTGGCAAATAGATGTAACTTTTCTTGCTTAATTGGTCAGTTGATTTTATTTTGGGATTGTGCTTTACTGACCCATCCATAATATTTATTCTCCAATTTTTAAAATGAGTTTAGAGGGCCAAAATTTGACATTTACTTTTTCATTTATTTACTAATTGCTTTCATTCGGATTTTACATCCCATGTTTGTCCTTGTCCAGCTACTAAGAAAGCTTTCTTTTTCTTTAATCCCTACTCCCTCGTGCCTAAATTACTGAAAGGGTTGTAGAGAATTCCCTACGTTATTTATAGAAGTACTTTCTTTTCCTAGCTGCTACTGTTCCTTTCAGTGCAGATGGCAAAAAACTAAGATCTGCTAAGCATTAGTTTTGCAGGAAGAACATTTTTCTCATATATAAATATATATATATATATATATATATATACACACTACTAATGTGTGGTTATGATAGTCTGGTTTAATGAAGTACTTTCCAGGAATGTAAAAATACTTGTCAGACAATACGAAGATGCCATTGTAGGCTGTTACTTCATGTAATTATGTAGGCAAGAAGTGATATATATGACTAATATATATATATGTGTGTGTAATTTTCTGTAAACTCCTGGAGTTCTGCTCACTATTGGACGTAACCTCTTTTTCAGTATCATGCCACTGGAAAAAGAATTAGATGAGTTTACTGATTTCTGCAGAATTCAGTAAAAGCAAGACTTAGTGCTGCATTTCTCAGTTCACATTGAGTTGTTCTGATCTTCACATTCTGAATACTTTCAGCGTTTAATAGGCTATTGCTGTACTCTTCTATAATAATGAAAAAAAATATTCCAAGAGCAAGGCAATAACAAAACAAAACCTGCAAAATTTGGTCCAGTACACCAGTCTCCTTCTATATTCCTGTATTGTTTTGGAGAGCCAGGGGTAGCAGTGAGAACAGCCTAAAGACCAAGCCATTTTAAAGGATGTTCTGTGATGGGTGTTATATTTTGTTTACATTGTAGTTCTAGTGCTGGAAATACCAATGTTTAACTGCTTTTCCTCTCCCTGCCCTGTGAACTGGGGCTGTGTACTCTGCTTGGAGAGGAAAAAACCTGGAGGAAAGCCAGGTCCTCCTTCCCTTTATCACCAAGTGCCAGGATACCCAAAGCAGGGGGGCACTGCTCTGGAAGTGATGCTCTAGGGTGGAGGGAATGTCTGGAGCAGGTGGGGTGCAGGGGGTAAGGCTGTAGTTGAGGAGTGCAAGGGCTGCAGTTTAGGCCCATGCAGTGCAGCGTGTGTGGAAGGAGGGATGGCTGGGTCCCCATTCCAATCCTGCAGAACCCTCAGAGGGCAAGATTAGTGACTGAGACCTGTTTTTATCTTTTCCTCTCAAATCCTCTGCTTCCCTGCCCAAGATGTTTTAAAATACTGTGGTACTGACTGGTGCTGCATGAGATAAGGATGACATTATACATGAGTGCTCTCATGATGGAGTTTTTTTTGATACAAAAGGTCTGAGACTTCCCTCATGAACAGTAACTACAGACGTCAGTACTTTTCCAAAGTCTATACAGTGTCTGTCCTACAAGCAGTAAAAGCACAAGTCTTTGTCCCATATTTCCACTGTATACCAATACTCATTCAACCACTGGACTTATCCTTTTGATAGAAAAATTTGTATTCCAGTTTGAGAAAGCTCAGCTGAATAAATAAATGTTTTGTGGGTAGCAGGATTAAGTTATTCTTCAGAGGACTATAACAGAGCAGCTCTAGATCTAATTAGAGATGATGAAAGAAGTAAAGCAGTAGAGACTGAGTGCAGTATTCAGGACTCCTGGCTAAAATAAATCAGTTGGCTACTTAATGTCAGAGTAGAATGGCAGAAACTTCCAACACAAAACCTTGTTGTCACAAATGTATTATAAAGTGAAGCCAAATTTTATATACTTACAAGTGACAACATATGTATTCATATTGTTTTCATATTTCTTTAGAATGTTGTGCTTTTTGTGGTGAGGGCTTGTTCAATTATATCATGCTTTTAGTCTTGTGTAAAAATCACCAAGGTAAATGAGGGAAAATTTGCTTCTAGTAGAGGCAATATAATTTAAAAGGGTGCTGAAATAGAGTGACAATGCCTTAATCAAAGAAAAATTTGTTAAAAATACATCTCTTGATTAGCTTGCATAAGGGGGAACATAATTGCTTTGACTTTGCTTTGACTCTTAGCAGAAGAAATTTTATAACTGCTGTGGAATCTATTACACATAAAACTTCACATTAGATCTAGAACATACCCAGAGAAATTGTGTTTGAAACTTCTAGGCCCTTGGGATTAAAATGTTTGGTTTTTGTAAAAGAGTTTGTTCATGTGAATATTCTGTTTTATTCTGTGAATATTTTGAATACCAAGGCATTTTTTCAGTAGCTTGTGTATCTCCAAGAGGCATGGTGTTCTTAGGGACAGTGTTTCCTTGCAAGTCTATTCTGCCTCATCACCCTTGTACTCTGTGGCTGAAGTTTGGATTTGTTAGGGAGGAGGTGTGGGATTCTGCTCTGAATCTGAGATCCACAAGTGACATTCAGGAAAATCAGTTATCCTCTGTGTGCCTGGGCTTCTGCATTGGAAGCTGGAACTAAAAGTTCTTCCTCTTCCACAATCAAATAAAAGCTGTTTATTAGCAATATACAATACTAGACTTTCAAGGTACAAGTAAAATATATTAATTATACATGAATGCAGGGTTTTGAGAGGTATGGCTGTCATCTGCAAAGGAGTTTGTAAACAAAGTATGTACATGTAGCTGACTTTTCAGTACTCTTCTTTTGTATGAATCCTAAAAGTGCTAAATATTTTTTTTTTCTAGAAAGAAATTTTAAAATAAGCTATAGACAGCTTATTGTATAGGCAAATTCTCCCCTGGGTTTGTTGCAGTCTGTATTGTGTAACCACACTATGGCTGGATTATTTACTTGACAGATAAAAGTAGCTCTTTTCAGCAGAGCAAGGAAAATGAGTGGCTGTGGGACCCAGTTGGAGTGCTGGGAACTGGATAAGATAGGAGAACAATTTGTTCAACCTCTTTAAGGTTGATCCTGGTACATCTAAAATAACTATAAAAGTAAAGGATCAAAAGATTGAGTAAATGAATTTGTTCTTATCATATAAACAGATTTTTTTTTAGTTATTTACACACACACACACACACCCACCCAGTTTTGAGTTTCCATTTCTTGATTTAGTGACTGTTTCCCTTTCCTTAAAAACTTCTGTTGTTGGGCAGATAGGTATTTCTAACAGTCAAAAAGTTTTCATTAAAAAATTCCTATGAACAAACCTCCAAGTAGGGATAAAAACCCTACATAATGTGTGGTGCCAAAATGAGTTACAGAGAGCAAAATTGATGCAGTAACTCAGTAATGCTGTCTCACATCTCATGTAACAAACAAACTTTGTGAGTTCCTGTAGCTTCCCTGATGCTTTGGGTAATTTTTTTTCATGATGCAGTGCCTGTTCACTTTCTTGGTCATTAAAAACATTTTATACAGAACACCTGTAAGAGAAATACTCCGGTTTATCTTTGAATGGCTGAGTGGTTAAATCTTTTTATTTTGGCTGCACAGTCATCTAAAGCTTCCTTGCAAAATATGCTGGTTTCAGAAGCTTGATGAGATTGCTTATAGCAAAGAATTAAGTGCTGTGGGAATATTTATTCACATCTGGGAAGACACACAGTGGTTGGTGGGAGAAGAAGAGAAGAGCAGGGACATTCCTAGGTGGATTTGCCTTGCACATACGTTGTTTGCCATCTCTTAATTTCCACTTTAGCTTGTCACTTTCAGGGCTCTCTTACTTCTCATGCTCTTGCTGCTAAATTTTTTTTTTTTGAGAGTTATTAAGTCAATGAGTTTGGCAGAACCTACAGGTGTGGGTAGGCTGAGTCTTCTGCTTAAATGAATTAGGTAGTTTACATAGTTGCTGTACTTTCAACTTCAAAGGTCAAGTTCTGGCAGGCATTAATAGCCTTTTGTTAATACGCATTGGTATCAGAAAATTATCTTTCCATTTATCTTTTTCAAAGAATTTATCTTTGATGTTTGGGAAAAATCCTTTAGGGAAGGAGATCTGTATTTTGCAACAGGTTTTCTGTCTTTCTGAAAATTCTGTCTAGATATTTGCATGGAGTATGCACAAACTTCTACCAAGTTAATTTGAGTTACAAAAAAAAGGACCAAAATTAATTTCTAAGTGTTCTGAACATTGTGCCCTTTCCTAATGAGTATGCTTTTCTGTGCAGCCTGCAATCTGCTGTTGTCATTGCAGATTGCTGAATAGAAATGCAGTCTGTTTCATCAGAGAACAAATACCACATATGGTTCCTGAGCCACTGGTTAGGGAGAATTATCCAGGTATGTTCAGTGTTCTGCAAACAGGGCACCTCTTTGCACTAGGTAAGGTACTGTTGAATAATCACAAGGCTTGTGTCAGCAGAAGGGCTAGAAGGTCTTGTTTGCTCTGCATTTGCACCCCCAGAAAGGGCTTATTTTATTCATTTGAGTTCAAAGGTAATGGTGTTAAATTTTAGGTTCCATTTCCACCCCTATTCTCTTTCTTGGTCTCTTCTTGCCCATCCATGGCTTGAAGAGTTGATTTGTGTCTCACATACTTAGTCCTTCAGGGTTCTTTGTACTGCTTTGTACTGCTTCCTGTTCTTTTTTCCAAGACAGTAGTCAACCCTGTCATCCATAGTTTCATACTTTCACAGTTGGAAATGACTGCTGAAATCAATCTACTTTCTGTATAATGTATTCTGGAATTTTGCTTTTCCTCATATCTGTATGTTAGGAAGCAGTTTTATTTGAGGACTGAGTAAAAGAGGATTCATTCTTTCAGCTTTTGGGGCTACTTTGGTATGATGTTTATGCTTGTGAGATGGGTGCTTTTCCAAATTGGGGGATGTGCTTTCTTTCTATATATTCCAGGTAGCATATAGAAGGTAGATGTTAGATTATCATTGAATGTGATACTGTTATGTCAGTACTGCTTGATGCAGAAAGTTAATGCAGCCATTAGAGTCTGCTCTTTCTCTGTGAGGTTTTGTTCCAGATCCATGTCCTCTTTGTAATTTGTGCTTTCCTTTGTTCTTAACAGTTTTAAGAACTTTGATTTGGAAGACTCTCAGAAGTGTGCAGTAGACTGGTTGATGATTGGCCCATCTTCCAAGAGGGAGGAGTACAAAGTGTGTGGATCTTCCATACCTCCATCCTTCATCTCTGCAAGGGACCATGTGTGGATATTTTTTCACTCAGATGCATCAAGCTCAGGACAGGCTCAGGGATTTCGCCTTTCTTATATTAGAGGTAAAACCTTAGGGGTTTCTTGGCTTCACTTTTTACTCTCTCTGGTAAAACTTGGAAGACAGTAGTACTTTATTTTGGCAGGCATCTTGGGCTGTTGATGACTGTAAAGTAGTGGTGTGGTAACACTGATGTTATTTGCATGTAGCTTTTTAACAGTATTGCTGATGTGTACTGGCCTGACTAATTAGCATGTGACATGTGTAGTAGTAGACGTTGAAATGTGATATCAGATAGTTCCAAAAGTTTTGATACTGATTTTTTTTCCTTGTCCTCTTCCACAGGAAAGATAGGTCAGTCTGTGTGCCAGTCAGATGAATTCCGTTGTGCAAATGGCAAGTGTATTCCCAGTACTTGGAAGTGTAATTCCATGGATGAGTGTGGAGATAACTCAGATGAGAAAAATTGCACTGTCCCTCCAACAGACCCTCCATCCAGCATGTGTCCCTCAGGAATGTTTCAGTGCAGTGCAGCCCACTCCACCAAATGCTTGATGAACGAGCTGAGATGTAATTCAGTTAAAGACTGTGGTGATGGTTCAGACGAAGATAATTGTCCTGATCTTTCCTGTGGCAAAAGGCTGGGTAATTTTTATGGATCTTTTGCTTCCCCAGACTTATTCCGTGCTGATCACAGCAGATCAGACCTTCGTTGCACGTGGTATGTGGACACCCAGGATAATCGGCATGTTCTGCTGCAGCTCGATTTGCAGCTAGGCTACAATGACTATGTGAAGGTGTATGATGGCATTGGGGAGAGAGGTGATAAATTAATGCAGACCTTTTCACACCACAACAATCGGCATTCTGTCAGTGTGGAGTCATCAAAGGGCCAGCTCACTGTCTCGTATCATGCCCGCTCCAAGAGCACTGGCCATGGATTCAATGCAACCTATCAGGTGAAAGGCTACTGCCTTCCGTGGGAGCACCCTTGTGGAAGTGATGAGGAGTGTTTCACAGATAAGCAGCATTGTGATGGCTGGTGGCACTGTCCAAATGGCAAGGATGAGGAGAACTGTCCCGCTTGCCAGAAAAATGAATACCCATGTGAAGGGAACAGTGGGCTCTGTTACTCAATACTTGACCGCTGTAATAACCAGAAGAACTGTCCAGATGGCTCAGATGAAAAAAACTGTTTCACTTGCCAGCCAGGAAATTTCCATTGTGGGACAAATCTGTGCATCTTTGAGACTTGGCGCTGTGATGGCCAAGAAGACTGCCAGGATGGAAGTGATGAACGTAATTGCCTGGTGATTGTTCCCAGGAAGGTCATCACAGCTGCTCTGATTGGGAGTCTCGTGTGTGGCTTGCTGCTAGTGATAGCACTGGGTTGTGCATTTAAATTGTATTCTCTGAGGACCAGGGAATACAGGTAATTGTCTTGCTTTGTTGGTGTCTTCATGTCTGTGGTGGTTTCTTCAGATTTGTTAAAAGGAAAAAAAAGTTGATTCTTAACCAGAGAATTTGCAAAATACTCTGAAGTCAAATCCAAGGACCTGATAACAATTAAATAGTAGTCACTGCATTAGGCTTAGAGAGATTTCTGGGAGTAGTGAGCAGAAATACCAGCTCTTCTGTGGTCTGTGAGAAGTACATGTTTATTGTGTGATATGGCAGAATCTATATCTAACCTAATCTGTCTTGAGCAGTTTCCTTTTCCTTCTCATCCCCTTGCAACAAACCCTTGCCCCTGACAAAAACCAAATGCTGAACTGCTACAGTGAAGTTTTCGCTGAGTCTGAATTGAATAGCCTTTCACCCCTGCCCAAATACTCCAGTTCTCAGTTCTGTTAAAAGTGATGTCCTGCTACAGTGGGGCCTGTTCCGAGCAGGAGTTGTCCATGGTAAAAGCTTGGCCCCTTTCCCCTGGTTCTTTATGCCTCATTTTAGGTGTAGTGTGTGTGGGTTTCTTTGCCTGTGTGTTGCATGTGTGTGCAAGTGGGGTTCTGCCTTGTTAGGACAGAGTCATAAGTAACTTTGTGGTTCTCTGTCATGTGCACCAGCTCTGCCATGCTGCTGACAGTGTGTTTTAACCGGTGTGCTTTACATTCTCTCCTGATCAAATCTTCATGATTAAGCACCTGCAAAAGAGCTGCTGTGCTAAGGTGGGAACTTCAGTGCCTCTGTTCTGGCAGGACTGGCAAACCTCTCTGCAACTGCAAGATGCTCCTGTTGTGTGATTGTTTCTAGTTCTTAGTGTCTTTTCCAAAAATAACCTTTGAGCCTTTGTTCAGCTCTTGCTGAACAAGTTGCTGCTGTTACTGGCACAATTACTGGCCAGCTGAAAAAACTTCAGTTGCCACAGTGTCCAGCCTGAGACTGCACTAGAGAGTTTGCTGGTTTGGTTCATTATACCCTTTTGCTTATTTTTGCATCCTGAAAAGATTTTCATGGAGCCTGGGGGAAGGTTTGTGGTTTTACTCCTAACACAGAGCCCTTTGGCAGTGCTTTTATAAATTAGTGGCAGGGAGGCAGGATAGACTGTTGCTTCTCCTCCATGTTTTCCCTGTGGTTCTTTTTCCAGGGCATTTGAGACTCAGATGACACGGCTGGAGGCAGAGTTTGTTCGGAGGGAAGCTCCACCTTCCTACGGACAGCTGATTGCACAAGGACTTATTCCCCCAGTTGAAGACTTCCCTGTCTACAATGCATCACAAGTATGCACACAAGTACCAATGAATATTTAGCAGCCAAACTACTATAAATTAGCTGAAATCAATCTGGAACTGTATTTCAGTGGCTGTGCTAAATATATGGAAGTAATATAAAAATGTGTATGTGTTTCGTAGAGCTGAAGAACCACAGTTCCACAGGTGCTGTGGGTAGTTTTGAACACATTAAATGTATTTGTTGGGGAACAGCAGTGAGATAAGCACTTTTGCTGTGCATCAAGGCAGAATGAATGGAGACAGAGAGAAAGGTCAGAAAGTAAATAGAAAAAAAGGCTGTTCAAGCTGAAACTGTAAATGCACCTGAAATGACAAGAAAATAAAATCTCTAGCAGTATTTTTGGAAAACTCCTAATTTTCCAAAATTATTGTTTTTTATTTACGGATAAATTACACTAGCAAGCCATTAAGTCACTCTGTTTCATTGCTGAGTACTCAGAAAACTCCTGTACCCTGTCTGAAGTATCTATCTGAAATACAGTTCCTAATGTGATAAAGCACTTGTAGTTTGTTACTCCAGTGGAAAATTAACTTCCTGGAGCTTAAACTCACAAAGGAAACACTGTAAGGGACAGAAGTTGTGGCTGCCCTTCCTTGGCAGTGTTCAAGGCCAGGTTGGATGGGGCATTGACCAGCCTGGTCAGGTGGGAGGTGTTTGCAGCAGGGAATTTGGAATTAGATGATCCTTGCAAGCCAAATCATTCTGTGAATCTGTGAGAGTACAGGCAGAGCTGTCTCTGCTGTTCTCAAATCGTTTGTTAGAAAACATGGATTTAAGAAGGAAGCACAGGGATCACGACTGAGCATTGTGGTAAAGTGGGGGTACTCGTGGGGAGAGCTGGGTTTAGAAATCTTTTGAGTCTGTGTGAAGAGTGCTAGTGTGCTGCCCCTGTGTTACAGGCCTCTGTGCTGCAGAACATTCGGACAGCCATGAGGAGGCAGATGAGACGCCACTCGTCCCGGCGGAGCTCATCCCGGCGCCGCTTGGGCAGGCTCTGGAGCAGACTCTTCCACAGACCTCGGGTGAGAGGACAGATCCCTCTCCTGACTCCTGCCCGCACCTCACAGACTACGCTGGGTGATGGAATCATCAGCAGTGCTGGTGGGACTGCTCGGAGTCCTTCCCCTTCCCCAGAAGGAGCTAGCTTAGAGGCAAATGGCCAAGCCAGGGGCCCACAAGAAGCTGGATGTAGCAGCCTGCAGCCAGAGACTGACATTACAGAGCCATCGCCTTCCAACATCTTCCAGCCAAATACTTGCACAGCAGCACATGCAGAGCCTGAGGCTGGACACACCAATAAATCTTTAAGTGCTGACTCTGGCAGAGAGCTTAAGCAGTCCAGTAAAGTAGATCCAGGAAAGGCTTTCAGAGATCCTTTATCTGAAAGTGTTACAGAAACGATCCATGGAGGGTCAGTATCCAGGAGGACTGTCCCAGAGGACAGTAGTTTAAGTGGAAATCATCCACCGAATGAAGATCCATGTAGATTACCCTTTAAAAAGTGGGAGTCTGGTTGTCCAGACAGCCCTATGAATGTTCATATCCAAGTGAATGGACAAAACCAATGTTGCCCTAACTCATACCAGGAGGAGCCTTTGGGTGTTCATGCGGCTTGTTGCCATTCTGTGGAAGTGCCAATGTTACAGTCATCTACTTCCCTCTCTGAAAACAATACCAGTGATGATGAATCTTTACTTGTTTGCTAATAAAAAATTTTTGTTCTGTCCATGTCAATTTTGTAACTTCATTGTTTTTGTGGCAGTACACTTTGATGATAGGTGGTATGTCTGTGCTCCCAACTTCCTCTCTTAAGATGAGTGTGCTTTAATCTCACAGTGAGTGCAGTACAAGAGCAGATGGGACAAGTTTGTGTCACCATTGCTATTCCTGAAGCTGCAATGGGGCAGAAGTAGGTCAGTATGTGGTGTTAGGGGCTAGGAAAACAGGAATGTGTCGCTGCAGTTCGGAGGCATCTCCATCCTCTGCTATTTCTTTTGTACTTCTGCTCACTCTGCAGTCAGTGTTTCTTTGCCTTTCAGTGGTCTTACACAACTAGAGAACTGTTGGAAACTGGGGCAGGCACCAGTCATCATAACTCTGAGTACTAAGCTACAAATAACATTGTCTTTTTAGGGATAATAATTTAATTAAAAATTAATAATTTTAATTAAACATACTTAGGAATTAAAATCCCTTGTAGCTTCCTCTTGTATAGAAACTGCTCACTCCTTTTGCTCCCTTCAGAAATGTTTTGATGGTCACCTTGAAGCATCCAGTAGATCAAAGTTTCTGTGTGGAATACCCAGAATGAAACCAGGTATCTTAGCTACTAAAACTTTGTAATGAGAGTGTAGCAGTGTTCAGTATAAGTGGAGTGCATTGGATCTTATTTGCAGCAATATTTCTTTTTTGCATTGTGATGTGTTGCATTTTTTTCCTGGTGATGATGTGAGTGTTGCAGAATTGTTTTCTTCTTCTCTACCCTTTTTCCTCTCCTCCCTTGTGTTTCCAGGGACTCTATGCTGATTCCACTTTGAGTGTGCCTGAAAGACACTGAGGCTTTACAGCTTCTTGGAGCTGTGCTGGGAAGCACTGAGCGCTTGATCAGGATCAGACTTTTGTTTTATTTTGAAATAAAATCTGTCTCACAAGTTTGCTTGTAAATCTGCTGTGTAAGTGCAGATGTATAAGCCAGTGATTTTATTTTTTATTTTTAGAGAATGTTATTTTGCTTTTTTTTATTTTTGTTTTTTTTTTCTTTGAAGAACTGAAATACATCAGTGCCATTTTTAAAGCTGACACTGTAGATTGCACACACTTAAATGTAAACTGGTGCCTTTTTGGTTTATCAGAATGTAATTAAAAGTTATTTACCTGTAAGAAGGTGGCACTGCTTAAGGAGGAGTCCCTGCAGAATGACAGAACTCTGCTGTGTGATACCTTGGTCCTGTTGTGATGGCTGGGGTGGTGGCCAGGCTCTCCCTAATCAGACAAGAGCTTGCTTCAGTTCCCCGTGACACAGTGACAAACAAACATGCTTTATAAAGGAGTTACCTTTGATGCTGCTGCTTTGTGAACATCTGAGTGTTCCAAAACCTGTTTGTTATTGTAGGAATTCAAGTTGTCCAGAGTTATTAACTGAACTTGTGAAATTGGGGTCTTTGGCATCTTCGGGCCTGAGTTCTGCTGCTCACAGGACTTCCCTGGCTGTAAAGGCAAACACTTCTGCATTGAACAGTAAACATTACATCAAAGTGTCAAGGATTTTTTCCTTTAAATGGGCTGTATTTTGCTCTGGATCTCTGAGTAGGACTCCCTTTGGGGGAGTGCCTTGAAAGAAACAAGGAATAGGACTTTAGCCTACTAAAATGTAATACACAAGAATTAAACAGAAGTGATTTTTTTTCCTCTTCTATTGCAAATTGGTTTCATACTGTACATTCCAGAGTTAGAAGATCCAAATTCTTAAGGGCATTAATACCAGGAAGGGCTTGTGGCAAAATGCAAAACAAGAATTGTAGTTGCATTAAATAAATACTGCTCAGTAGTTTTTCCCAGGTTCTTCTGTGATCAGAACTCATTTCAGCAAAGATAATGTATTTTTGAAAGAGATCTTGCTTTCCTAGCACTTGTAAACATTTTGGGTATATTCCACCTTTGCAAGGCCATGTACTGTAGTCATTGCACTGCCAGAGTAGTTGTTTCCATCAAAGGCTACAGGTTTTAGTGTCTTTAGTTTTTTTTTTTGTCTAAAAGTAATTTTAAATCCATAGACTTGTATGTGTTAGGTAGTTAAGTATAGTTAGGAGAAAGATTAAAGGCTTCTACTGTGTAGATATGAAGCACCTTAGAAATAGATGTAAATTTATTTCTGTTAAAGAAAAATATTTCTATAATAAAATAATTCTGATCATGCCATGCCTTAAAGCATCCCCATCATAAGGCTCATAAAGTTGAAATATGTACTTTGGAGTACTGCTATATTTTGGGAATAACCCTGAAGAGATAACACTATTTTAAGATGAGTAACTTCACTTTATTTCTTGCATATATCATACATATTCTGCCTATTGATTCATTTGGTAACTCAGCTTTTACTTTTAGAAACTTGAAGTCTAGGTTAATGAAAATTTGATGTTGAAGCATACAGAAGTGTTCACAGCCCTCATTACCGGGCTGTACAGCTTTGCATCAATGAGAAATACAATCCTGATGCTCTTTGCAAGCACTGACTTCTGCGTGCTGCAGGGCAGGTTTCCCTCCTGGCTCACCCCTTGGAAAGGAAGAGCCACAAATTCACTGTTAATTTTACAGAAGAAATCTCTATGTTTGAGCACAAAGAGGCTCTGGAATGTCAATACCTGCATAAATCACAAAATCTGCTTTGGTGTATGTCTGCCATCTCTTATAAGTGTTAAACAGGGAATCAGCCATCCTTGAAGGCACCTCAGTTCTGATTTATTTAAATTGCCTCCTTGTATCCAGAACTTCTTAAAATTGGAAAAAAGGAAAAAAGTGGAAATACAACACTTGGAAGAATGTGCAACCTTAAGTTAATCAGCTAGTAAACTTGTTAAAATATTTGTTACTTTAATAATGTTCTGCACTCTAACACTGTTTTTGGAGACAGGAAACAAAGTGTTTAAGTTGTTTGGTTGGTTTTTGTTTTTTTAAGATACAAAATTCCCCTGTCCAAGCAAGCTGAAAAAGCCCACAACCAACCCTTCTGAAAAACCCCAAACTGGCTAGAGTCCTCTGACTAGAGAAGAATACCTACTGGTTTAAAAAAAATGCAAACTCATAGAGAGCATAAAGGGGAAAAGTTATTCCCTTAATATTTCCTCTACTGCTATTAAAGCAGGGAATATTTCTGTTAGAAATTCTGGGACCTTCAGCTTATCTACTGTGCAACATCCCTTAAATGTATTTTTTCTCTATTTCTGTTCTCTGCTTTTTGACTTTTTTGTTTGTTTTTCATTTGTGTTGTCTATATTAATTTAGTTTTAACATTTTCCCCCAGCGTGCGTGCAGGTAATGATTGAGGTTACCAGAGTCTGCTGCTGCTTCCTGAGCTGAGCAAGAAAGATGCTGGGCATCATCCTACTTTGCCTTGCTTTGCAGCTCTTACTTTTTAATAAAATTTCATGTGCCCAGAGCCTGTGGGTTTCTGACTGTCACTCATAACACCTAAGCTGAGGATTTCTAAACTGTACTCCCACGGTCTTAGTTTGACTCAGACTCTTACGTGTGAACCCATGACTCCATGTGTTGACATGAATTTGGGGGGTGGAGGGTGTCTTTTGGTTTGGTTTTGTACCTCTGGGGGTTTTTTTATCATCTGGTAGCTGAAGCTGTTTGAAAGGATGTCACTTTTTAAATTATACATGTGAAATCTTGGTACTAGGAAAGTCACTGTTGTATACAGCTGCCTTCAATATGTATATATGAATATGTCCCAACTGGGAAAAAAAAAAAAAAAAAAAAAGCCCTGAAGTGTATGACTGTTAAGGTGGTTTAAAAAAATAATTTCTGAAGTGCAGCCTCTCCCATTTCTGAGGCCAGTGCATGCTTTGCTGATACTTCTCCTTCCCTATCTCTGAGGTACTGCAAGCTCTGTCCTGCTCTTTTTCAGAAGAAGGTTAATGTTCAGTTATTTTGTGTTGACTGTGTTCTGCAGACTTGGAAATCTTCATCTGTACTGAAGAGAATTGGAAAGACTTCATGGTGATCCCAGATTTATCTGTAGCCATGAAGGATGGAAGGACTCAGCTTGAATGCAGAGGGATAATATCTTCTGGGGCAGAGGATAATATCTTCTAGCCTAACAGAAAGAATCGGCCTTCCTTTTCCTTTTTCCTTTCTCCTTTCCTTTCCTTTCTCCTTTCCTTTTCCCTTTCCTTTCCTTTCCTTTCCTTTCCTTTCCTTTCCTTTCCTTTCC
>CM031867.1:2908085-2960369 GCA_018697195.1 Certhia americana | reverse complement strand
GTGGGATAGTGGGATGGGATAGTGGGATGGCATGGGATAGTGGGATGGCATGGCATGGCATGGCATGGGATAGTGGCATGTGATGGCATGGCACGGCATGGCATGGCTGCCAGCCCTCCTGTCACTGTGTCAGCCTGGCCACAGTGACCACTGGCCTTGGGGAGCCAACTGCAGCTGACAGAAACTTTACAGTCAGAGCAGAGGGCTGCAGTGTTCTTGTTTGAAAGTCCTCACCTTGGAGCAAAGTGATTAAAAATCAAACACAACCAAAACATAAAAGACTGTTTGCAGTTTTAATTTTATAGGAGGGGTAAAGTAAGGCTTTATAGGAAACTTTTGAGTATGGGATAGTTCATCATGTCACACAGGGCTTGGTGCACAGTGCTGGTGGCAAAGGTCACACAAACTCCTCAGTCCCTTTGGGACTGCTCATTTAGTCTCCTTGTGTGTGAAGTGACACCCTGGTGTATTTGCCACAGGACAGGCTGCTGTGAGTAAGCCACAGATGGGTGGGCACAGAGTGAGTGGGCACAGAGGCATGAGAGGAGGCAAATGTACCCAAATCTGCCCAAAGAAAAGCACTGCCTGGGCACTTTGCACCCAGGGGCTGCCCATGGCTGGGAGTGGTGGCCAGCCTCAGGCAGGCAGTTTCCTGGCTGCTCTGCTGCCAGCGTGTCAGAGTTTAAGCAGGGAGGGCAGGGAGGCACATAGTGCTGGCTTACCTATTAGCCTATTTACACACTTTGGTTTATTTCTCCAGTAGACTCCAAGGAAAAACACTGGCACTCCAGTTAAAATGATAATTAGTCCAACCCCACAGACGATCGGCTCGGAGTATAAGCTGAAGATCAGCAGAAATGCCCAAAACGCCAGGTAAGTGATGGGGATGAGGAGGTTCACCTAGCAGGAGAGAGCAGAGCAGAGCACGACTGTGCAGAGCAGCAGTGGCTGGGTTGGTCATGGTGGGCTGCAGGGAGTGCAGCTTCAGGTCCCCCCTCCCCTCTACTGATGTCATCCCCTCTGCCCATCCCAACAATTCACAAGAGAGCTGCCTGTCTATCCTTCTTTTACACTAATGCCACTTTGGGATGTGGCCTGGGAGGTGTTCATCCATCCCAACAGTTGCTTTGCAGCACTATTGCAACCAAGAAATTTAGTTTTAACAGTGTCACCTTGATGGGTCTGAAGATTTTGGGTTTCCTCCAGCGTAAAACGATCAGGCCTATAATTGTGACTCCATAGCAGAGGTAGTTAATGAATGACACGTAGTTGATTAGTGTGTATGTGTCTCCAACCAACATGATGATAAGTGTGGCCAAACACTGCAAAGAGAGGAACACAGCCTTCTTCAGCCACTACTACAAAAGGTAGCTTAAAAACAACAAAACCAAGCAAAAATCCCATTAAAGCATTAAAAATCCTTTTGTTTATGGCACCCGCTGGGCATGTGCTGCTTCCTGTGGCTCTGTTCCTTATCCCTGAGCTGTGCCACCAGGGTTGGGGCTAAATGGGTATTTAGGGTGATTTGGGGCATGCTGAAACCCGAGACTAGAGGGGTTGTTTATAAACATAAACACCCTGGGGTGCTGGCACAGGTGTCTCTGCTGCTCAAGAGTGCCAAGGCAGGCAGGGCTGGGAAAGCTGGCAAAGCTCCCACTCGCCCTTTTTCTGTGAAGTGTTTTCAAAGGTGGTGAGGACTCCAAGTGAAAGGGTTTCTTAGGCGTAACATGTTGTGTTTCAGGCACTATGTTGTTGCAGGTTCTCTGTATATTATAGAGAATTAGAGGCTTGCCCTTTCTCCTGCTGGCTCATGTCACAGCTGATCAGCATCATCAATCTTATGAGCATTACTAATGTTTGGAAACTGACAGATGGGTGATGGAAATTTCCATGCTTTTTTGCTTGCTTTTTTGAACTCTATGTCTGCCTAATACCGATACTGAATTGATTTTCACCTTTTTTGCTTTTATATTGTACACAAATATTTGTAGTGCTGTAGCCTATTATGGTATTTGTAGCTAGCTTTTTACCTACTCTATTAGACAGAAAGACAAAATAAATCCCCCTGTCTCCAAGCTGGGGGTCCAAGTTTAGATTATCTGGGAATCCAAGGTTGAAACTAGCTCTCCCAGACAAATTTTCATTAACAAAATTTAGTTCCTGTCTAAGTGGCGGGGGCAGGGATTCAGAAAGGATTGAACTGACGGGGAATTACCCCATCATTTATGCCTCTAACTGGGGATTCTTGTGAGTTATGCTAATTTGCTGAACATACAAAAATTGTATGTAACTTGATGTTACGGGTGCATCTTTGTTGCTTTCCACCTAGTGAGTTGTACACCTACACCCATAAAGGTGACCCCTTTTTCTCACCTGGCTGTGTCTAGCTGGTGATTTTAGGACCAGCAGAAAGGAATCAGTACTGTAGACCCAGGAGAGCTGACCTGGGGGCCAGGGCACTGCTGCTTGAGCCCCCACCCCACTTTTTGGTACCACAGGGACTGAGCACTCACCTGCACAAAATCGCCCAGTGAACACTCTCTGCTGGAGCCGAGAGCCTGAGGGAATCTAAATATCCAAATCCCTCCAGAGAGTGCTCAGGATTTTGGTTTGTGTTGACCCAGGCTCTCTTTGTGCTTTATGTCCCTTTTTTCTTAGTTAGCTGTTTCTATAGTAAATGACTCCCAAGAGGGAAGGTTTTTGCAACTCCAGCACCAGGAATTAAGCACCACCACATCCAAACACCCTGTTGGTCCCTCTTGAGAGGGATGACAGATATGTCTTTACAAACAAGCCATGGGTCTCCTGATAGATAAAATTAACACTGAGAGATAAAGGAAATAATGGGAAGGATTCCACTGATTGGTGAATGGAAAAAAGGTATTTGCCTTACAAACAAACCGTATGTTTGCTGATAAATGAAATTGTATATTAAAAAATGAAAGAAACAATGGGGAAACCCCATAAATTCCATAAGAATTAAAAATTAAAAGGAAGGGTTGTACATTAGAGGGGAATCTGAGGTATCAGGCGTTCCGAGAAGTCTGTACCTCTCAAGTACCTCAGCCAGTGGGGAAAGGGAGAAGGAAATTGGGATAAAAGGGAGGCTGTGTCTTCCAAAAATTTGAGAGACCACAGGGCAATGCCCCATGGTCTCTCCCTTTATTTGGATAAAGTAAAGGGACTTCTCTGTCTCCTTTTTGGACATAAACCTCTGGTGTTTGTGGATTATTTTCCTGACACTCTGTTCCCTATTCAAAGCCTTGCTGCCTTGGCGGGGGGATTTCAACACCTTGAACTGCCTCACCACAGAATGGATTTAAAACTGGATCCCATCTCGTATCGACCACAGGGTCACTGCCCTCCCCTGAAGTGTGCACTGTGTCACACGTGTGTACAGGTCTCTGCTGCCACTGAAGGGTTTGCAGCCACGTCACCGGGAGTGGCAAGACTCCCTGTGTGGGTGACACTGCTGTGTCAGATCCACTCACAGTGTGGCTGTCATCCCCAGAGGCTCATGGCTGAAGAGGGGGAGTTCCCTCTCGGTGACCTGGTCATAGCCACAAGGCTGGCAGGGGGGCCAGCTACTCCCCACCATCTTGCAAAAAAACTGCAGTCTAAATTTTATGTTTAGCTTGGCCCCTTGATTTTTGGTAGTAAAATAGTAAATCAGTAAAAATAAAGGTCTCGCTGGTAGTGTTGAAATAGCCATTCTTCATGTACTAATGAACTTCTCTCTGTGCAGAGCTGGGTATGATTCAATGGGAGAGACAAGGAACATGATGTATTAAATAGGTTTGCCTGAAGTGTGGCCCTGTTTGCTGTTGTTGCTGCCTACATTATACTGTTATTATCTTTCTGTTAAGGAATAAATATTTCCTAGCAGCATTTGATGTGAACTGAGCTGCATTAAAACACCTTCAGATGATGAATTCTGTGATTTGGACTGTGATTCAAGGGGGATGGTGTGGTGTGGATCAATCAGCCTGACAGGCAGCTTGCTCTTGTTGGCTGCTCCACAGAGAAGCAGCCTCTGAGACTCAGTGTGGTGTTTCAGCTGGTGTATTTTAAAGCACAAAAGAATTCTGCCTCATGGGCCCCTGTAGAACACAGGTTTCCATGATGGTTGCCCAGGGCACTTGACCCCAAACCTTCATTGGGCAATACTCAAGATGTTTGTGATGGGGCACTAAGCCCCAGGAATGCTGTAAAACCTCAGCAAAATGCATATTTTGTCATATAAGTGGAATGAGCAGGAGGCTTATTTGGTGAAATTTTGTGTGGGTGTATTTTGCCAGAGTTGCTGTTGGAGCTGGGACACATGTAAACATGCATCTTTCTGGTGCATCTGGGGTCAAACCCTGGTGGTTTTGATACCAGTGGCAAATCTGCAGTTGGCAGCCATGGGTGCAGGCAGGATTTCAAGAAAATGCCCTTTGGGGAATTCCTTTGCTTGGGCCCTGCAGCCATGGACAGCAGCAGTGTGAATCATTTTCCTTTATCATCTTCTATGCCACTGTAAAACCCAGCACACATTCTAGTTTCACCATTGGTAAAAGCATATGAAGACCTTTGTTTCAAAAAATTACTTCTGTAGGTCATTAGGATTGTGGAAATTCATACTGACTAAAAAGTGAGGGGAATCTTTTTCCCATGGGAGCACAGCAGTCCCTGGAGCAGCCCCCAACACCCCACCAGCTGGTGTGTTACCTTTGAGGTGACCTCTTGTCTGCCTGGTGTGCCTGGTGCATTTCTCAGGGCCACTGCACTCATTGTCCCTGCTTAAATTTTGGCCTGTGGAAAGAAATACCTGTGGCCCTCAGAGGGTTGCCTGACTGCCCTGCACAGGATGTCTTGGCTGTTGAATGTAACTTTTTGAGCACTTTCCCTGAGACCCACTATATCTCTGGCTTTGGTGGCAGGACCTAAAGCAGCCTTGCCTGAGTGACCATGGAGATTTCCAAAAGCTTGCGGGAAGCAGGCGGGATTGGTCGAAGGATCTGGTCTTTGCTTAAATGAACTATCTCTGTCTCAAAAGCTAGTCCCTATCTCTTGCTGCAGCACAGGAGTTCATGAGCTTACACTGCAGCTCAGGTGTATGAGGGAAGCCCTTCAGGTGTCAAATGGGAGAAGAAGGAATTTTCCCCCGAGGCTGCTTCTCCCTGGGGCAGCTGCTCAGCTGGCACCTCCCAGCTGCAATTCAGGGTGACCCACTGCTCCTCTCCTGGGGACAAACCACCTCTCAAGGGTTTTTCCAGCTCAACTCTCAGTGGTTTAGTGTTTCTAAAAGCAGGTTTCATGGTGACAGAGTGGGGATAGCAACTTACACAGATGAGAAGGGCAGGAATGGGCGTGCAGCGCTTGACGTGGATCATGGCGAGCAAACTTGGCAAGTGGCCTTCTCGAGCACCAGAGAAACATAACCTGGAAACAAGAAGAGTGATGGTGAATCCTCTGGGTATGCAACAGCCTCTCCAGTCCCTAGTCATGTAACAGCTCTTATCTCAACCACCTGCTTTGGTCTTCTCATGGAAGGGAGCTGTGCCTGCGGCTGCAGAGCCAACTAGAGACTGTGTACCCTGGGGAAAGGCGTTTAAACTAAACCCTCCAGCATCTGAAGCCTTTAACAGCTGATGTCACCTGGGAAAAGACCTGCTCTGAGATGCTGAAATACCTCTGAGCACTGTCTGCTGGCCAGTGTGTCTCTTTGCCCAGTGAGGGATGAATACTCTGAAGGCTGTGTGGGTATTCACAGTGCCAGAAGGGGTTTGGGTAAGGTTTGGATAAGGTTTAACATGCCTTAGCATTTCACTTTTCAGTGTATAGCCTGTCACATAGGCACTCCAACTCGTTGCATTTCATCATACCCATGGAAGGGTGGGGATAAATAACTTCCCCAAGGTACTTCAGCTGGTTCCTCAAAAAAATTTATGAATTCTAAATTAAATTCAGACAGGTAAGTTATTATAAAGAGACTTTATTGTTTACAATCTTACAGACTTTACAGATTCTGGCCCAACTATCAGCAGTATGCATGCAAATCATCTTGCTTGAAAGGTGATTTTCCAGCATGGGCATGAAAATGCCTGTAACTGAGTACAGCACCAGGCCCTAAAACTCCTCTTTGAGCAAAGCACAGTTTAGCTGTGAGCTACTGGAACTTTATTGATATAAAATTACTTTGGTTCCATGCTAAAGCTGTGTTTGGCTCTTACTGTGAATTGTTCCACATCTGCAAACACTTTCAATAACTCACGAGGATTAATTTGCAAGGAATTTCATGATTCAATATTACATTTGCTGATTTGAAACAGAATAATTCATAACTGATTGTATCCAACACACCCAACAACAAACTCATGCTCTACAACATCCAAAATGTCTAGCTAGCATTTCTCTAGCAAATGCAATTAAAACAGCCCCTCCCCAAATTAGATAATGTTCATAAAATTGTACTCCATCTAACCTTGATGAGGTAAAAAGGTATCCATTTATTCCTCCAAATGTAGATAGGGCCACTGAGACTGGCATAACCCAGGAAAAATAGCCCAGTAACTTTTCACCAAATGTCTAAAGCAACAGAAGGCAGAGAAACTGAAATACACTGCAAAGCACAGTACTGAAATCAAAGTGTATTTTATACATCCAGGGAATGGTTTACTTACTACCGCCACAGCGTTGGAGGACAAGAGCTCTTGGGGTGACATGGCAGTGAAATATGCAATGTTGGTGAACGTATACACAAATGTCACCAATGGGATGGATATGAATATGGCACGAGGTAGGTTCCTAATAAAAGAATTAGGAGGGTAGATAAGAAATCACAATCATGCACAGCAAGACCACAACAAGTGTGTAGAGCCCGGGAGGGGTCACTCAGCTGGGTGGTCACTCACTGGCTGTTTCTCTGGAGGGAAGCAGCTCTGCCCCACTGCCTGTTAGAGAAGGCTGAAAGTGGAATGCTGTGTCTGCTGGGAGCTTCCTGGGGAAAACACACCACCAGCTGCCTTTGGGCTCTTGGTTGGGATTGGGACAGACTGCTACTGAAAAATTAAACATCCATTTCCCAAAAGCCCTGGGTACAGGAACCGTGCTGGAATAGAGTGTCCTGCTTCGCCTGCTCTGGAAAGGAAGGGGATCCTGCTGCCCTGGCCCACTGTGTACCCTAAACCTGGTCTGCTCAGAGAGCACCATGGCAGTTTACAGTGCTACAGTTTACTTGATCTCCAATCCAGAAACCTGCTGAGAGGTGGACACCTGAACTGTTCAGTATCTAAGATAATGCATTTTTCTCTGTGTCAGATTTGGAAAAAAAGGGTTTTAGAAAGCATGTTTAACCTTGTGAATTTGAATAGATTTAGCAAAAGTAGGAAGTGGTTTTGGTTATCCAATTTTTTTTAATACTTTAATTTCTCCACTAAGGCTGCAAAAATAATTAAAAAAAAAAAAAAAAAAAAAAAAAGCCATTTGCTCCATTCTCTATTTCTCAACTAAGGCCATATTTACCTTATTGAAGTAATAACTTTTTTATTTTTCAGCTTTGAAATTGTGGTGGTGCATTAAAATACTGTTGTTTAATAAGGGAACACATTACCACACTTCTTTTATTCCTGCCCCGATCTCTGGACATACACTTTACCACTCACTGGTGTACAGAGACACTGCACCAAACATGTAAGGCTACAGCTTTAAGTCATTCCCATCCAAGCTGTAATAGCTTATATTTCTTCTTGTTTAATTGCTGTGTGCATTGGATACCCAGGAGTAACTAATGCTCCAAGAGCTGCTCTTGACATTTGTCATTCCACTCCATTAACTCAGAAAGGCTGAAACATTCGAGCTTTGCTAAACTAAAATTCCTTTTCCCTGCAGCCTTCTCAGCCTGCTTGTGACAAATCCTTTCCAAGCCCTTCCCATGCCCAGGATCAGCAGTGACCCCATGTGAGTTGCCTTGGCAGGCTGGTGCCCACAGCTGTGCTGGGGCAGAGAGTGCCACTGTCACTGCACAACTAATCTCCCCTTTCAGGTGTCTGTGGGAGACCTTTGGGTGATAAAGCAAAACAACTCCCAGGATAATTCCACCTTTTTTTATGACTAAGAAGATTCTTCCTGTAGATACTTGTGCAGTATCTCATCTATGGTTATTTTTCTGCTGTGGAAGATTGAATATGATTGAATAGTGACATAAAGATGCTGCCTTGTCTATAGGCTGCTTGGATTCAGTTAATACCTTGTGCAATATTTTCTTAATTTCAGTGTTTCTGTAACTTGCCTGCTGTCTGTTCTGGACAAAACTTTCCCTCCTTTAGAAAGACCAGTCCCACAGACAAGGAATGACATTGCAGCATCTCATGGAATGAGTAATACTTCCAGATAGCTCCAATGTCTCAGCACCTCAAGAAGAGCTGAGAATTCATGAGCATTCATGGAAATGGATACTTGCCTGCGGGGATCAACCAGCTCTTCTGTTACATAGTTCAAGAAGTTCCAGCCACTGAATGCAAAGGACCCTTGAAGAAAAGCTAATGCTAAATGACCCACGGATGGAGTCATCCAAAATCTGAACGCGTTGCTTGGTGTCAACTCTTTGTAGTTTCCTGTACAGAGAGGGCAAGCCAGATGTTAGGCCACGCCTACCTACCTCGGACACTTTAAAACAGGTATTTTTATTATTCATTCTTTCTTAGAACTGAGGCTCCATGCTCTTCATGCCACCATGGGCTGACAGAGCTTTCTGCAGGAGGGTCCTGGGGAGGCAGCTGGGGCTCACAGGCACCCTTCCCCACCATCTGTGCCACAGCAACTCAAGAGATCCTTTGTCAGCCTGCACTACCAGAGGGTGGATCCTTGGCTGTGGAAACTCCTACCTGCTCTTAATGCAATTTTCTTTTACAAGAGTGTGGTGTTGTTTAGCAGAAATCCTTGAAAATAAAATGTCTATGGGCCTGGAAGATTTGTCAAGACTGTAGGACTAGTATCACTGAGAAAACAAGTTTTCTGCTCTCTGTAAATGTCATATTTATTCATCCTTTATAAGACTCGTCATACACATGATAAAAGTATTGTAAGTCTTTTGTGCTTTTGGCTTTCCAATAACTGGTGATTCAGTGAGACATTTTTCACCTATGTTTAATCTTGTAAGTGACTTTTTGTAGGAAATTGGACTAATGGCTGAAGTGAAGCAAATATCTTCCTGCCCTAGGCAAAGTATTGCTTATTAATTTTACATCCAGAGCACTACAAATTCAAGGAATTCACAACAGATTACAAATTTTAAGCAACTATTCTGAAACATTGTGAACTGCTCTCCTTTATTTTATCAAATCCTACAAGGTGGGCTGAAAAGGGACTTTTTCGAGGGGATACAGCTGATTTCTCCCTTGTGTCATACTTTCCACAGCTGTGTCAGTAAGCAATTCCACAGCTTGGCAAAACCCAGCACACCTTCAGTTTGTAAGGTCAGTTTGTAAGGAGGAAACATTGCAGTAAGTGGGAAAAATCAACAGTACCATACCAATGTTAGAGCTGTCTCACAGAGTACCTTTAAAGATCTGTATGAAGCCCACAATAATGATAAGGGCCAGGGCTAAGAGTTTTCCTGCTGTAAATATATCCTGAATGCGCGTTGCCCATCGCACACTGGAGCTGTTCACCCAGGTCAGGAGGACTGGAGAGCAAAAGACTGAATTCAGTGAAATGAAATTATGTTTATTTAAGAACACACAGTCAAAATATTGAAAAACACACGCACGTTCCTGCAGGGAGCTCTAGAGTGGCCAGTAATGAGGGTGAAGAGGAGCACTGCCTTTCCCAAGGAGTCTCCCAGCTGTAGGGGCATCCCTGGCAGGAATCAGCCCCTCGGGTGCTGCCAGCTGGGCTCTCCCCAGCCCCAGTAACTGTGCCTGAGTAGTGTTCAGCCTGCAAGGATCATTGCCTCCTCACAGAAACAGTGAAAGTCTTCAGTCCTGGAGCTCAGGTTTGCTTCTGCTGGCTCCAGAGGTAGCTAATGCAGAGCAGGCTGCACACTGCCTTCTGCACACTCACCTCTGTGAGGGTGAAAGGAGAGTAGGAAGGGCTCAGAGGGTGGTGGGTCACCTGTGCCAGGTGCCTGTGGCTCCACAGGGAGCACAGCACTGTCCCATCCCTCCTGCTCACCTGACACCCCTTTCCCTGGACCCACAGGGATTCGGGTGCCTTTGTGCCTCCCTCCAGGCCACTGGACTTGCTGCAGCAAGTGGAAAGGGGCAGAATATCCCACAACAGTCCCAGTGCCTCTCCTGGGACATCCCACTGGCATTTGGAGTTGTGGTCCTGACCCCAGCCCAGCTGGAGCAGCCCCTCAAGTAGTCCCTTGTAAAAGCAGGGCAAGATTTGTGTGTGTGCAAGAAGTAAATACTTACGTAAACACACCATGGAGAGGATCCTAGAGGCATTATAGGGGGGAACACAGTTGGGGAAGACGGGCTGCAGGACATAGTTTGAGAAGGTCAGTGCAATGACAGCCAGACTAGTTGGGTACATGATAAGCACTGCACTCCACAGCAGCAGAAACCTGGAAAGACAAGGAAAAGCACAAGAAAGCAGTGCTGGTGCTGTGCTGGAGGAAACAGCTCACGCTCAGCTGTGCCCAGCATGTCAGGGCTGAGCACCCTCATCCTGGTCACACACGACATCACCTCCTCATGACTCCTCATCCTTCTTCCCTGTGTGTTAAATGAAACACTGCAAGGCAAAGCATGATTTAGCAATGTGTGGCAGAGCAAGGATTATGACCAGGGGACATGTTTTGATTGAGCTCTGTTGCTCCTGGACTGACCTGTCACCACAGCAGACAGTAGTCCCTATGCTGAAGGCACCTCTCAGGGGTTTTGGCAGGGCCCTCAGCCACAGGCAGCAGCTCTCCTTTTGGGACTGCTACCAGTCCCCTGCTGCTCAGTGTGGGGGTTTCTTATCACTGCTGGTGTTGGCTCCCTGACCAGATGAGTGCTGCAGTGTTTTGTGATGGATCACACAGCCAGGGGCCACTGGGCTGCCTGCCTGCCTCCAGCAGTGGCCTGAGGTGGTAGTACCCAACCAGGAACTGTGCAAATATAAAGCGTGAGATATTTTGGTTTTTCATTCTGTGCAAAGGAAGAAAAAAAGTTTAAAAGGCAGCAGTGGATCAGGTTAGTCTTTAAAACTATTTGAGGTATTAGTATTTATATAGTGAGAAGTAGTCATTGGAAGAAAATGAAGCTCTTCTTGCCATGCACATGCACACAGACACACGCAGTCACTTGTTCACATACATGCATAAATATAATGTGCAGGGATGCGTGACACAAATGAGGATTTGAAATGATATTTCCAGATAAGACAGTGTAATTTCTATATTACATGGGTTGCTCTTTAAGGGTCTGCACCCACCCAGTGTATTCCCTGCTTCCAGTCCTCTAAATCTGGCACAGCTGGGCACAGCTGGGGGAGCCTCTCTCTGTGTCATTAACCTGGAGGGAGCCCTGCCTGCTGGGTGCTCCTCAGCTGAGCTGGTAAAAGTCTGTCAGTCCCATCCTTCACTTCGCCTTCTTGTTTCTGAGAAGTATGGGGTAATTATTGGCTACCACAGCTAATTTGGTAAACCAGACCAGTGTAAGAGCTGGGTACCTTCCCAATGGGTGCTGTAGTTTTTTGCAATAAACTCATCAGGTTTTTTTTCTTTCTCTTTATTTTGTTGTGTGAATCTGTTGGGGTCCCCCCACAATTTCTAATATTTTTCATTGTGGTTCAGAGCAGTTTTCTCCAGTGATTGCTTTGTGCTATTTGGTGTTGTTGATTATGTACCCAGCTTGGGACAGCTCTGCAGATCTTGTTTGCTGAGTTAACTCAGCTGGTCCCCACTGAAGAATAAATAGGACCTAAAGACTACAAAAACAATTTTCTGAATACGATTTCCTAATCATATTCATAATATTGATGGTGCTGCCTGAGGTGAAGCTGTTTTGTATGGCTGCTGACTGGCAGGGCCTTTGCAGAGGCTCCCAGCTTTTCCCTGTTGTGTTTATCTTCACCCACACAAATTACTTAGGCCAAGAATCATGTAAAACACTCAGGAGGGAGAATGACTCTGAAAACAGAATTCAGGCAAAATTGGCCCTTGTCTCTATGCTGTAATATGGAGTGTGGTATAGCTGCTAAGGGGTAGAATATCGTTTAACAAAAATGGATTATTCATAACAGTCATGGAATTGAAATGCAGGATTGATAACGCAAATTAAAGCAAATGCATAATTTTAGCAGAGGGGGGACAAAGTTGCACTGTCAAATGTGAGGCTCAGAAGAGAGATGGCAGTAAAACAAGAAGGAAGTTTCCCTAAGGTGCAGGTATGCTTTTATCATGTTTCTACAGTTAAGTTTTAATCAAAACTTATTTCTGAGACAAAGATCTCCACGCTGGTCACTCAGATCACACTCACATCCCTAAAGAACCAGCTGTGGGGGCCAGGGTGCAAGGCTGGCACATGCCATGGGCAGGACCAGCACCTGGAGGCACAGCTGGCTGGGAATGGCTGTTCCTGAGTGAAATGGCTTTGGAGAGATATGTTTGCTTGAGGCAGGGAGATGACACAGCATGGCATACCTGGAATTTCTTTTTTCTTCAGATGGAAAGTGGCAGAATTATTGCCCTGAGGGCTGAGCACTGGAGATGGAGGTGGAACTCCACCCTATAGCCCTTCACAGTTACTCAGTTGCTGTGATTACAAAAATGAGAAAAGTTAAATCTTCTCTTGTTGCTGAGAAGTGATCAGATCTTTATAACAAGCTTGAGACAGCTGAATGTAAAGAAAAAGGAAGAAGTAGCTGTTTGGTTGGTTTTGGTTGAGTTTGGTTGGTTTTGGTTGAGTTTGGTTGTTTGTTTGTTTGTTTTTTCCTGAACACGGGAGTTTGCATGAGAAATCTGAGCTCCTGCAGGTGCTGGTGGTGAAAGAGCTGGTAAAATAACCTCTGCCTGTATTCTAGCTACTGGTTGGATGGTCTCTGCTGTGTTTGGTTGTTGAGCCTGTTCCAAAGTTCATTGAGGTTAATGGCACACACTCCCATCAGTGTGTATATGAATGAGATAATGTTTACTTAGAGCTTATCCCCCTGTTTTAGAAACAGTCCTAGAAACAACTCCTTCGAAAAGGAGTGAGTGGTGCCATGTGCTGCTCTTGGGAAGGTGAGGCATTCATGTGCCAGTCATCCCTGGACCAAAACTGAATTTTTCTGCAGATACCTATGCATATTAGTTTCCTCACCAGTGGAAACAAATCAACAACCTGGTTTTATCTGAGTCCCAAATAGTCTAGTGGAGTTGGTGAAATTGGTTCTCAAATATCTGTTTGGGATGTGCCTATGCTCCCATGAGGATCTTGCATTAGATATGTTAGGGTTAAAAATGTTAGGGATTCAAAGCAGCCTGTGAAAATATAAAATTTCTTACTTGTGCATCATTAGCAAAAGAAAACAGTTTGAAACAGGTGCTATACAACTCACCTCAGTACAGTTCAGGGCAAGCTGAACTGTTTTAAGTTGGAGCCAGTTTGAGTGCTATTAATGCCATCCTACATTGCTCAAAGACTTAATGCCTTTGGAAAATTAAAAATTTTGCAATAAAAAAAAAAGAAACATAAAAGTTTTTTTGAAGCATGTTATGCTGGCAGTTTAGTGTGACAATTATCAAAACTTTGGCTGAAAACTCCCTGCTGAGTGAGTTTGATAAGGACATTATGTCCAATCACCAGCCTGTGCTGGTGAAGCAGCTGTGTTAGCTGCAGCATTATTGCTGGGCATTCAGAAGTTGGATTGATCAGAAACTCACTGGAGGGTCTTTCATGAAGCTGAATTTATTCATTGTCTTCTGTAAGAACACCTATTAAGCCTTTTATTTATCACTTGGGGTAATGTTCTATTTATGACTTGACCAGTCTTGCAAGCCCGTGTGCACGTCAGGGAGAGCTGGCTCCTGCAGCACAGGCTGTGACACTTCCCTGCAGTTTGTGTGTAAGCACACAAAGGCTATTTAGACCAAAATGATTTCTAAAGAGAGACAAAAGCAGAAGGCTTTCTCTGGTACCAGACCAGAGCCTAGTAATAGTGGAACCTCTCCTCAGCTCTTCCTTTTCCCTTGGCCAGAGGAGCTGGGGAGTCTCTGCTCAGGGCTGTCTCCAGCCAAGGTTTGCCATCACCACCACCTTTCAGCAGTGTTTCATGCTGTCCTTGAGCTAGACTCAGAGCAGGGCTGCTGCCAGCTCAGGAGATGGCCCTGTCCTGCCTCTGTTATTCAATTCACCTACTTACATCACACCTAGCAATGTGGATTTTTTAATAAAAACTTATGCATCCAGCTATCAATACTGCCAGACACAGAAGCTGGGGCATGTAGTACTCCAATAGCTCAAATAGTATTTCTTTGTTCCTTATATCTGTGCAGGAAAACATAATAAGTGGGAGGCTTTGGGGAGACAGGGACAAGACAATGGAAGTGGAATTGTTGTGGTCTGGGGTGGTACAGTATGTGCTCTAATAACAAACACCTCATTATGAATAGACCAGTCCAGTTGGTCACTGGGAAAGTCAGATGCACTGAAACTTTGTGTGCTGAGTGCAATGTACTTGGCTGCAGAAGGATTAAATCAAGAGAGAGAAGCAGTGGTTCTTATCTCAGGGGAGACACAGTGTCCCTTTAAGCTCAGACCACCTGTGCAGCTGCCAGTGGTGCATGGGCATTCCATGGACACCAAGCTGAAGGTGCTTCAGGGGTGTCAGAGCCCCCCAAAGCTGCAGCCTTTAGGTGGTGGCTCAGCAAAGCAGGGCACAATCCCAGCTTGGCTTTTTACATCAAAGCTCCCCTTTTTACATCAAAACCTACCTGATGGCTTTTGCCAAATGCAACCTTTTGTTATAATAGTGGGACTATTTCTTTTCTTGAGAGAAGAGCTAAAGTCTCTACACAGGAGAAATGGAAGCACTACATCTCTTCAGGTGACAGGTTGTGCTTTTTTGATATTGCTTGTGCACTACAAGCCTGGACACCAAGTAAGTGCTGCCCAAGCAGAATTTCCTGCCTTGGGAGGTGGGAATGTCCTCAGGTACATGCTGGGCAGTCATCAATCAACTGGTGTGTGGTTTGTTACAGCAGCTGCATAGCTTGGTGTTTGCAGGGGCAAGGCAAGTTCTTTGAATGTGGCAGAGGGAGCTGAGGAACAATTTAAAACCAGGTCTAGTTGTACTTGATTTCTAAGTAGTTTCATTTTCTCCCCTAGAAAGAACAATCCTTGTGGTTTTGTGGAACTCTCAAGTTTCTGGCCTCCTTCACAGTGATGTTCCAGGGATGGGACTTGTGATGGTTTGTGGGGTTCTGTGCTCTCAGTTCCCTTGTCCCTGCTTGCAGACACTGCTCCTGTGAGCAGGCAATAGGGAAGCTGCTGCCTGCCTGCTGCAGTGCCCTGGAGCAGCAGGAGCTTTGCTGTGCAGCTCCTGCCCCCATGAGAGAACAAACCTCAGTGGAGTTGAGGTTTGGTTAACAAGCCAATGTTGTTACCTCAGTCTGTTCTGTGATGTCAGTGTAATTTTCTATGCAAAGTGGGACAGCAGTCAGAGGAGAGATTCCATCAACTAAAGAAACAGAGAGTTCATGAACCAGCATAAGGGTCTGGCTGAGGTTTGACAAGCCTCAGAAATGTGCCTTGTGAGCAGGCATGTCTGTGATGCTGGCTGTGCCAGTGCCTGTGTGGAACTGAGCTGGGGCCAGCAGGAGAGGACAGCCTTTGGGACAGGGTGACAGACTGCTTGTGTTATGCCTGCTCTGATTTGTCCTTGCTCAGCAGCCAGCTCAACTGTTATAAACTCATTTTCCATCTCACATGAGAAGGAATTCTCTGGTTTGGTGGGTTATTTTCCTTACTCCTTCTCTAGTTTTCTGTACAGGTGCTTATTTTTCTTAACTAAACGACCAGCCTCTCTACTGAGAGTGAGAGAGCTGGTCAGAACATTCTGGTGCTTCTCTAGTAGTCTGTGAGTACAGGCAGACAGCTTAATTTATTGTGTTGAATACATGAAAAAGTGTGCACTCAAATAAAAAAGATAACCTTGTCCTCACTTGTCCTCTCATTTCTCCCTTCCTCACTTAGCCATACTACTCCATTAGTAGCATTTGCAAAGAGAAATCCTTCCCTGAGTTAGCACTTCCCCCCCTCTCTGTATTTACATTTGGTTATTCTTACAGCTGCAGTAAGTCAGCAGCTTTGCTTTATTTCTGGTGAGTGGCTCCAGCCTGGCCTCCCTGATGGGTAAAGCTCTTCAAAACAAGGCACTGATCATTCATGACTTGCACACAGGGAGATCACTCGGACACAGCATCACTCTCTTCTGTCATGGATTTTGAGGAAGTGAGGGAAACAAAAGGATCTGTCACCATCCCTTGGAAAACAGCACTGGGAGGTCTGTGTAGGGACAATTTGATATTTCTAACAGAGAACAGAAAGATTGATTTTGCTGAAGCATTTTTATTGACAAACTCTTCCAAGTCAGATGGCTTTCCCACCCCAAATACACAATATAAACTTGTTTTCATGTTAGTTTAGAGAGACAGGGTACTTACCCAGCTAACCCACCAAAAATCTCTGTGACATAGGAATAATCCCCTCCTGATTTGGGGATGGTGACTCCCAGTTCAGCGTAACAGAGTGAGCCCAGGGCAGCCACACCACCACCGAGCACCCAAATAATGAGAGCCAGGCCCACCGAGCCAGCGTGCTCCAGAACTCCTTTTGGGGAAATAAAGATCCCAGAACCAATGATGTTACCTGGAAAGGACAATACGTTAGCAGTGAGGTAAAAGAAAGTCAATAGTTTGCTTTTATTTATTCAAAAGGAGGTAAACAAGCCCGTAGCCCCCATTCAAACACAAAACACAGCCATGCCAAGTGGTAAAAAGGCCTCATAAAATCAAGCCTTGTTGCTAAATTAATAGCTGGCTTGTCACTTCTATGTGCAGCTTGCAAGTTCTCATATGAAAACAGTCTTGGGAATGAGAGTTGGTTAACACAACTATTGCTGGGTGAAAAACAACTGTACCTGCAGTAAACAAGAAATCTGTCTCGTGGGAATCAGGAAAAGAAATCTGTAAACTAATCAAGAATAGGGAGATTTGATGGACAAGCAAAATACCTTTTACTAACCAATGACTGAAGCACACACCTTTGGTGAGAGGAATGTATAAAAGGGAAAACAGGGCTGAAATAAAAGCTTTTTTCTGCCTTTAAAGTTTTGGTCGTTATTGTGTCGTGACCACTTCTACAGCGACAGTGCCACCCCCACGCCCATCTTTTCAGATTTTGCATGACTGCACTATTTCTGATTTTGCCTTGGCAAAAGTGTTGCTATTTATCAGCAATCAAAGATGCTAAGTGTGTGTCTCAGCTGAGGATCCATGAGTTTTCTGGCATGAACTTCCTCAGCTTGTATAACTGCCTGCTCCCACCTGCCATGCCCAAGTGTGTTACTGAAAGGAGTTAGAAGTGACTTTGTAATGAAGATTTTTTTTCATCCACTCCTAAGAGGAATTTGAACAAGTTAAGGCCCATTTCCAGGGAGTTTGTGAGGTCAAAAAAGAAAAGAGTAGCATTGTCTATAAGGATGGGCTCAAAAGGTGTGCTTGCCACCAAGGATGGATTTAAGATTGTGCTAGAAAAAGTAATCTTGAAGTCTGAAACACTAAAAATCCATAAGCATTTTGTACTTGCTCTACCTGTGCTGCTTAGTCAACAGCCATAAAATCTAAAGTCCTAATGTGGCTTGACTAAAATATTGGACAATATGGGACAATTGAATATACAATTGTGCTGGGTATAGAAAAGGAGTGCTGGATACCACCAGGTGCTCTTTGTTCACGTGGGGCTAGCATGTGTTACATGATGGGTAAGCAGCTGGCTCATGGGTCAGGCACAAAGGGTGACAGTGACTGGGGGGGTGACATCAGACTGGGGGCCTGTCACCAGTGGGTTCTGCAGGGCTCCATCCTCAGCCCTGTGCTCTCAACATCTTCATCAATGATCTGGGCCCAGGAGTCCAAGGATCACTAAGGAAGTTTGCTGGTGACACTAAATTAGGAGGAGCTGTTGACTCCTTTGAGGGCAGAGAGGCCCTGCAGAGAGACCCAGACAAATGGCAGAGATGGGCAATCCCCATGCATGTGGAGTTCAGCACAGGCAAGTGCTGGATTCTGCACCCGGCACGGGGCACCCCTGGCTGTGGGATGGGCTGGGCAATGAGAGACTGGAGAAATGAGCAGCTTCAGGAGTTGTTGGCCAGCAGGAACTGGAGGGAATTTGGTGAGCAGCTTTAGGGGTGAGAAAATGCAATATTGCACTCTTTCCCATACATAGCATGGTATTTTGTCATCTCTTGTTTATCTGTGTTTGTTGCCTATTTTTCTCCTTTCCACAATAATATGGAATAGTTGGCATAAAAATACCATGACAACCTGGGTTTTTGTTTAAAAATCATGTCGCTAACCCTTATGAGTCAGAAGGCAAGCAAAATATCCTGAAATATATATAGCACTTCTGAGATCTTATCCAGTGTCATGATTATTATTTTTTTTTTTTGGACAATGTTGAGAGCAGTTTCCACATCCTGGAAAAATAGGAAATGGGGGAGGGGAAGAAATATCTGTGTCTTTTTATCTCTCCAGTCAAGTAACACATCCAGCACTGCTGGTAGTAAAATTAGTAGATTGTTTGCATCGGAAGAACCACCCAGAAGGCTGGCTGGTCCTTGTCCTGCTCCTTCAGATAGTTGCACCCAGAAAGTATTCTGCTTAAACAAAGGAAGTTCTGGCTGTTTCCAGCCCGGGGATGCAGGTGAGGAGCCCAGCCTGTCCTTTGTGAGCTGCAAGCTCAGCCCAAGGGGCCAAACTCGACAGGTCCTGGGTTGGGTGAACCCAAAGAAGCATCAGGGGTGTGAAGTGGGTCCAGCCTCTCCTGTCAGCCATGCTCCATCTCTGACTTAGTGGAAGTGGGTCCCAAACCTGGTTTTCTGTGAGGAGAATGCCAACCCCCCATCTCCTTTCAAATCTCCAGTTGTTTATCTAATTCTGTTTAGGACCTTTTGTGACCTGGCCCTGAAATAGGTTTCCCACACCCGTCACACACATGGAGCATGTAGTTTTGCTCTGAGGTCAGCCCTTCATGGAGAGCTAAACCATTTGGGAACTGTGGTAATGAGGTGAAAATTAGGACATCTGTCTTATTGAAAAATCCCGTGTTTTCATTCTGCCTTTGGCTTTTGAACTATGAGAGTGCATTTGGGGTCAGGTGTGGGGTTTTGATGTCTTTAAAGAAAACTATGAGAACTGAAACTCATACCTTAAACAAAAGCTGAATTCTCACCAAAACACTTCAAGAACTGCACTTCGAAGGAAAAGCGCTTGTGAGAAAATAAAGGAACTTGGTAATACTTGGCATATTCTCTTAGTATGCAAAATCCTTAGGGCATCTTTTATTTATCTGCAGCACACAGTCCCCACAGATATAAAAATAATGGATCTTGCAACCTGTTGAAAGTACCCATCAGTTCTCTAAGAGTGGAGTTATGTAGAGACCATATGGACAGATACGTTTGGTCTTGACTGGATAAAACCAAGCAATTTCCTGTACAGTTGGCTAAGGAAAATATCACTCATGCCTTTTTACTGCATGTACATTTCTTTAAAGATCTGTTGTACATCTGAAATTCTGAATGGATCAGTAGTTTGTCTAAGCAGCTCTTTTCCCTACAAAGTGAAGTATTAACTACAAAGGGCAAGACTGGCACCCATTTCTCAGGGTCAGTGTGTAGAAAATAGGGTTTTTTTTTCTTTTAAAGTAAATGTTTGAGACCATCCTGATTTCAGGTACAGCTCTCTCTTTGATATATTGGCATATGGTATCCTCAACAGCAGATACAGGCAGTTTCCACAGAGAATAGAATAATAATCAAGAAGTTCTCCCATCCTCTCAGGACTCCACATCTAGGTAGACAGTGCCCAGGCCAACAGGATGACAGTCTGTGTCACTGCTTAAAAAAGCTCTCTTATAAACAAATGCTGAAACTTTGCATCCTGCCTAGGAATTATAAATAAATATATCTTTTTTCAGCAGAAAATATTGTAAAGAATTGAGAATCCTGTTTGGCAACAGCAACAAAAAAAGCTTAATCAAAAGGAATTGTGTTTGCCAACTGTTTAAATCCAAATTAAATATGAGGGGGATTATGTCAATAATGGTGATGATGTAACTCATCATGGATATTTATTTATGTATGTATTTAGCAGAAATCTGCTAAATGAAGCAGCTTCTGGGGCAGCTAATTGCCAGTTAATTGGCTCCCAGGAGTTAAACACTGCCAGGCGAGGATGTCAGTGACTGGTTTTGACTGCCCCTGCCTGTCTGTGAACTCACACAGCTACAAAAGCAGGCAAGATGTAAAATGCACAGTAATTTTGGTGTGAACTGGAAATTCTGTGGCAGCACAGAGAGTGCCAATGACAGTGTTAATTCCCAGCAAATGAACTTGCTGCTCTCTGCCCTGGCTGAGCTCAAGCTCTGGTTTAGTTCTCTTGCATTAGATGCCGCACTTGTGTTAATAAGTGTCCCCTCCTTCCCTACTAAAATACAAAGACTAAATGGAACTCTGAATCAAGAGAACAAGTCTAAAAAATTGTTAGCCTTTTAAATTAAAACCATCAAACACTTCAGGCGTGTTTTGCTTAACCTCTAGTCAAACATGAATTTAGGTTATGTGGCAATTAAGGTGTTTAATGCAATTTCCTGGGTTTTTTTTTGCTTTTAGATAGCATTCAGATAACTCTTAATGGAAAAAATGGATGGAGAATAAAAAGATCTATAGAGCCTGGCATTAAAATAATAGCCATTTAACTTCATATTCAAGTAAAAAAAAATGGAACTTCTGTATCAGTGGAAAATGAATGATGGTCGCTCTGCTAATACTCTTGCATAAAAACCCCCTCAAAAATGTAAAAATAACAGTGATAATTTAATGTCTGCAGGGATTAGTGTTTAACAAAATTAAACAAACTTAAAACCTGGCTTCAAATATTTATATTAAAATTCCTAGCAAGCAAGAACATGATCGTCCATTATAAACTGCTATTTCAGCATTCCAACTGGATTTTACTGTGTTAAGAATTTATAATCTGATTACACTACACAAAACTTTAAAGATTTTAAATAAATCTTTGAATTTATTTAAATACTGACAAAAGTGTTTCCCTTAACTTCTGAGAGATGTATAAAGAAGATTATTTGCCTTCTGGGCACTAATATGCAGGTGAAGTCCATGAGGACTTGAAGAACCAAGGTTTTCTAACAATGAAGGTGGGGATAGAAGAGAAAACTGAGTTAAGGAAAATAAATATTCCAGGCATAGCTTCACTAATGATACTGATGCAGCCTCACAAGGTGTGCAACCGTCTGTTCCAGTGATTTTGCTATTGCATGAGGTACTGTGGAAATCTGTAAATAATTTAAATTTCTATATATTAAAGATCAGGGTGCAGCTGTGACCTGCCCAACTGCATGAAGGACAGGGAAAAAGCAGCCTTGCCCATCCGGTGGGAAACATGCTGGAAATATCTGTTATCTGGCAAACCTGAAGAGCTGTGGCAAGCATGGAATATCATTCTTATCCTGAATTTTAGCAAATGCTGCCGTGAGTGCCAAATTTTTGGTTTGCTGTTCTCCCCAGTAATCAGCCAGCCTGCAGGATGGTGGCATGTGTCTTTCCTCAGAGAGAGAATAAGCTCTGCCTTCTCATCTGTTATTTTAAGAAAATATATGACTTACTAAATTGCAAAGACCACTGATAAACAGCACTAGCAAGTGGATACAACTTGTACGTGCCAGCTGCATTGTGATTTTGAGAGTGTGTTAGGCAGCTGTGTTGCAATTAGATGGAAGAATCACCATCTAGAGAAGAGCAATCAAAGGAAATTTGTGCTAACCTCAGTCTTCACAGGACCTTTAATATATCTCAGGCCATTTGAACAGTCCTTTAAAAGTAGTAGGCCACACATTTGGCTCAGGCTTAAGGTTTATAAACTGCTTAATGATGATGGTTTGTTTGAATTCCCTTTCCACCAGTAGTGGAAGGCAGCCTTAAAGGAGAGCAGTACTTAAATCCTGCAAGATGCATTTCTGAGACTGCAGTGTTTGCTATTCAGCTGAAGCCTGCTGCTTGCCCCAGGAGACTGACCATGCTCAGGCTATTAGCAGTCCAAAGGACCCAACATAAAAACACGGTGGTTAAACCCATAAAATCACGGTGGTTTAAAATTTCTGCCTTTTTGTAAAATTAGTGATAATCTGTCAATTATTTTTCTTCTGCAGAAGCAGGTTAACCAAAAGCTTTCTTCATCAAGAAAGCTTTTAAGCCTCTGTTTTGGTAACATGGTGTTCACAAAATTATCTGCTGCTTCAACAGCATTCAAAGGAGGTTCCTTTGACATGTGTTGACTACTTGCAGAAAGGGTACATCTTACCATAAAAACCCCACTAAAGGAGATATGATGTGGAGATATTTTCATTATAGTACTTGAGTCAAACGCAAATGTTCCAATAACCAAAACCAGCACTGGAACCTCTGATCCAGTTCTCTGGCTTTCAAGCACCATGCTCTCCTGAGTATGTATGTGGGCATACACTAGGTATGATAGATGAATTTACAAATCCTTTTGTGCAAAATTGCAGGGCCTACCTGAGAAGGAAACCTGGTTGTCCCTTTCAGTCAGTGCTAGTCCTGACCTGCTGGAGACCAAACATTTAGGTGATGTGTGCAGGGGACAGATCTGCACTAAGGCAGACAAACAGCCAGGAGGTGCTGGGGACCAGGCCTCTCAGGAGCACGTGAAATAATAAAGATGACAGATGTCTGCTAGTACATGGTTTTATTCAGTTTTATTTGAGTAACACTGTTACAGTGTGTTTATTTCAAAGAAGAAGTTAAAGCCTCTATGATAGGATTTTGTTGTTGTTCTAAACTGAAACTCCTTTTATTCTGCTAATCCTTTCACAGGCTGCAGGCTCTGTCTCCTCTTTTCAGGCACACAGTCCACTGCTTTATTTCCTGCTCCTCTGTTCTGACTCTTGTACTTGGTCTGACTTCTCTACTTCCTTAACTTCTGACTTGCTCTCCTCTCCTCTTGCCAGCGTTGGGATATGTGGGCTGCATTTCATTACCATGAAGAGGAAACCTCAGCCTCCCTTGCCCTTCTCTGCACACTGCAATGATAAGGCAGAAATATCAGGAAAAGCCTTCTGCTGGGGGCTAGGTGACTTTTTCAGTGGAATTCTCTCAATGTGAGCTCCCACATGGTGCTGCACTCAGAGCAGCCTGTGCAGCAGCACAGCTGTGGCCAGGAGGGGATTACAACCTGCTGCTTTTGCTGAGCTTCATATTGCACCTCCCTCTTCTGCCTTATTCCTTAACATCAGCGACCTTGAGCAGGGTTTATGGCCGGGCAGTGCTGCCAGGTAAGGATGAGGGAAGCCCACAGACAGCTGCAGAGCAGTCCTTTTTGGTGGTTCCCACTGCATCCCCACTGGCAGTGCCACATGGGTCTGTGGGGAACAGAGGCTCCAACTTCCCCCCTGACTGTGGGACTTCAGCACATAAAGGAGCTACTGTGACCCTTGAAGCAAAGGAGAGAGGCTTCAACCCTCCTACTGATTTCCAAAGAGAAACTGAATGCTAAACTTACCTTGGTTTGGTGAGAGGGATGTGGAGGAAACCCCTGTGATGTGCCTAAAATGCCTGAATTGCCCTGGTAAGAACGTGCAGCACTGTCCACTGACTGCTCTCTATAAATGGTGCAGCTTTATGTTGGTTGGGCCCTTGTTATGTGTCCAACATCTGTTTTCTGTGCTCTCTCAATCCCAATACCCTGACTTGGAATTTTACCTGCAAATGGCAGAAATGTGTTGTTAAATCCCCTGATGCAGAAATGGGCCGTGTGTAAATCTCTGCCCTGCAAGCATGCTGGAGGACATGGGGGTCTTCTCTAGGACACTGTGTGACTGATTACTAACTGATAAATTCTGATTTAAAGGAAAGCAACTGATAGTGCACTGAGATCTGTTCTTCTCTAGTGGTTTAAGGGGCAGATGCCAGCCCATTCAGCTGATTTCATGTTTGTCCCCGGGCTGAGAAATCCCACAAGGGATACTCCTACATCTCTGGGAGCACGCTCACAGGGCCCTCCACCTGCAATGATTTTTGGTATTTACCAAGAAGAAAAGCAGTTACAAAGTGCTGCTGTAAAGCTCATTGTAAAAGTCAGCTATAGAAACAGCCAAAGAGTTCAGCTGTGTCAGGGAATGCTGTTGCTCAGACAAGGACAATATGACACATACAGTTTTTTAGCAGCCCACTCTTCAGCCCTACTCATGTCAATGGTAAAGACCCCTGCACCATCTTTGAAGCATAGTTTGTTTTATGGAAAATGCTGGAATTTCCCCCCTTTTTTCTCCTTCTAACTCTATGCTTTTTACTCATAGTGATTGATCACAGTGAACAGATTATTCAGTCTGGAAAATTCATCAGCAGCTGCTGCTCAGTGGGAAAGCCTCTTGCTGTCCATTCCTGAAAGCTGTCAGTCTTCATGGATGTGTCATTGCCCGAATCAGAAAGATTAATATGTAATTTTGAGAGTTACACAGCACACAGAGGGATTTTTTTTGCAGGACAAGTTTAGGCTCTAGCAGAAGAAACCAGCCTGGAAGTTAGTACGTCTCTCTGACCCTACAACACTCCTCACTCCCAGCTTACCTTGCACAGTATCTCTACAGCTTTTTGCTGTGAAAAAAGTTCCTCTTTGTGAATTAAAAACTTTGTTTGCATGTACTGGTGTCCTTGCAACCCTCAGCTGTGGCTACCAAAACCCCACGTGTGCACCAGCCAAGGGACACCCTGAGGACTCAAGGGGCTGCATTACAGGAACGAGCAGGTCTGGAGAGAAGGCACAGCTTAAACTTGATTGCTCAACTGCAGATAAAGCAAAATCTAATTCCAACTCTTGACTCCAATTTTCTCTCAGATTACTGGGTTTTATGCCTTCTGCTCTGATCCCACAAAGATGAGCCCTGCAAAAGTGTCCTCAGACTCAGGTTAGCTGGTGGATTTCTGACTGTGCTAACACAGCTTCTGCAAACTTGGGATCTATTAAGAACATCTCTAAACTAGGCATCACTTAATTCTTTATTTCTGAAGGGATATAATGGCAATTTCAGCATGCTAAACTTTAAAGGTAAAGCTTATTCTTCAATATTACCCTGAATAGTAAAAGGCTAAAATGCTCAAAGTGCCTTCCTGAATTGAAATTCCTGGCAGTACATATTTAAAACAAAGCTTAAAACAGATATGAAAATGGCAGTAACAAATCCTGCAAATAAATGAACTGTTATGTTATAGCTCAGGTTATGTTACTGAGAAGAAAGATTGTTTTAGAGTCTCCTATAAGGTCTACTGCCATTGCCTAGCATCTTACACCACCTTATTTTGAATGTAGATGTAAAAAAGACAGGAACTTCTTAGCAAAGCTTGGGGCTGTTGCAGCTTTCATATCTTCTTGAACGGAAATCATTCAATCTCTCAAGTCTGCATTCTTCTGGCTGTAAATCTGTGTTAGTGTAATTCTGTGTAGCTAGTTTTACCTCTTAGCATGGTAATCTCAGCATTTATGTCTCTCATTTACATCTCTAAGTGGCTTTACCTCTGTTTTATCAAAGAATACAAAGATAAGCTATGGTCAACGAACTGAGGTGGAATTTAAAAGCAGAAAAAAAAAAAAAGGTATTTTAGCTTCCTGGGGTGTGTACAACTCTTGCACAATGATATTTGAGTTAAAGCTTGCACTTTACTTGAAGTTCACTTTGGTAAACAGCTCAGCCTGAGTTTAAATGAGATTTACAAACACTTATCAACTCAGTATACACTTTGACAGACACCACTTATGACGCTGTGTTGCTGTCCTCCTGTACTTAGAACCAGTGCTCACTTGTATCTTGACTTTATTTTAAAATATATCCTTTATTTTAAAGAACTTGTTTAGACAATTTTACTGAGGAGAACTAGAAACTCGTGGATTTCTGAAAGAAATGACAGATTTTCTTGCAGTTCTTAAATATCTATGATCCGGGAATTTAAGGACCTGTTGTAATATAACCAAGAGTTAGCAACATTGCTATATATTCTTAAGCATGTATGAATCTTGTGCTTGCAAATATCACAACTATCTTTTGAAATTAAGTATCTTTAGAATTATGAGACATCGTTGCTCACTTACATCTTTATATAGCAGGTTCATCTAAGCAGTTGACCAGCTGTATAAAAAAAATCCATCAAAAGAATGTCCTGCCTCCTGAATAGAAAAACTTGATCATGGAATAGCTTGAGTACACAGAAACATGGAAATAAATCAGCTAATCCTGCCAAATAGATGTTAACACAGATTTGAACACCCCTGCCATCACAGTGTATAGAACCCACACTTTCTGTTCTAGGTTTGCAAGATCAAGAGATCTGTCTTGTCTTCTCCTTTCCCAGTTTCCTGAAGTAACAGACTTATGTTCGAAGAACGTTCTTTATAAATGTCACTTTACAGAAGTTTTCTCTTTGGTTTGGGGTTTTTCAGTCCTAGTGCTTCTGAGCTAAATCTCAGCCAGGAATTCCTCGGCTTTTTCCAGAAGGCCTCAAAGGGAAACAAAGGGATTTCAATAGAAGATAATCTTTTCACAGACCTGTCTTCAGGGAGGTTCTGTGAGTCAATGGCTAAAAGTGAATTTGCTCCTTTTGGCCTTTGTGCCCCCCTTTCCCTGTCTGAAATAGAAGATGATCCCCACCTGCTGCAAAGGGCAGCCCAGATGCTGCTCCTGTCCCCTGCCTGTGTTTGGTCAATGACAAGGGTGTTCATATTTAGATTTGTGGTCAAATGAGTGGATGGGACTGGCCCCCTGTAACTTCAATTAACACGAATAGATTGCACTTGTTGGCACTGCTCTCTGCTGTGCTACCTGAACACAGAAAGGCTCATTCTCAACTGCCTCACTGTGTGTGACTGCCAGCCTCGCACAGGTAGGCAGGCAATAAAGGGTTAATGTGTTTTCCACCAGCTGCTCTCATTTAAATTAAATTTATGAGGCAGTGAAGTCTTCCACTCTTGTTGCCTTCAGAAGGATTTGGGGGACTCAGGACCAGTTAAGAAAAGGGTCTTTAATTTTCTGTCAGGAGCACGTGAAGGAGAGCCATTCCTTCTGTATGCACCCTAATATGTACAGTATTGGGCACCTTTTGTAACAGTCTGCTTAAATCTTACTGTGTTGCTAGGGAACTGGCCCTGTCCACAACCAAAAAAACATGGAGACATTGTGTCCTACTGGTTTCTGGCAGAGTTTACCATAAGAATGGCTTAATTGCAACAAGATCTACTAGCAGGAGTACAAAAAAATGTGATTTGTCAGCTTTTTTGTCAGCTTTTTCTTTTTAATTACAAATATTTTAATTCTATCACACACATGGAAATCCCTTTCAAGCTGAAGGCTAGGCATGTGAGGACACCACCAGAATCAAACACTTTCCTTTATTCTTTAAAATACCAATTCAGCTATTTTTAAATTTACTTGAGTCAAAGTACAGCGTTTGGAAGCTTAACAAGCTTGGATACTCTCTGCTCTTTTGTACTAACTAAGGCTATTACTATTTTCAAAACTCTTATTAAAAGACTTGATTATTTATGTTTCCAAAATGTATGGATTTTCAAGTTTTTAGACTGCATTTAAAAGTATCAGAAAAAAAGAAACCTGTATTTATGGAGACCTAGAATGACATTTCTGATACAGCTTCTTATCCATTTCAGGGCATTGGAACTGTCTGCATTGTTTTAAATTAGTGATAAAACAAGGCTTGAAAGCCCAGACACCAAAGAACAAGTCTGCTATCAAAACAGGACAAAATCTGGGCAGAGAAAAAAAAAAGCCATGGGGAAATCAAAATAGTCTGAAGCATAGTCTGAGCTGTCCCTTAATACAAGCAGGTAAATCCTGTCCTATTAAGCTCTCAGGAGAGCTGTTAAAGAATTTTGAAATAATCCAGACAAGGAACCCAACCCCACATTTTCATTCTTGTCAGTCTTCTTCTTGCAACTCCCTAAGAAAAAATGATCCCTTGTGTGTTTTGTACAAAAGGATGAATTTTTATGACATAAAAGCACACTTTAAAGTTGTAAGTCCTCATTCCTTGGCAGTCGTTATCTTCAGGTTTATGGAGAAACACATACTGATCCTTTCCAAGGCAGAGGTGGGCAGGGAGGTGAGGAACACTCCTCTGGATTCATCAGCCTTCTTTGTGGAGCCTGACCAGGAGCAATCTCACAGCACAATACTATTAAAAATATATGGCACCTGTTAATAGTTATTTTCCTCCTTCTCTCAGGATAGTTGCACAATTTAACAGCAAAAAGATGGAAGACACTGGGAGACTAGACAACTAAGGATATCTTTTCTTGTCAGAGCCATAGCTTATAACATCATTCACGTGTACACAAGTGTAATGGCCTTTTCACAAAACTCCTCGTGTTACAGAGGTGTTTCAATATTCAGACCTCAACTTTTGTCCTGCACTGTCTGGATGCATCTCTGTAAGAGAGCAACCTTTTCAACAGACTGCTCCCCCCTGAGTGATTTTCTAACCCAGAGTTAATGCACAATAATTAATGCCTGGGTGTTGACCTGTGCTACATGTGAATTAGAAATTTTGTGGTGGGCAGCCTTGTGACACTCATTGCCAAAGATCACATTAATATTGTGGATTTTAGCTCTCTGACACAGTGTATTCAACAGAAGCAGATTCTTCCTTAACTTGATTTCTCCTGGTATTTGTGGATGTAAATAAGGCCCTTATATTGTTCAAACATAATTTTTTGTGGTATACTATATTAAGATGTTTGGCCTGATCTAGATTAAGCAGCTTCATATAACTGATGAAAGAGCTATTGTTTTTCACAGCAGAAAAACTGCCACTCATCCAGATCACTGACCTATTTCTTGGAGTTAGAAGTAACCTTTCTAAAGTTTTAAAGTTTTTTTTTCTGATTTTAAATGTTATGGTTTACACTATTGATAGTTTGGTCCCACATCTGAAGTGTGATTAGGTCATTATTTAAGGATCAGATAAAAAAATTCACCTTGATTTTCAGATGCAAAAAATTTTAGTTTTCTGTAAGTTCTATTCTAAAGAAAGTGTTAAATGAATCAGAGCATTTAATCTCCAGGGATTATTCAATTACTCAATGATACAGAAATTCCTCAGGCTTAAACATCACTAGTATACTCCTTGTCACTTTTCTTGCTCTGAGTTCCAGTGGAATTTGTCTCTATTGCCTGGAAGAGATGATGAACCATGTCTGGAGCAAGAATTTCAACAGCTCACACTGTTTAAACACAAGATTGGTTTGTATGTTACCCTGCAATCAGAAAAACACCATCCACAAGTTTCTGAAGATGGGAACAATTTGCAGACAATCACCCTTCAAATCTTGCTTTTATTACAATCTTACAAAGAGCAGTGCCAGAAGAAACCATTAGGAGAATAAACTAATTCTGTATAAAGAGATTTTGTGGAGGCTGACATTTATTTACCACTATACATGTCTTTCCTCTGCAGGAGATCAGGGCTTGCATATTCTCTATGCTTTCTCACTATACAGAGAGGGATACAAGCATTTAAAAGGGAATTAGGGTGTTGAGATGCTCAGTCAATGTTGGATTGCTGGCTCCCTGCTCTTTGCCACGGAACATCTGCTAAAGAACTCTCTGGGAGACTTCTGGGTTTTTAAGGACCAGCAGAATAACGCAACACTGTTAGGATGTTTTGTATTTGGGGCACTTCAGTACTGACAAATGCCTTCTCATTTTATCAGGCTGCAATCAAGATGACAAAAAAGTGTGGCAGCTAGTAGAAACTCCCCCCACAGTACAACAAAAAACAGGGTCTCAAAAGGAAAAGTTTGGCACATGAAAAGCTGCAAACAAAAAAAAAGCTAAACCTCCACCAAACCATTTCTGCTTGCTGTGAGCCTGCCAAAGCAGAACAGACTTTCTCAACAGAAAAGGCTACATTATGCTAGAAGGAAATGAGCTGCAAGGCACAGGAAAAGGGAACACGAGTGGAGATTTATGGCACTGCTGAAAGCAGGCACTGTACTGCCAGATCAGGAGTGAGACACTTACCAAAGGATGCTACCTTTGTTAGTTCATCTGTCAAGGAAGGAGTTTCTGCTGTAGGGTATCTGAACTACTGGCATTCATTGCAGCGAGCTCACTGCTTCAGCCTTGTGATCACTGTGTCTCAATCACAATTTTCTACATTTTTTAGAAGATAGGAAGGTTAAATTCCCCAAAAAATAGCAAAACTAACCCAAACTAAACCCGTTCAAACCAAAACCATCAGTCAATGAATACTTGATAGCTAACGGGTTGGAAACAGAATTGAGAGGCAATTGTTGCAGAAAAGTACAAATTTAGCATTTTAAAAAATTTTTTTCTTCATATTATACATGTGGGACTTTGAATGCTGAATTCTCCTTGATACAGACTGCAGCAGAAAGGCACACATCTGTGGACAAATAAAACTTTTTTCTTTCTCCAGAAACATTCAGTAAAAAAAAAAAAATAAAGTTAAGGCTTTTAAGGCTCTTTTTACCCCCCTGCCTCTGCCAGGAATTTCTAATTACAGCTCCTTTTTAGACTTCCTCTGTAAGTAAGTTTAGTCTCAGAGGTAAGCTGCTAGCCCAGAGAAGCTGCAGAATCTCCCTGAATTTTTACCAAGCTTAATTTGAACTTTGCCATGGTTTTTACTTTCAAGTGAAACTGCAACTTGTTTTCAGCTCCCTAAACTCAAGTGAAAGGCTACCCCAAAGAATTCTGATGAAGAACTGTATGTTGGAATAGTCTTGAAGAAAGTGGGAACACGGTATCACCCCTAAAATATCATGCTATAAATGCAACTTGCATTTTGGATGGGCATCTGCTGCACCAAAGGAAATACAGGTTGGATAGTAGGAAAAAGTATTTTACAGAAAGGGTGATAAAGTACTGGAATGGTTTGCCTGGGGAGGAGGTGGAGTCACAATCCCTGGATGTGTTTAAAATCAGACTGGAGGTGGCACTTGGTGCCGTGGTCTAGTTGAGGTGTTGGGGCTGGGTTGGACTCGATGATCTTGAAGGTCTCTTCCAACCCAGTGAGTCTGGGATTCTGTGACTTCTAGCTTTCTTTTTTTGCCAAATGCAGGATCAGATCCTTCTCAGCAGTATGAACCTTTTTTCTTATTGGGAACCATACCAAATTATGGATACTTATCAGCTCAAATGTACATATGGAACCTGGACATGTAATTTTCTGTAGTTCTGAATCTGAGATCAAGACTCTGTGCTATACGGAAAAAAACATTCATAAGTCCCTCAAAAGTGTCTTTGTGGTTTCTCACTAGTAAGGAATATGTGCCATTTATCTTGAAGAAAGATTGACTGCTGACTTTATTAAACCATAATTTGCATTTATGAGAGGACAAGATACTGTTCTCTACAGTCTAGAGCTAGATCCTGAACAATTGCCCTGAAAAAAACTTGTTGAGCATTTGTAAATACTTTGTGTGTTATATCAATAAGTGCCATGTGGAACTAAATGCTCAAAATATTAGTTAGCAAGGTGTGTAACAGATAAGGAAGGCTGACTCCTTTCTGAAGTGTTTAGAAACTTTTTTTTTTTTTTTGAGAGAACCATTGAAGTGTAATCTGTATTACTCTCACAAGTCACCAAACAAAAGTGTGTCCTGAAACTTCAGTTAGCTATAAAAGTGAAATGCTCTTGCACAGATTCAGAGAGGGAGAAAATTCTTGCTGCAACCACACTGTTTTCTATGACTCCAGGCAGGATCACAGAAATCAGGAAAAATCATCCAGTGATGTGACTGGTGGATTTCTGCTGTTTTTTCCATTCATCTTTCTTTCTGCTGTAGTCCTGTAACTTGGACAGTGAAGTCCACTGTGTCTGACTAGGAATGATCTCCTAATGATTTGATATTTTACTTGATTAACAGATGGATCTGATTCAATGACCAAAACCCAGTCCACTTAAGCGAGGTTGGCACATGAAATACAGGTATCAGAGAGGATACAGCAAGCTCTGTGTATTAATACCTAGCCATTTCCACTTGAGAAAGAGGAATATGAAGGCTATTCCCAGTTCCATGTGTTCTGTTTCCCCAGTGTTAAGCTAGCAGCTTGCTGAATCCTGTACTAGGTATCTGCCAATAAAGACTATCTGTGGGATTTTAAGGGATGTTGGAATGGCAAGGGTGGTAAGGAGACAGCTAATTGACACACAGGAAGGCTGGCAAATAGTTTTTTGTTACTTTGTGACAAGCAAGAAAAATCACATTGGAGTGCTGCCCTTGGAAGCGGTATTTATGCAAATAAATATTCTGTGTATATGCATATGCAATTATTTGTACGTAGGTATGACAACAGGCAGGTATAATGACAACCTCAGCTGGTCTCTTGAGGCATTACCATGGTGTGGGCAGTAAATTGCACTACATGCCAGGAAAACTCTGACTAAGGAAGCACCTGGAATGGAAGGAGGCTTTTCAGCTTGTAGGCATTCTGCTGAGCCCATTCACTGGGTGGCTGACTGGCATCAGCTATGGATGAAAGACAGTGTGTGCTGCTGTCTGGGCAATGTGGACAGATAAATTCCAGAAAGTTACTCTCAGAGCTAGCAAAAACTGAACATATTGCTTACTGAAGTTTTGTCCCTATCACTGGACCTGAATCAGGAACCAGTTTATAAGGGATCTTATATCAAATTCATGTGTGAGTAAAGTACTGCAAGCATTTTTTAAGCAATGCCAAGTCAGCTGATGCAGATAACTTGACTGCTTGTGCTCAGCAAAATAAGGAGATATAGTTTTAGCTGACATATTTTATTGTAATTGAATCTGTAAGTCTTCAAGTAGGTCTCATACAACCTGATATTAAATCATTTATGAGTATACAACAGATTTCATCATAATGCTAGGATGAGCCTATGGCTACTTTGATGCAGTTTTACAACCACATAAATAAAGGTTTTAAGAGACATTTAACTGTTTGTTTTATACAATGTTACTTGATCTGTATTAAACAAACAACCCTTCTTAGATGTGTTATATATGCAATTTGTGTATCCAATTAAATATATATTTCTAATGTAAGAATGGTGAATTTTGTTATTCAGACCCAAAGAACCCAAAGACATTAGTCAGTCTGCACTTTCTAGTTCTTGTACTTTTCTAAAGAACAATGGAATGTGGTAAAAATTACACAGAGACAAGTCATGGAACTTCTTACTTAGCTTTTTATCTACACAGGCAAAACTCCAAGGAAGGCACTGTATAGCTAAGTTGCCTGTGCTCAAAGAAAATACACATGCAATAATCTTAATTACATACACAGTTCTACAAATGAGATGTAAAGCAAGCTATGAGTATGTGCATGAAATAACTGTACAATTAAATACAGCATTGATTAGTGTCTGCTACATAAAATCCAGTGTGGATTTAAAACAATTATATATTATCTATAAGTTATTATCTATGAGATAATATCACATGTATGTCACTACTTTTTAAGCTTTATTATTTCATCTAAGTATTGGCAAGCTTGATTTGCAGTGCATTTAAGTGCATTAGATTATTAATGTCTGGAGCCCACAAGAAATTTGTTTCCACTGTATGTAACCATGTTTGACACAGAGCAGTTTGGGTGCTTCTACAGCATATCTCAGGCACTTTCCAAAAGTGCTCTTTCTGTGACAGAGATGAATTGCCAGAAAGATTTGTCACTACTACTAAACACTGTTCAGTTTTACTGTCATTAACTACCAGTCTCTTTTTCAGAGTTAAAAGGTTTTGTATCTAGTGCCTGCATTTACACTAGGATACTCAGAAGAGCTGTCTTCTGCCTCAGCATGAAATAAACTTTGGAAATAGCCTTCTTCTCTAATCAGGCTTGTTTGTAAACAAATTAAAAAATATCAATGAAGCAATGAAGGATAGACTTCTGTTGTACGAAAGCTAGGCTGCTGGAAGAGATCAGGAGACTGTTCTATGGGGTGGTTATAGGAAAGATACATTCCTAATTTGATGTAGTTTATTATGGTTTTTCTCTGCATAGTTTTTTGTTAGATGAACTGGTATTTCTTATGGCAAAACCTTTCAAACCTCTACAAAAGCAGGAGAAAAATTTGAAAGGATGAGTTCTGTGAGTGCACTAAGACAGCACAGCAATCAATTGTGTTGATGAATACCTTGGTTGTAAAAGTAGTAAGAAAATTGCCCTACAATTCAAAACATGGCAAGAAGATTGAAAAGGAAAACCTGATTTCCAGGAAATTAGCACAGGGTATGGGAGCTTCAGGACAACTGGCTGTGCCCTCCCTGCTCCCTGAACAGTCCGTGCCCCATGTTCCCCTCCTTAGCTCTAGGAGCCACAGGCATGGCACGTTTAACCTGAGGTACCTGTAGAGAATGTTTTTATTCTCTTGGTGGCAAGTATGCTGGAGTACTAACAGAATACAAAATATGGAGAGATCCTGCCATTCTTGGAATACTCTCAAATCTGGTATAATGGTGACAAAGGTGCTCCCACCCCCAAGCCTTCTCTTTTACTTCATGTCATTGCTTTCTGAGTGCTCCCCAGCACAATCTGCCTTCCCAGCTCTGCAACTCAAATAATGCCTTGTTTTAAACAAGCAGAATCGGTGGATAGAAGGCAATCACAAACTTACTAATCACTTATTTATAAACTCATATTAACAGTATTTTTCAAATACTCTCTCATGTTTCCACTTCTTAATTATGAGAAGATTACAATTCTCTATATCCATCCTGCAGGTGATTAGAATTGTAGAGCAGTCAGCTAAACCAGAACATTTAGTGTAATGCTGGCAGATCACAGTATCAAACTTCTATTTGATACTACAAAAATATGCTCCTCCATTTTCTGTACCCGCAAGAACATTTAAAGAAAAATAAGAAAGCGTAATCTTTATGTCCATACAGAGCAAGAAGAGGTTTTTTCAAAAGCTATTTCTGGTTTTCTTGGTGTTCTCAAGAAGTAGAAGTTTGCTGTGGGATGCATCCACAGAATCTGATGTTTAAAACCTTGAAAAGGGTTTCCCTCCTCCACTCAAAACCAGGAAATCCAATATGATGGCTGACAGTGACTTTGATAAAAGTCCTGGTCTGTCCTTTGGTCTGTTCTGCAGGCTCTGACACACTGACTGCATCTGTTTTTTCCATGCCATTCAATCACTTGGATCTAAGTCTTCCACCTATGTTAAATTCTATCAAACAGAAAATCTGTGAGTTAACTGGCTGCCTAATATCAATTTGGATCAATTAGTTTGGGTCTTTGTAATAAAGGAATCTTAAATAAGATTTCATTTAGTTACCTCCAGTAATGGCTTGCAAGCCAATCTGATGTAATTTACAGTGTCCTCTGATTTGAGGCTGTCATGTTTGATGCAGTGACACCTACAAAGCTGGACTATATTCCTACTACATACCACTTTGTTACAGAAGACCTTGATACGTGATGTAATTTCATGCATCTGCACACAAACAAATCAAACTAAAAAATAGGATCCTGTGGTTGTGTTTCAAATGTCTTCTATGAAAATGTGGGGGAATTTGCAGAAGAATTTTTAGGATTTGTGTGGCAAAGCAGATAACCTTCTCTAATACTTAAACCACTTGAGAGTACAACAGTTTATCATAAATGTCAGTGCTTTTCCCTGCTTAAATGTCCTTGATTAGATGAGAAGCTGTTTCACAAGATTTATTCTGGACAGGCATGACATATATGAATTCTGTTTGCAAGATATTGCAAATGAGATTGATGAAAGGTTGACTGGGAGAGAAGGGTAGCAATCTCAAACCAGAGAGAATAATACCTAACAAATGATATAGATGTCATAAATCTTCCCTATGGCCAATAGCAACTCAGGGAATATCTGACTCTGGAAGTGCCATACCTACAGCAATGTGCAGGGCTCAATACTTCACCCTAACACAAGGTCATCTGTGCTTCACTGACATCCAGAATCTAGATTTTCCCCCTTAAATATGATGAGGGATTCAAAATAAAGGTATATTTGTGCATATAGAACACATCTTCCCACAAACTGTGGATACAGATTTTAGTGTTTCACTGCTGGAATGGACTGAAATATTTTCCTTTCATATAACAGTCTTGCTCACAATGATCCTGTTCAGTGGCATTGCATTTTTTTTTTTTTTTTTTTTTTTGCAAGACCATATCCATCTACATTGGACATAAAGGCATACATGACTAAGAGCATAAAACTGCAGCAGAGCATTATGATCAGCTATAGGAAGCATGCAGTGAAGTCCTCTTCCTCAAGCTTGGTGACATCAATCACAGAGACACATCGGGGTGTCCCAGCCAATTCTGCCACTGAGCAGTGTATTCCCATGGATGTAGCAGATCCTGCTGTGCCCGTTGTCACCTCTCTGTGCTGACACGGACCTCGACACAACTGGCACTGCGAGTCTTGTCCACAGGTCTTGGTGAAGGTAACAGCTGGGTCTTCCTACGGGGCTTTGAGGCTCACTGGGTTAGTACAGGCGGCTTTTATCCACTTGGGCAAATCTTCCTTCCCCAGGCTCGCCCGCACACCTCCATCCCAAAGGGCACACCGTGCAGGGGCAGCCCGGAGCCGCTGCCGAGCACACCGTGCGCAATGCCCCGGCCCGAACCGTGTGAGGGGAGCACCGCTGCCCACAGCCACTGCGGGTCCCGGGACACCGCCAGCGCCTTCGGACAGCCCAGCCTGCCCCTTCCTCAGACAAACCAGCCCGGCTCAGCCTTAAGGAAGCGCCGCAGAAGCCTCAACAGCTCACCGCTCACCAGGAAAAGACTTTAGGAAACCTCAGGATTTTGCGTTCAGCTGAACCACAGGGCAGAGGGGGCTTACTCCCGACTGGTCCCTCAGCACACACCGTGCATTACAGCGACAGCGACTCGCCGCCCAGCCCGCCGCCGGCCGAGCCCCACGGCACCGTGCACCAGCGGGCTGTGTGCCCCACGGCACCGCGCACCAGCGGGCTGTGTGCCCCACGGCACCGTGCACCAGCGGGCTGTGTGCCCCACGGCACCGTGCCCCAGCGGGCTGTGTGCCCCACGGCACCGTGCCCCAGCGGGCTGTCCGCCCCACGGCACCGTGCCCCAGCGGGCTGTCCGCCCCGCGGCACCGCGCACCAGCGGGCTGTCCGCCCCGCGGCACCGCGCACCGGCGGGCTGTCCGCCCCACGGCACCGCACACCTGCCCGCGGAGCCGGCATCGCCAGCCCGCCGCCTGTCCCCGCGCCGGCCGCTGCCGAGCCCCCGCCCCAGCGCGGTCGAGTGGAAGGGGCTGTCAGCGCCGCAGGGGCGGGCCGCGGTGCCCTTACCGATGATGATGGCACAGGCGCTCACCAGCCCGATCTCCTTCTTCAGCGCCACCCGCTCGGGGCCGCCGGGCGCGCGCTGCTCCCCGCCGGCCATCGCTGCCCGCGCTGCTCTGCCCCGCGGCCCGCGCGCATGCGCCGCCCCGCGGCACGGGGGGTGGGGGGGCGGGCAGGGGGGTGCCCGGGACCCCTCACGGTGGCGGAGCCTGAGGGCTGCGCGTCACTCGAGGGGCGGCTGCCCTGGGACACCTGCGGCTGTGTGTGTGTGTGTGTGTATGAGTCCCCAGGAGCCGCGGGGACAGCAGAGCCAGCCCTGCGCGCTGCGGGATGAATGCCGAGTGCTGGGCTCGCACATTCGGCGCGGCGGGTCCTGCCCGGCACCACGAGCCAGCCTGGCGCCGTGCCGAGCTCCCTGACAGAGCCGGCCCCGCACGGGCTCCGCCGCCACCGCCTGCTCTTGGGCTCTGTTGTTGAGGTAGTGCGATAACGTAAAGAGCAAACTTTTATTGCTCGTCATCAGTACTGCCAGAATGAAAACCAAGACGGTAATGCGCAAGACCGGCTGCTTTCCGTACTTTTTCCCTTAGTGTCTCCGCTCCCTTCCCACGCTGTTTCTGAAGGGATCCCGCACCGGCTCCTTCGCTCCCTGCGGGCTGCCGGAGCTGCCGCCTGTTCCCCCACAGCCCCGCGGGGCTCGCTGGGCTGACGAGCTGCACCTGGGCTATCTGCCGGGCAGCTTAAGGAAAGAACTGTTCTTTCATCACACGGCGAATGGAGCTTCAATGTTGGGATCTGCGTCTGTTCGTAAATCCCTTACTCTGAACAAACTGCCTGCGCAAGAGCGGCAAACGAGCGAGGTCTCCTCTGCTCTCACATGACATCAAAAAGCTTGGGAACCTGTGCTCTTCCCTCAAGTTGTAACAGCCAAGGGTTTATCGATGGAAATGCCCGGTTCGTTACTTGTTTATAAGATGAATGCCTTCCTTGAGACCATTTCTATGTTCAGAGAAGACCCCCGTGTAGGTGACCTATTCTGAAAGTGCATAGGTTAGAAAAATTTCCTAAGAAGATTATGTAGTAACTGACAATGTGCATCAGTGGGGCAAACAGTGAGACAGTGGAAATTGGTTGTGGCGGGGTGGAACAAGGAATGTCTGGTTTTCACCTCAGTGGAGGAAGCTGGGAAGTTTCTGTGGTGATAGCAATCTGATTTTCTTCGTCTTTAGAATGAAAAGTATGACCTGACAACTGGTAAGCCTTTTGAGAAAATCCGTGGACTATTCTTAGAAAGCTGATAATTGTGATTTTACTTTATACTGCTGCTTTTACAGAAAGGCTTACTGATTTTCAGAGGCTGGGGCTTGTTTCCTAAGCTCTGTTTCTGAGCTGCCTCACTAACCACTTCTAAAATGTCCTTTTATTGAATTACTATGTGATTCTTATAAGAAAGTTTACATTTTAGACTATATAAACAGAACTACAGTTCTTTTAAAGACTAGGAAATAGATGCAAAGACTGAAGACAAAGTTTCAGGTGTTCAAAAGTAACCTCATGTATTAGGTGTTTCTTCTAGGTGCCTTAATTAATTGGTTCATATCTTTGTTTTTTACTTGTAGCAACTCATGTATATTCTAGTAGGTACCTCTGAAAGTCTCTGCATGTTAGCCTTATACAGACATTATCATATATTTTGGGAACGTTTTCTACAGTCTGTTTCTTTTGTAAAAGCAAAAAAAAAAAAATTAGTTTGAACGTCATTTTAAAAAGTACAAAAGTAAAGAAATATGTGAATGAATGGTGTTTCTAGCTCTACTGATTTTCAAGAACCTGATGAAATTTAGGCTCAATTAACCTTTACGGAAAACCCACACAATCTGTTAAATGAATGACACTTAGAAGGATAACACTGTGCTTGTTTTCTTTGGCTGTGGTAAGAATGTTGGTTTGCTCTGAAATATGTATGTAATCTTTGTGGTATTTTGAGGAAGATAGAAATCCCAGTCAGCCCTCTTCTACTGATGAGTGACCAACAGAGCATGCTGGCTGTGGGATGATGAAAATGAATACTAGAATTCAGGACTTTGCCAGGGAAAATGCTGGATATTTGTATCTGTGTGTACTCTGCCTGCTGATACAGATATTTTGTTCTGTAATTGTTTTTTCTTACTGAAAGCCAAGAGGAACAACTAAGTCACTATAATGATTTAACAGGTAATAAGAAAACCGACAGAAAAGCCCCAGAAATCTCTCCTTAGCAGAGGTAGTCAACAAACCATTAAAGGTGTGAAAAGCAGAGGAACCTTAAAGCGTTTTATCTTGCTATCCAGTTTCACATCGGGTGCGTTTGGAACGAGGCTAAAAGAGCTGGCACTGAAGAACCACGGGGTGAAATCTCAGCTTCATCCCAGCGAAACCTTTTGCAGCAAAACCATTAATGAATTGCCACATTTCACTGTGGCTTAGAATGGCAGGGTATTGTCTATTACACCTCAGAGTTTCAGCAGCAGATCCGGGGTTGAGAGTTTGATCCTTGAGGGCAGCATTGTGCCCTTGCCTTTGTGTGGGGCTGCTCCCAGAGGAATGGGCAGGGGGTGCTCCCTGGGCAGGGGGTGCTCCCTGGGCAGGGGATGCACCCTGGGCAGGGGGTGCTCCCTGGGCAGGGGATGCACCCTGGGCAGGGGATGCACCCTGGGCAGGGGATGCACCCTGGGCAGGGGGTGCTCCCTGGGCAGGGGGTGCTCCCTGGGCAGGGGGTGCTCCCTGAGCAGCTGTGCTTCCTTGGGCTCCTGACACCACAGGCCCCAACTCTCAGCTGCCTGCCCAGGCAGGGACCTTAAAAATGTCCATTGGAAGGGACCTGTAACCTTGCCCTGAGAGCTGAAATTAAAATTATACACTTGCCTATTTCTCAAGATGCTTAGCATTACTTTCATAGGGGCTTCTTTGGGACATCCCTGCCAGATTGTACTTCCTAATGCAGGTCATAACCTTCTGAGCAGTTTAGCCTGGTTACTTGGTGGGCATACAGCTGTGTTGGTGATGGAGGAGGATGGTGGCTGTGCAGCAGCAGCACAGTCCCTTCCTGCCACGTGAGATTGATTTCATGCCATATGGATTAAAGGTTATGGGCAAGGGGGACAAGCCAAGAAATCTGTGCTAGTAACTTAATTTAGAATTGTAGTCCTGGACCCCTGTAGAGAACTTAATTTTTCTCATTTGTCCCTTGGACAAATTCTTTCCCTAAATCCATATAAAGAACACTGATTTACAGATTCTTTTCCTGGGGTGTGCATAATAATTTACTTTCCTTTTCAAAGTTTTAAGTGTTTTACTGCTGCTGAAGGATTAAGCAGGTGGCTGTTTACAACACAAGTTTTCAATATGCCCACATCCATAGCAGAACACTGGAGTGTAAAACAGCAGTGAGCCAGAAACCTGTTGGAAAAGACAGCAGTGACAAAGGTTGCCCACATTAACTGCCAAAAAAACTCTCTTTCTTTATTTTCTTCCTTTTTTTTTTTTTTTTTTTTTCAGGCTGAGTGCCTGCCTGCTACACTGTGTTTTTTGCATGAGGGTGAAGAGAGGACTTTTCTCTATTTGTGGAAGTCTCGACTTATTTAGATTGTGTATTTTGTCCTATTGTTAATATAGTTCCAAAATGAGCAAGTCAGAGGGCATGTAGGTTCTAATTAGTAGTTATCTGAGGCAACTCTCGGAGCAAAAAAAACTCATTTAAATGGTTTTGGATTTGAACATACTGTATCTACTTGAGTGACAAAACGTTAGAAAGCAGAAAAGCCAAAGTTCTTTGTCGGAAGGCAATTGCTGCATAGCAACTGCATAGAGGAGATGCACTGAAGCTTGCATGTATTCTCTTTTGTTGCTATTTTTGTCCTTATTTTCTTTATGGTCTGAAATGTACAGAAATTATTGAAGTTGTTGGATTGAGTTATTTCATTCATTGCTACTTATGCTCAAAAAAAAAAAAATAAAGCAGCAGATAATGCAGTTTGAGTTTTATATTTTGGGAAGAAAAAAGGAAATTTAATATGCTAGTTGTGAAGGGATACTGTGACTGAGTTTTCAAATGAATGTGATCTTTGATATATGAAAAGGAAGCAAGGTTAAAGAAATATAAAGATTCTCCATGGTAGCGTATGTTTTTCCCAGTCTCACTCCATTTTTGTATCCATCTTAACAAATTTCTGTTGTATTAAAATACAACTAACCTTACAAAACCAAAACTTACAATAGTTATTACAACATAATTCAACTTTGAATTTAATGGGGTCCATGAACAGCAGCTGGGAAATGGAAGAATAGCCCATTTGTTGTTTGTTGTTAAATAAAACAGTGGGCTGGCTGATTTAGCAAAAGGAAATTTGGAGAGTAATGGGATTGTAAAGTGTTTCTTAATTGCTAATCAACTTGTGGATAAGGTTTTCCATGTTGTATAGTGTCTGTGGAAAGCTCATACAAAATGTGGGAGACTGAGCTAAACTGTGCTTTGGCTGTGCCCTACACAAATGCATGTTAGAGGGGTTTGGCCACCCCTACAGCTGGTGGCTGATGGGGCCTTTGGGGTTCCACTGAAATAGGATTGCTGTTCCTCTGTTTCATCACGCTTTTGTAGCAGGACAGAAAGAATACAAACAGGAGAAGGCCACCCATTAGTGGGAAGTGACATCAGTGGGAGCGGCTCATAGGAAGGCTTTCCACTTTAATGTGGATGAATCCCAAGAGGTAACTGTAAATTGAGCCCAGGTGCAGGTGGATCAGTCACTTGTTGAAAACATCCTACTCTCCATCACCTTTCTCTGTTGTGCTCAGTCTCTAAGACAAAGGTGGAAAACGGTGTCCTTTGTATTTCTGTACTATTTTCTATTGTTTCTGTTTTCAGAAAGCTGTAGTAGAGGAAGATGCATGAGTATGTGACTCCTGTGTGACTCCTCAGTACCTACACAAGAAAATGGGGCATGTACATTTGAAAAGGAAGGGCAGAATCTTTTTCTCTAGTTCAGTAGAGTAGGAAAATGTCTGGATTAGCTTTTATTGTGGGTATCTATTCTTCTCTGTAATAAGGGCAACAGGAGGGAGGTTCCCTCAACCGTGGAACTGTTCTGGTGTTATGTTCAAGAGGCTCATGGAATCATAGACTATCCTGAGTTGGAAGGACTCCAAGGGATCATTGAAGACCAGCTCCTGGCCTTGCACAGAACATCTCCAAGAATCACACCATGTGCCTGAGAGCATTGTTCAAATGCTTCTTGGACTCTGCAGGCAGTGCTGTATACCTTCTGAATTCTGCATTTGTTGGGCATTGGGAAGAGTCATAGTTTAAAAAATAGGTAAGGTTGGCTGTTTGTACGGACTGATGCAATGGTTCCATGACCCTCTGCAGGATCTGGGAAATTTAATTCTGTAATTTAGGAATCCCAAGAGCTTCTATAGGCAGTGTCACTGTGTTTCGTGCTCCTCTAGCAGGAATGTTGGCCTTACACACAGCAGGGGCTTGCCTAGTGTTGATAACTCTGTAGCTTCTATAAAGGACAGTATTTTGACAATGTACAGAAAATTCAGGGCCAGCTGTTTCACATCCTTTGAACAGCAAGCTTTTATCTGTAGATTCTGGTGATGGGAGTGTTTGCTGTCTTTTAGGTAAATAATTCATCAGGTATGAACTGCTAGATACTTAGATACCATTAGACACCTAGATTTCTGTGCAAAAACTCTATTTCTAAATTTCAGTCTACATGAAATGGGTCATTGAATGTTCAAATTCTATCCTCCCTTCAAAGACATTTCATGACAACTCATAGGCAGTAAATTATGTGAAGAGCTATTTGCGGGTTGTTGATGAATGAGGTTTCTGGAGGCAGTTATTGAAAGAACCTAGTTTGAATTAAGCATTTGGTGTGTTATGAGAGTACCCTGAAACTTGAAGCAGGGTGAAAGGGAACGAAAGGATGATCAATTTCAGAATAAGCACTTGTTTTATGCGTCTTTTTAAAGCTCTCTGACAACACTGTCGTATTTCAACATTTCACCACTATAAAAAGCAAAAATATTGTCTTAAATCACCAATCTAAATTGTGCCTGTTGACTCAGGCATTTAGCCTGACGTTCACTGGGACTTTTCATCTCCTTTACAGAAGAAAGAGAAACACCAGGTCCTTTTCCTCCTCAGAGCTACCTACCCTGTCCTTCCCTATTCTGCATATGTATGCTAGATCCTTTCTTTTTGCACCACTTTTTCAGCTAAACATCAGCATCCTAACTGCATACCATTTCACCAGTCAGCTGAGATTGTCCTGAATTTTGTCCCTCATTTCTGCATTTGGTAAACCCCTGAATTTTTAGTCTCTATTTGGTCATTCAAAGTGAATTATATTGGTCCCTGGATGGATTTCAGGGGAATCACTTAGAAATTTCTTTCTGGCTTGCCAGTGCATTTTGAATAATGGAATCAAGAGGGGCAGGGTTTTTTATTATTATTTTTTAAAACTAGTTACACAGGTAATGTGACAATTAAAACCTGGCTCTTATTTCATATCTTCTTGCTTATGATCATAACACCTTTGGCTCTAGTTTAAAGGAAGCTTGTTCATCTCTACCACTTCCTGTTTATCTACTGCAAGAAGTTCCCTATCAGACATGAATACCATGACTCACATAATGCCCTCTCCCTGCAAACCCTTGTCACAGGAATGCACTAGATGGCACTCTGGATCTGTATTTTACACTAAATGTGATCTCAGTTGCCTCCTCTGATGATTACTTTAAGTACTTACTTTTCGAAGTTTGGCATCTAAGTTTAAGATTAAAATTACTGTAGCAGTAATTTTCTTGTGTAAGTAGGTTTGAGTTTATGTTGTCACTAACTTCCCTCCCCCACAAGGAATCCTTCAGTATGTATTTCTAAAGCCCAGTTTTAGGTATGCCATCGAGGGAGTAATCCAGCTCTGGGGCACAGCTGGGACATGTTCCAGTGTTGGCTGTGCAGCGCACTTGTGTATCAATGTTTGATGCATGAAGAAGCAAATAGGAGGAGCAGAGGATGGGGATCATTCTGCCTCGTGCTCTCCCAGTCTGAGTATGGTTCAGATGTAATTTGAATGAAGGCATGAAGGTTGATGAGACCAGCCATTTTCACTGTGATCTATAGGTCCATAAAAAAGGTATAGTCTGTGCTAAAAACTACAAGTAACATTAGTTTTGCTAGTAGCATTAGCTCTGGAATTCTGTTTGTGATTGTATTTAACTTGTCTGAAATCATACCTTGTGCTTTATTTTGATAGCATCATGTGTCAGCTTGGATCTATTGGCTCTGTTCTTGCTGGGTGCTCTGTAGGTCCTACAATGGTTTGGGAAGTGGAGTCTGGTCCCTGCTTTCTCTGGGGCCCAAGGCGTGTCCATGTGGCTGTGTGGGTGTGCTGTGAGCCTGTAATCAAGGGCAGCTTTCTGCGTGTAGGGGGCAACTCAGCTGCCAGAGGAAATCTCCAGACTGCTACTTCAATGGTTTACCTTTGAGATATGATGGGGTACACTCTTGTCTCCTGCCTTTTTGAATATTGTCTTCTTGATAGTTGATTTTGTTAAGGCAAAGTCAGTGGTGCTTCACTTACCCTGTCTTGGCTTTGCCTTCAAAGGGCAATGCTTAGGATGCCAAGTTAACTTCATTCATCTAGGATTTTAGAACTCCCTCTCAACTCTTTCTGACCTTGTGAACACTCCTGAGTCTTCCAGGACAAAACAAAACAAGTTAGCTGAGCCACCTGACCGTGGTTTGAATGAACTTGTTTGATTTTGCCCTAGAACTGACTAGAAGTGCTTACACAGCCAGTTACTGGGACTCAGCTGTAAGATGTTAACAGCAGAGAAACAGAAAGGAAGAGCTTTTTAAAGGCCTGTGAACTGTGTGCCCTGGGTGAGAGGCTTTCTATTAGCCTGTTCATTTTCCCTGGAAGAGATAAGGGGTGCTTCTAAGCCTGTCCCACCAGAGGAATTCAATAAAAAGCTGTCATGTCTCAGCTGTACCTTTCCTGAAAAGGTGTGTTCCTTACCTGTGCAGCACAGGTGAGTTCCTGAGGTGGCTGGTGGAGCCACACCATGTGCTTTACAGGGCTGCTTGTGGTGGAGGCTCCATTGTAGAACCATATTGGGCTGTGTACCTCAGAGAATGGAGAGGGCAGACCAGGATTTCCAGCAGCTTCTGAAATACAAAAATGGTTTTTGTACCCTCTTCTGTTAATAAGCTGGCACATCTATTGGATCACGGAATACTAAGGAAATGATAGCACTTTTTATCTGTACAACATTATATTTTGTGAGAAGAATAACAGAGTTAAAACATGTATCACACTCTTCACTTAATGTATTGGTGAATATGTGCACAGAGGACCACAAATAAAAGTAGATTCCCCTGTTGTCCAGGAGCAAATCTCTCTGCAAGATGAAGACTTGTCTTACAGACAGAAATCTATTTTTGGTTTAAGTGATGTAAGAGCCTAATAATAAGAGAAAGGCTCCAAAAAGTGCCTCTTCATTATGACTGCTCAACAACTAAAAGGCTTCCAGAACTGCTTTGTCATTTCATCTTATCATAATCACCCTTGAACACCTGAAAACCTCGTGCGGTGTGGAGCGTGAGTAGCCCGCCTCGAGGCCCATGAACAGGAAGGCGACATCGGTGCAAAATGTGGAGGGGGAAAGCGAAGGGCAGAATCCCTGACCTTTGCCTTACCCCCCACCATCGCCTGCTGCGAGACACCCTGAGGGCTCCTCACGCCCTTCTGAGGAGAACCCCCCGACCCTGCAGCCCCGAAGTGCCGAGTGAGCTGTGGAGCCCCAGCCCTGCCCCTGCGTGCTGCGCCAATGGAGCCAGGCTGGGCTGCAGGGCCGGGCACGGCGCCTGCAGCTCGGGGGACGCGCCAGTGCATTCCAGCCAAACGGCTCCAGGGAGCGCGGCACGGAAGGACGCTTCAAACAGCTGAAAAAAAACCGGGCAAAAACTGCTCCGCTCCCCCCACCCTGTCTCAGGTAGTACAGGGTGGTGGTGACCTAGCCTATGCTTTTTAAAGTAACTGTGGCTTTTTCTAAACTTTTCTCTACTTTTATCTTTCTTTTTGCTTCCTTTACTATTAAATAAAAACATCAGTTTTTGGCATCAACATTTAATCTCGTTTGGTTTTAATCTCGGTTTTGGGAATATTTTGAAGCTTCAAAGTTCTTTCTGGTTCATACATAGAGACTTAGCTTTCTTTGTTCCTCTGTGTTTAAATCGGATCGTAACAAGTGCATTGTGCTTAGAGTTCACACATGTCCCCTCCAGTACTTACTTATTAAATGAGCTCACAGAAACTATGCTGTAAACCTGCTGGAATAATTTTTATGAAATAATTTTCTCTGGTAAAGAGGGAAAACAGAGCTGCAAGGAAGTTAAAACCTGGGCTTGGCTTCCCCACTAATGACAAACTCAGGCCCCAAAATTTGCTGAGACAGAGATGACAGGCTCTCGCAAGTACATTGGGTCATCCACCTACCCCTCCTTTCTGGTTGCTGCAGGGTATGGGTGCCCTCAGACAAAAAGGACTGGGTTGCTTTTGAGATTTCTTGTTGCTTTTTTTTGCTAACACATAAAGAAGAGCAGGAGTGAGATGTAGATAATTCAATACACCTTTCCCATTCAAGTGCACTAGACTAGCACCACCAGACCTTCTTTTCCTCCCACTACGTGAAGAATATGGACTGCAAGATTACTGCAGCACTACTGCTTTTTTTGTCAGTTCTGGGTGGCCATTTTTAAACTGTCAGTCTTGAGTGCAAGTGCTTCCCACTAAGAATGATTTGTGTTTAAAGAAAAGCTGCATGGGAGCAGGATGGGTAGGTAGGTAGGATTGCCAGTGAGCCCATTCACTCACATCTGCTTTGTGCACCAGCCCAGAAAACAGTGAATGAAGCTCAGGTACTGATGCACAATGTGATCTAGGACAAGTTTCTTACCTCTCTGGACTTGGCTGCCTACCTCTAAACCAGATGTTTCCTTCCTGTTGTAATCTGCCTAGAGACTTGTTTGTAATGCATTATCCTTTGGTATTATCAGTGGTGGACCTTTTCAAGAAGAGGAGGCACAGGATGCTTTTCCTTTGTGTTAAGCTTTGACAGTGTCATTGCAGGGCTAGGGGATTTGCTGTGGTGTGCATCATCACAAACGTTTTGGATGATAGCATCAGATTTTTTTGTCCTGCTTGCCCTTTTCCTTTGGAAGAGGTTTGGCTCTCTAGGTGTTGCCTGATGAAATTCAGGAGGTGGGGGAGTGCAATGAGATTTTTTGGCCGCACCTCTCTGAAGAGTTACTGAGAGTGCAGAGGACCCTCAGTTCAAATAAGGAGAAGCCTGCACGAATGCAAGTAGAAGCAGAAGATTCTCCAAAGCAGGACATTTCTTCTTTCTGGAGCACTCACCAACAGAGAAGAAGATTATGTTGAAAGCAGCTGAGCTATTCTTTGTGTGTGTGTGTGTGTGTGTGTGTGTGTGCATTTGGCTAATGATGTGATCACATCAACCTCATGGAAATAGGCAGTTTCGGCTGGGTGTTGGTATCCACATGCTGTCAGTATGTCACAGTCAGGAAATGGAAGGGGAGTTTGTAGACTATGAAAGCTTGTGTTCCTAATAGAAAGGAGCAGCAGAATCTAGAGATCATTCTTTACTGATAATCTCACTGATCTCTCTTCCAGTAGTATTCTGGATTCTAACAGAGCAAAGGCTGCTGCTTTTGCACTGTAATTTCCGTGGCTTCTTTCTGTATTCTGCCTTTAGTACTCCTTTCTGAATACCCTGCATTTGTGTTTAGATGCCTCCTGACCATTGTTACACTCCCTTCAAACTTGGAAGATGTGGACACACAGGCATATACATAGAATGACTGCAAATTCTCATTTTCTTGGGAAATCTGGCTCAAAAGTCTTCAAGAACAGATAGTCCTGAAGGACTGAGGTGCAGGAATCTGGCACTACATGATGCATAGTGTTGGAAATATTGATAATTTAGACCTTATATTACCTGTGAAACTATAGGGCAACAGACTGTTCAGCCAGTGATGTTAATGAGATGTGCTTAAGTGCTTTTGTTGGACTGGAAGCATGGTCCATACTGTGGCATATGGAACCTTTTCAGCTGGAAGTCTCAAATCCTTGAGTCAAGTCCCATAGTGTTTCAGGAATAGCTCAGGAAGTTGCTGACAACTGAGACAAAATGTTTTTCTACCTGAGTTGTTGGCCATTTGAGGTGAGCTCAAACCAAATTTTTGGGGCTTTGGGGAAGCCAGTGACAAGTCCAAGAATCTTGGACTGAATGCTGCCCTTGCTTCTGACGCTTGATATATTCCTTTAATTCACAAACAACATCTGCTTCTTTCCTCTGACAATTCCTAAGATGACCTCTTGAAGGAAAGGGAGCAAGCATAATTTTCTGCTGTGTTGGTGATTCTCAATGGAGCAATTTCAGGTGTGTGCAGAAGGCCAGAGCCAAGATGAACACCTGCCTGCTTTACCTCCTTGTCTTTGGTTACTCAGCAGTGATTGTTGATGGCACCAAATGGTGCAGGATTTCAGGGTGCTCAGCTCCTAAAATCTGAAGAGCATGGTTAAACACTTTGCAAGGTCTAAGAACCAACATGTGTCTAGGTATTCTTTCTGGTACCTGATGTTAACTGCTACCAATGTTTAATGACATCTAAAGGCTCTCGTGTTTTTTGGATATTTTGAATTCCTGAGATTTAGAAAGTCTTTTTCTCCCAGCCCCGTTACCAAAGAAAAAGTCGAGAGTTGTCTCCTCTGTTTTCCAAGGTTGTTTATTTTTCTTTATCTATTCCATTCTTTCCCTGACTCACAGAGATCCTCTCAGCAAGTCAGTCCAAGGCACAATCCCCTGCCCTCAGGGTGGTGTTTACTTTTATACTAAAAGCCACATGTACTTTATTTACAATAACTTTACAATACCTATTACCTTTGTTAGACAGTCCGTCTCTACTCTAAACCAACCAGAAAGTGCCACCATCACAGCAGAAGATGGAGCAGATGAAGGAAGAAGCCTAAAACCCACGAGGATCCTCCCATCTTTCCTTCATCTGCCTGCCTTTCTAAAAACCCCAGAAATCTAAAGTTCTCACCCTGTGATAAACTACATATTATGCTACTGTCTAATACACATTCTTGGAAGTTCTGCTTCATCCCAGAGCCTAAGAAGCCCTTTCCATGAACAAAGGTTAAAAACAGTGTTTGTCAGGGGGTTTGGATCCCTTAAAACATGCAGAGAAAAACTCAGAATTCTTGGCTCCAACGAAAGGCTAGTGCTTTCATTTCTGCTTGTTTTTAGTCACACTATTTTCTATCTTCATATACATATCTCCTGTCTGTTCCTCCCAGTATACCCACCATGCCTTATGTGCATTTTATCTTACATGGACAAAGTATAAATGGACCTGGGTAGCAGTTTTGTTTGACTAGAGGCTTCCTGTAAATGGCAACCAGAGGGCCTAGCCCACCCCTGTGGCACAAGCTTTTAAAGTTCCATTATTGCTCTGAATCACACCTTCATCTCCACAGCCTGAGTCATATATTAAAATAAAACTGTGGGAAATAATAAAACCCAGTTATATGAATGTATTTTTTATTATAAGAGTTCTTTTCTTTTTTCTTTTTTTCTTTTTTTTTTTATTACTGCTTTGAGGCTAACTCATCATCTTTTGTTATGTTCATTACAAAAGGGTTTGCTCTAGTCCCTATTAACTTGAAGGGAAAGGAAGAGAGTGCACAGAACAGTCCCTTGCTGGCATCCATTCCCTTGTCCTCAGTATTCCTCAGTCCTTATCACAGCTGCTGTACAAGAGCCTTCTGGGGCAGGCTGGGTTCCAGGGAGGATTGACAAGGCAAGTTTGCAGAAGACAGCTCAGAACAGGGGGGCAGATCAAGTTCTCTTTAAGCCTCGTATCTAGCTTCTGGCCTGTTCTTCCAGGTACTCCGGATACAGCTACTATACTTTTTCAAGAAAATAAACAGTTTTCAGCTTTGGCCCAGAAAAGTGAGACATTTTCCTCAGTCACAAAGAGGTAGAAGATGAGATTGGAGAGGGGGAAAGAAAAAGAAAGTAAAAGGAAGAAGGCTTGTTTATATTTACTAATTAGAAAAGTAGGTTGTTTCCATTTAAAAAGGAATACTTCACAGGGCCATGTTTTTAAGTATTTAGGCTCTGTACATTGGGGGAATGGGTGGAGCTCTTTTCTTTCTTGGGCTTTGTAAATTAAAGTGTTTGTATCTTGACTGAAGCTTGAGAAATTCCATTTCATCTTCAATTTTAGATCATGCTTGTTGATCACACCAGTTTCAGGACTCCTTGCTCAAAATACAACACATAATCTGTGCTATTTTCTTTCACCCTGAGACATAGCTGAATGTACAGAAACTAAGTCCTGAACCAATACTCCACTGGAGCCTGGTATCATACCAAAACAATTCCTTTGTGTACCTCTGGCTACAGTTTCCAGCTTCCCCCCTGCTCCCCAATCACTTCTTTTCTTTTCTTTTCTTTTCTTTTCTTTTCTTTTCTTTTCTTTTCTTTTCTTTTCTTTTCTTTTCTTTTCTTTTCTTTTTCTTTTCTTTTCTTTTCTTTCTTTCTTTTCTTTCTTTTTCTTTTCTTTTCTTTTCTTTTCTTTTATTTCTTTTCGTTTCTTTTCTTTTTTTTATTTCTTTTCTTTTCCTCTCTTTTCTTTTTCTCTTTGCTTTCTCAGAAAATAGCACAAAGCCTTCACCCTGTGCCGCTAGGAATAGCCTGATATTCAAGCTCGCCTATGTTGCAGGACTTTCTGCTATTCCTGTTACACATTTATCCGGGTCATCTGTTATTTCTTAGGCTTTTCAAAGCACAAGTACTTCCAGAGACTACAGCCTGTAGGTCGATGCGCAGGTGAGTCAGAAGGGGCTTCCTATTACGCAGTGGGGAGAGGATGCTAAAATCTTCATTACAGATTGGCTGTAGCGTTTTTTCCGCTGAATTTTTCATGAGGCACTACTCAAAAAAGGTATTTTATGAAAGGGGCTTCTGCTACTCCACAATCTGCTCCACCAAACTTTCAACTCATAGACACAAACAATTCTTGGTGGTGAGGGAATTCGGGGTGGTGGATGATTCCCAGCAGATTTTTTACTATTACTTTTGCGTTTCTGATCATGGCATTAAAAAATGCTCATCATAAAATGCATTAAAATGTTCTGATGACCATTCCAAAATCTTTAATAGCATCTATGGTTTTATGAATGTCTTTTGAGACAATATCATTCTCTGTTAATAAACCACGCCAGGATCTTAAACTGTGGCAAAGTCTACTTGATTCCAAGGGATGGCATGTATTTTAAAGGTATTTTACCCATAGGACTCATTCAAATCATGAGACATTTTCGATTCACAGCTAGGAAAATAAATAGAAGTTCCTGTCAGGTAATGAAAAAAAACCCACACGGAACAAGGAAGGACTCTTGAAAGACAAAACATCATCGAATACCCCCATGTGACCAACTGCCTGGAAACGGAGAGCATCTGAAAATACATGTACACCGATGGTTGAAATCTCTGGACACAATTTGTTGGGAAATCCATGCAGGTATTTTATTCACTGGTTCTCGTAATTCAGGTGACTTTTCTAAGCT
>CM031867.1:2816099-2907985 GCA_018697195.1 Certhia americana | reverse complement strand
ATGTAAGTCGGATTGATCGTTTGGAGGTGATCATAGGGCCTGTAGTATCTTCAACAGCTATGAAAACGTGACTGAGGTACCCTTTTTTATTTTGCTCTCTGTTATTTCAAAACCTTTCGCTTTCAGTGCGCGACTATAAAACGGTGTCGGAAAACAGTGCATGACAATGGCATCGAACCTGCTGATGGTAGGAGCTGCAATAGGATTCCCATGTATTGTAATGATTGTGGCTCCTGGGTTTTGTGATGGACGGAGCTAAGGCTTCTGCTCCCTCTACAATTTTTTTTTTTTTTTTGGCAGAATTGGGTGCGCGAATTGAATCATGTCCTTTCGGCTAACATACTTTCCACTAGAACATGAGATTAGGTGCTGACACGTTCGGCTGACATGTACTGAAAAAGCGAACCGTTCTTGTCATCTTCATGTAATGGTATAGAATAATGAAGCATTAGCCTTGATATCAATTAACAGGCACAAGGCTGAGTCCATGCTGGGATACCGACTTACCAGGCGAGTCTTGTTTGCACGGACATCCATCGTTGAATCTTCTTTGTTGACACGGCCCGTAGGTCATGCAATGTAGACAAAGCTTCGCCACTGCGATAGGGATCACAGAAACAGGCGTGTTTCCAGGGTTAAACAGAGGTTTCGCGTGTGGTCTTTCTAATTCTCTACTGGAGCGCATTTAAAAAGGGCAGACATTCGAGCTCGGGTACTGGGCCACTGTTCGCACTTACACCGGATCAGAAGATTTCCAAGTGAATTTATTGGTGACGTGGGGGTAGCTCCTGCAGTGGCGCCTGAGGGATAAAGTTATGTCACCCTCATGTTCCTAGTCATTGCTTGATGCAGCTCTGCCTAATATGGGTGTGTAGTGTTAGATCGGACATATGCACGGGACACAAACGGTATTTCTTTCTGGTCTCACCCTTGGTGATACAAAGTTATTGAACTTAAGTCTCATCTGCTTTTTTGGCTGTGTTGGACTCCTTCCATGACACTGCGTACGTGTTGCAGTCAATCCACTTCTAATGGCCCAACTTGGAGGCCAGCGTGTTCATGGGATTACTGTGACATCTGACCAGCGTCCACAATTTGATGAAGAAGGGCAACGTAGCACGAGTCGTCAGGTTGGCGCGTTCGCCGGCAAACTCCCCCTGCGGTGTGGGCCCTCGCAACGTCGTCAGTTTACTTGCCAGTGGCCACCCGTGGTGTACCGTCGGGGTGTCAGCGAGCCTGCAGTATTTTGTCTTGTGTGATTTATGCTGTGCTGTTGTGCATGTGATGTGCATTGTGCAGTGGCTTCTGGATCCCCAATCTTGCGTGAGTCTCGGCTATGAAGTTCTGTATTTCAATTCCCTGGGGGGCACTGTAAATTATTCGGCAAGTGGTTCCCTCGCAGCAGGGTGATGTAATTGGCCGCTGGCTGTCCAGCCTGGGAGAGCGCCGCCTGCCTGAGTTAGGCTGCCAGATGTGTCCTGCTGTGTCTGAACCGGTGTCCATTGAACTCATGGCTATGCTCACTCACTTGGAGGGCAGTGTCCTTCTCATATAGGACTCTGTAGAAAGAACCATCCGTCGAGCCGCTTTGAGGCCTGCTCAGCCTTGCTCGCCTCGAAGGGAAGGAAGTGGAACTGGTCCAGAGAAGCTTCCTTGATGTGGCTTTTGATCCGGCCGGCTCAGTCGCTCTGCGTTCTGGTGGGGCATGTGTGCGGCCTCCCCTCCAATTGCTAGCCCGCCTGCCTTCCAGATGCCATGCTTTGCCTTATTTGGGAACTCGTCCTCTTGATTGGGCTCCGATTCCCTCTCGCTGCCTCCACGGGCCGCACCTCCCTCCTTCTGTGGTCTCCGGTCCTTACGCATTGCTGTGCGGAATGTCGTGGGCCCCTGCCCTTCTTCTTCTACCGTCAGCGCATTTTGTGCAAGGAGGTGGCCTTTTAAGTTAATTTGTTTTTATACCTGCACATGATATCCATGCAGTAACTTCTTTTGGGCTCAATGGGGTCACGCGCGAATCTCCGACGCTTCTGATCAAACCGCTGGGAGTGGGTTGGGATCTTTAGGGGATTGCAGGGATTCCGCCAAGCCATTCGGGAGCGGTTGTAGTTTCAGTGCTTAGATCTTTATCTGCGCAAAGCTTTTTCAACTGCGACTTGGGTGTGGCGGGCCGCGACCTTCGCAGTTTTTGGAGTTAATCGCAGCATTGCTGGCTGCTGTGGCTCACGTTTCCTGCTCTCATAAAGCTTTCTGTCAGTGCCTGTCATCACCTGCCCCAGCTTTTTAAGATGTTGCTGGTGTTTGATCTAGATTAACGTCCCTTGCAGGGAGTTTGTGTCATCTGTCCCCAGCATTCTGGATGCGAGAATGTCGGGACATTTGAACTATCTATCATAGCTACGCCAACATTTAAAAGCTGCGCTTAACCTGCAGCAGTAAAATCTATTTCTCATTCATTTAATAGCCCCACATCTTTGCATCATTAATACTTCGAAATTACGTGCCTAGCTGTCCAATGCTGCGGTCTGAGGGCTCCCCTCGCACCGCAGTCAGGCCCGCGCATCCCGGTCCATCCTCCTTCCCAGTCGTGTAACCTCTACCGGAGCGGCACAGCCCACTGGTGTGTGTCAGGGGGCGCTCACTTATGAGTTTTCCGGTCGCCACTAGTTGGCCTCAAGGTAAGGGCGAGCGCACGTGTCGAGGCTCCCGCGCGCTCCCAATGTACTGCGTCTAGGCTGGGAGCGCACGGCGAACTACAACCTGGCCGACAGACCACACGATATTATACTTGAAGGCCAATATTGGTGAATGTGGAATGCGTTTTATTTCTCGTGTGCGGTCCACGCTTAAATCACCCGCCTGTACGCCTACCGTGATTTTTTTTGTATCAAGGATGATTGACAGGTAGGGGGTTTGGAAAAACGGGGCCCTGCCTCCTTCGTACAGACGACCGAGACTCTGTCCGCTCAATATGTTTTGGCTACCGCTACAGCTGAGTCTTAACATTTGGGCTACTCTCGCACTTGGCAAACGGATGTAGATTCACATGTCCCTTATTCTCTAACTACAGCATTCTTCCACAGGGGTGGACACAAATACACCTGTTGGGGGTTGTTAATTTCTACATAGAATTTTTTTCCCAAGTTGCTAGGAAGCTAATGCTGGGTGCTTTTCGGTACCATTATGGGTGCTCAGGTCAGACAAAAGGATAGCAGCTACCCAAGTCTATTGATCGCACTTATTCGCTCGGCCGTGCAGTTCTGCTCTGGGGATACGTCCCCCCCCCATCAGGCTGCTGGCGTCTCGGCCGAGGCGATAGCTTTCTCACCATTCTCCTTTCAACCTTCACTGCTAGGGCACACAGTTCTCGTTGGACCACCGTCTCTTCGTGTGTCCCCCTACTGGATTTGGGAACCCGCTTTCCTCCTCTGCCCTGCACGCCCCGGTTTCTTCAGTTCTCTGTCGAGGGCTCCGCCACGCTGTGTTCTACAGCCCCTGCCCAGACCGGGACACTTTTCCAACCACAAGCTCGCTAGTTGCCACTGTGAACCTCTTGAATCACCTCCCCATCTTCCTAGAGTCTGGCTGCAGCTCATATAGCTTGTGTGACGGTACTGAGGGGGCTGTGGGGAGGGGTTCACCACGAGGAAGAACTGTGACTGATTTTTTTTTGTTATTTTTCCTCTCTCTAGTTCTGTTTGTTGTCAATTTATTAAATTATTGTTATTTTCTTGTTAGGACTAACTAGTAAACGAACTGTATTCCTAACCCTCGCTTATCGTTGGCCTACAGACTCTCATCTTGCAATTTTTGGAATTTACACAAACAAACCCCAAGGGAAGTTCCCCACTCCATTGTTTTGGTGGTCCTTTCTTTCTCAAACACAAAGACAGTCATTTGGCGCCATCGGTGGGGATCTGAGGACATCGCAGAGGATATAAAGGGTAAAAAGAATATCAGTTTCGAGTAATCTAAATCTTTGTGTGCTGACTTTACGAACTTCATCAAGTAGAACAATGTTGTCTAGTGTACCCAGGTTTGGATGGCACGTGGCCACAGCTATATTTCTTCCATTTGTAGCCCGTTATCTAGACATGGGTCCCATAACTAAAGCTACCGTGGCTGTTATCGAGTTTATTTTGTGGGTTGATAATGTGAGGAATTCCTGGATTTTTAATTTCCTCTGGAAGGCAGGCTCATTGATCCAGAGCTATCGCATACTAACTGAATGTTTTTGGGGTTACTTTAATAATGGCACCTACTGTGAAGAAATGCCACCGGGGGAAATTTTCTCCCAACCCTTCACCTGGCTCTTTGGGTCTACCCCACCAGTTTTCGAAGGGTTCACATTTTCTCTAGATGCTAATGATGTCATGCAGTGGCTGGTGCTGCTGACAGGCCTGCTCTATTTAGCATTCAGAGATAAGGGGAAATTGACTTGGATAACCACCATGATAACTACCCCAGAGAACAGGGATACTGCCAGACAGCCTGACAGTGCCACAGAACCTGACCCTGCCCCACAGACCACCTCAGAAACAAACCAGCCGGATTGGGTGGGGGTTCTGCTAAAAAAGATAGGCCAGATGCTGAAGGAGCACACCTCCCCCACTAGTGAGAAGCCCTCCTGCTGCCTCAAAAAGGAAGACTCTTGTGGTGCAGCAGTGGAACCCACAGATGTTACATCTGTCCAGGCTCCAGCTGAACCACAAGGGAAATCACAGCCAGCAGCAGTCGCCCCTGTGGAAACTAGAAAGTCTAAGATGAAATCAGATAAGAAAGGAGGGACCTCACAACATGCAGGGGAGCCAGAGGTAGAGATTGTCACTGAGTCTCTGCCCTATGAAAGTCTCCGTAACCTGCGGAAGGACATTGTACGACGGGGACGTGAGGCTTATACAACCTGGTTACTCCGGGTCTGGGACCTTATGGGTGCAGGTGTGCAGCTGGATGGTACTGAGGCCAGGAATTTGGGACCTTTGACCCAAGACTCAGGTGTGGATCAGGTATTTGTAAGGGAGCCTGGGCCCCTTTCCCTCTGGGAGCGTCTTTTGATGAGTGTAAGAGAACGGTTTGTCCACAGAGAGAGAATGCAGGAGCACCATCATAAGCTGCGCTGGAAAACCCTCGAGGAAGGGATCCAACAGCTGAGAGAAGTGGCGGTGCTAGAAGTACTCTTTGGGAGGGGTGGACAGCACGATAATGACCCCGACAAAGTCAGGTGCACAGGGCAAATGTTGTGGAGTCTGGCAAATCTAGGGCCAGCTCAATACACCACCTTCATTGCAACAATCAATGCAGATAACAACCGAGAGACAGTGGGTTCTGTGGCCAACAAGCTTAGGAATTATGAAAGTATGGTCAATGGCCCGATGCATGCTCATGTCTCTGCTGTGGCTAAAGAACTTAGAGAGGAGATAAGTGAGATAAGGGAGGAGGTGAGGAAGATCAACACAGCACCAGTGCGAGTAACAGGCCCCAAAGTCAGAGCCCAACATTCCCCAGCTAAAGAAAGAGGATACACCCCACGAGCTGACTTGTGGTTCTTTCTGCGTGACCATGGGGAAGACATGGGAAAGTGGGATGGGAAACCCACTTCTGTCCTGGCAGCACGGGTGCGTCAACTCAAGGAGGGAAATAGTAATCGAGGGGGTTCCACAAAAATGAAGGTAGCCTCAACCTCCCAGGACCGATCTGCCGGGTATTACAGAAGAGATGATTTGTCAGACCCCCTTGAAGGAACCTCTACTATGTATGCTCAAGAAGAGAATAATAACCAGGGTTAGAGGGGCCCTGCCTCTAGCCAGGAAGAGGCACGGGAGAACCGGGTCTTTTGGACAGTGTGGGTCAGATGGCCTGGCACATCAGAGCCACAAAAATACAGAGCGTTGGTTGACACTGGTTCACAATGTACACTGATGCCATCGAGGCATGTAGGGACAGAACCTGTTTCTATTGCCGGGGTGACAGGGGGATCACAGGAATTTACTTTGTTGAAAGCTGAGGTGAGCCTGACCAGGAAAGAGTGGCAAGAACACCCAATTGTGACTGGCCCAGAGGCCCCGAGTATCCTGGGCATGGACTACCTCCGGAATGGCTATTACAAAGACCCGAAAGGACTCAGGTGGGCTTTTGGAATAGCTGCTGTAGAGACAGAGAGCATTAAGCAGTTGAACACCTTGCCTGGTCTGTCAGAGAACCCATCTGCAGTAGGACTCCTGAAGGTGGAAGAGCAACAGGTGCCAATTGCCACCTCAACAGTGCACCGCCGGCAGTACCGGACGAATCGAGATGCCGTGATCCCCATCCACAAAATGATCCGTGAGCTGGAGAGCCAAGGGGTGGTCAGCAAAGCACACTCACCCTTCAACAGCCCTATTTGGCCTGTGCGCAAATCTGAAGGAGAATGGAGATTGACTGTGGACTATCGTGGCTTGAATGAAGTGACTCCACCACTGAGTGCTGCTGTGCCAGACATGCTAGAACTCCAGTATGAGCTGGAGTCCAAGGCAGCGAAATGGTATGCCACTATTGACATTGCCAATGCGTTTTTCTCCATTCCTTTGGCAGCAGAATGCAGGCCTCAGTTTGCCTTCACGTGGAGGGGAGTGCAGTACACCTGGAACCGACTGCCCCAGGGGTGGAAACACAGTCCCACCATCTGCCATGGACTGATCCAGGCTGTACTGGAAAAGGGTGAAGCTCCAGAACACCTGCAATACATTGATGACATCATTGTGTGGGGGAACACGGCAATGGAGGTATTTGAGAAAGGTGAGAAGATCATCCGGATTCTGCTAGAAGCTGGTTTTGCCATCAAGAAGAGCAAAGTCAAAGGGCCCGCTCGAGAAATCCAGTTCCTGGGGGTGAAGTGGCAAGATGGACGGCGTCAAATTCCCACTGAGGTCATCAATAAGATCACTGCGATGTCTCCACCAACCAACAAGAAGGAGACACAAGCTTTCCTAGGCGCCATAGGTTTTTGGAGAATGCACATTCCAGAGTACAGTCAGATTGTGAGCCCTCTCTACCTGGTTACCCGTAAAAAGAATGATTTCCACTGGGGCCCTGAACAGCAACAAGCCTTCTCCCAAATCAAGCAGGAGATCGCTCATGCAGTAGCCCTTGGCCCAGTCAGGACGGGACCAGAGGTGAGGAATGTGCTTTACTCTGCAGCCGGGAGCCATGGTCTGTCCTGGAGCCTTTGGCAGAAAGTGCCTGGAGAGACTCGAGGACGACCGCTGGGATTCTGGAGCCGAAGCTACAGAGGATCTGAAGCCAACTACACTCCCACAGAGAAGGAGATCTTGGCTGCCTATGAAGGAGTCCAAGCTGCCTCAGAGGTGATTGGGACAGAAGCACAACTCCTCCTGGCACCCCGGCTACCAGTGCTGGGGTGGATGTTCAAAGGAAAGGTTCCCTCTACCCACCACGCCACTGATGCCACATGGAGCAAATGGATCGCTCTCATCACGCAGCGCGCCCGTATTGGAAACCCAAATCGCCCTGGGATTTTAGAAATAATTACGAACTGGCCTGAGGGTGAAAAATTTGGTCTCACTGATGAAGAGGAGCAGGAACAGGTGCCACGTGCTGAAGAAGCTCCACCGTACAACCAACTACCAGCAGAAGAAAAACGCTACGCTCTTTTCACTGATGGTTCCTGTCGCATTGTAGGGATGAACCGGAAGTGGAAAGCAGCTGTGTGGAGCCCCACACGACAGGTAGCAGAGGCTACTGAAGGAGAAGGGGGATCAAGTCAATTTGCCGAGCTCAAAGCCGTTCAACTGGCTCTGGACATTGCTGAGAGAGAGGTGGCCCAAGCTCTACCTCTACACTGACTCATGGATGGTAGCCAATGCTTTGTGGGGGTGGCTGGAACGGTGGAGAAAGGCCAGCTGGCAGCGTAGAGGGAAACCAATCTGGGCTGCTGAGGAGTGGAAAGACATTGCCACTCGAGTAGAGAAGCTCCCTGTAAGAGTTCGTCATGTAGATGCCCATGTCCCCAAGAGCCGGGCTAATGAGGAGCACTGACATAATGAGCAGGTGGATCATGCTGCAAAGATAGAAGTGGCAAAAATAGACTTAGATTGGGAACACAAGGGAGAGTTGTTCCTAGCCCGATGGGCCCATGATGCCTCAGGGCATCAGGGTAGGGATGCCACCTATAAGTGGGCACGAGACCGAGGGGTGGATCTAACCATGGACAGTATTTCACAGGTTATCCACGACTGTGAGACGTGTGCTGCCATCAAACAGGCCAAGAGGCTGAAGCCCCTCTGGTACGGTGGGCGGTGGTCCAAGTACAAGTATGGGGAGGCCTGGCAGATTGATTACATCACACTGCCCCAAACCCGCCAAGGCAAGCGCTACGTGCTGACCATGGTGGAAGCCACCACTGGATGGCTAGAGACCTACCCTGTGCCTCATGCTACTGCCCGGAACACCATCCTGGGCCTGGAAAAGCAGGTCCTGTGGAGGCATGGTACCCCTGAGAGGATTGAGTCAGACAATGGGACTCATTTCAAAAGCAGCCTTATTAACACCTGGGCTAAAGAACATGGTATTGAGTGGGTGTACCATATTCCTTACCATGCACCAGCAGCTGGGAAAGTTGAACGGTGCAATGGCCTGCTGAAAACCACCTTAAAGGCACTTGGTGGGGGGACTTTCAAAAACTGGGAGATTAATTTAGCAAAGGCTACATGGTTAGTGAACACACGAGGTTCCACTAACCGAGCAGGCCCTGCCCAGTCTGAAGCCTTGGGAACAACAGATGGAGATAAAGTTCCAGTGGTACACATGAGAGGTATGCTAGGAAAAACGGTTTGGGTTAATTCTGCCTCCAGCAAAGACAAGCCCATCCGTGGAGTTGTCTTTGCTCATGGACCAGGCTGCACCTGGTGGGTCATGCTGAGAGATGGAGAGACTCGATGCATACCTCAAGGGGATCTTGTTTTAGGGTGAGCTACTCATGACACTGTGCCTGTATCTGGAGCTGCATGTATATATGTATATAATTAAGGTATTGCATGTATGTACATAATTTTGAAGTTTAAATTTGATGTAACATATTGGGGTGGGAAAAAATTCGGGGTGGATAATGTTGGGGGTTGGGTTGATTTCTTATAGAATTTTTTCCCAGAAGTTGCTAAGAAACTAATAGCTGGGTGCTTTTCGGTACTTATGGGTGCTCAGGAACAAACAAAGGAAGCAGCTACACAGAGACATTGATTCCACTTCGCTGGGGGGGCAGTTTTTCTCTGCTCTGGGGAAGACGGCCAGGGCTGCTCGTCTCGGCGAGGCGGAGAGCTCTGACTTTTCCCTTCACCTCGGACTCCGTCGGACCACCGGTCTCTTCGTGTGTCCCCCCCCCGGGATTTTGGGAACCCGTTTCCTCCCTGCCCTGCACCCACAGTTTCTTCAGTTCTGCTCGAGGTCTCCCCACGCTGTTTCTACAGCCCCTGCCAGCCGGGACACTCTTTTCCAACAGCTCCAGCCACTGTGAACCCTCGGAATTATCTCACCCTCCTAGAGCTGCCGCTAGCCTATTTGCCTGTGACGGTACTGAGGGGGGTGGGGGGGGGTTACCAGAGGAAGAACTGTGACTGACTTGTTGTTTTGGTTTTTTTTTTTTTTTTTTCCTCCTCTAGTTCTGTTTGTTGTCAATATTGTAATTATTGTGAATTTACCTTGTTAGACTAACTAGTAAAGAACTGTTATTCCTACCCTCCTTATCGTTGCCTAAGGCCTCTCTTTAAATTTCGGAATTATAACAAAACCCGAGGGAAGTTCCCCTTTTTCTTTGGTCCCTGTCTTTCCAAAACCAAGACAGGCCCATAGTAAATGGAAGCAAGGTAGTGAAATGTGTATGGTAAGGTGACAAACAGCAGTGCTGTTTTATTCCTAAGACAGCACCTCAAAGAGGCATTTGATGGTCAGTGGTAGCTATGCTCTGACTCCCCCCATTTAGTTCACCCTTCTTCCCCTGCAAACGAACTCTGGACTACTCCTCACTCCCCCAGGCTGTTCTTCCTCCTCCTCCTCCTTGCCTTTCAGTGGGAAGGGCTCTCTTGTTGTCGGTGTGACTTACATTCATTATTCTCTTCATAATTTCCATCCTCCTCCTGATAAGGAAGGGGGGAGCAGGAGGTGGTAAAATCCAGAGAGGAGTAACAACACCATAAATCAGGTGCATGTGAAGAGATACATAATGTTTCCCCTCCAGAAGTCCAGTAGGACAACTGTATGGGTTTTCTTTTGTTACTCTACTATCCTGTTCAGAGCAACAAGCATTTTTTTTTTGCAACAGTTTCCATGGAAGAGGTGGCACAGAAGGCAGCAGAGAAGCTCTGAGGTGTGATAGACTCTTTTTTGGGCCTGTTGCTCATCTGCATGATGCCTGGACTAGGGGGAAAAGCAGTCTTAAAAGGAGGCCAAGAGCAGAACAGTTTCCACCCTAATAATTACTTATTTTACTGTTCTCTCTCTGAAAAGCGAAACAGCTTGGAGTGGTAAAGTTACCTGACTGTGTTCCTCTGAGAAAACACCCTTACGTCTCCTCCTCCTGTGTTCTTTTTCTATAGTGTTGGGGTTTTTTTGGGGTTGTTTTTTTTTTTTTTTTGGGTTGTTTTTTTTTTTTTGTTTTTTTGTTGGCCTATGTATTCTGCTGTGTTTATAAGAATGGATTTCTGTTCTGTGACCCAGAAAGCCTGACTAGAGCAGTGTCCAATGCCTGCCTGGAAGTTTTTGTGCTTTTTTGCTACCTACATGTGAGCCTACATTAGGCTGACTTCTTGCCTACCTTCATGCTAGCACCTCTCTGCCATCCTCAGCATATCACAAATGATTTCAGTTAAAGGATTGGGATTTCAATCTTTTCCTGAATTTTAAGTTGCTTGGTTCACATCAATAAAGAGGGGATTTGGTTTATTTTAGTCTGTGTAAATCAGAAATGATGATGAGATACAGTTCATGCTCTTTATGAAGCCGTCAAGGGAGGACAGCTAGAACAAATGTTTCCACTTAGAATTATTGCTATGCATTCTGGAAATACCATATACATATATTCCTTGGTGGTTTAGGCTTGTGTCTGTCCAGCTGATTCTGGCTAATCCTGTCCTGGGGCTCAGACCTGCAAAGCAGTGAACAGTCGGGTCATTGTGGAGAACTTGAACTCCCTAACACAGAAGTTAAGAAAGTAAAAGTTTCAACAGATAGTTGACTTAATATTATGCAAGCATTTCCTGTCTTCATGTGCTCTGTTCAGTGTCAAATATGCTTCTGGTGTTTAAAATAATAGTAAGCTTACCTTCCAGCTAAGAAATGCCTTCTGAAGGTAAAGTTTTCTTATGGCTGGGGTTGTATGAGAACCAAATAAATTCAATGTCCAAAGCAAATCGTGCTTTGTGTTTTAGTTCCAAAGATGGCAAACATTTACATACATTTAGCCTGTACTTCACATTGTTATAGAACTAAAACTGAGAAGGTTTGGATCTACATTTGGTTGTTAAAGGGAATTGTTTTAATGGTAGTAACGTAGTCCAGGAAAACTTTACCCAATTTTCATTTATTCTCTTTCTGGTCACTGGAAATCTCAGGTTTCTTTCTCAGCATTAAAATGGGGATCATATGTCATTATATTTTGTGTAAAATTTGACATCGATGTCAAGGTGATTCTAGAAAGATTGCTAAAAATGAGCAAACCACCTTGGTGACCTGCAGGTGATGCAGGCTGCTACTATGTCCATAATGGTTATTCTATGCAACTCTTCTCTGAGAGGTTGTTACATTAGGAATATCAAAATACTTTTGAGATTGACTAAGAAAACAATATAAACTTGTATTTTTAACTGACTCTGCTTTATGTTGGTACAGTGTATACATGGCTGATCATTTTTCTTTTACATCACACCAACAGACAGTAACTCTAGCTGAAAAGTATCATCAAAACAGTATTGATGAGGAGAAGGATGAGCACTGAACACAGATTTTAAGTAGTGGGTCTTAGAAGCTAGTCCTAAATTCTTTTACAGTCTAGGTAGTCCTAGTTAATATCCACATTTCACTTTTAGTGGTAATAACAATTAGATCACCCTGATTATCTTGTGTGATAATGTACAAATAGGCATATTTTGCCAGAAATCTGGAACTGTGATGACAGGAACCGTAAAAGAAGTGGTGAATTTAAGTTTGTTTGCTGGGTTCTTCTCCTTACCATGTCTCTCTGCATCTCTTCCTATGCTGGTAAGAGAAGGGCTGGCCTGTTCCTCTCTTCTGAGAAGAGAGACATTGCACACATTCTTTTCCCTCTACTCAGAAGTGAGCTAGGGTCAGTACTTTGCTATGTGAGACAGCTTGCATTCTTCTCCTGCACTCTTCCATGGTTGTCTTTCAAACAAACAAAAAACCCAACCAACCTGAAACAAAAACCCAACCCTTCCCCTACAAAACCCCACATTTGCCTAAAGCAGGCCTATTTCTGGTTTTGTGGTGTAGAAAACAGTGATTTCACTGTTGATAAAGCAGCTGAATAAAGTCTACCTGCTTTCCATGAAGGTAATACAGTATTTATTCCTTCCTGGTAACCCAGAATTGTAGTGGGATTTCATCTGCTTTTGCACCACTCTTTACCAGAATCAGCCTTCCTCCTGTATTTCCCTTGGAGAAGGGGATAATAGGAGGAAAGCATATTTGATGTTAGTTTTTTCTCTTTTTTTTTTTTTACTTCAAACATTGTTTTTACTCTGATTCCCATGCAGGAGCCCACAGTAGTCAGAAAATCTGTTTTACTTAATGGCAAATGCGGATAAAGCTTGCTTATAGAATAGCCATTTAAACTTTCTTAGTACTGGCCCTATTGTATGATTTGCAGAAGAGAATATAGATCTCTAGTGCCTTAAATTTTCAAAGTTCTACTGTTATAAGAGTTAACAAAAGTTCTCGTGACAGCTTGCTTGGATTTACTTTCACTTTTAGAATCCCTAAGTTATTGTGGATCACGTACTAAATAAAGGGGTTTGGGTTTGTTCTTTCCTTGTCAGCAGCACCTCTGAGGGGAAGTTCAGCACTTTAAAAGTTTTAAATGCTAGAAGTAATTCCAAGGAAGAATTGACAAATGGATGTAAACATGAGTGTCAAGAATTTTGAAGTATAACACCCCTGATGTGATTTCTGATATGAAACTGTTCTGAGAGCAATGAATGCCACTGAAGGATCTGATTTGGTAAATGGAGAGTAATGCCATGAGATGCTGGCAAACCAGGTGTAAAACTCAATAAGACGTATTTGGAGGATTGGGGCCCCAAATGTGATTCTCTGGTTTCATCTGGAGCTGTGGGTGAGTAGGTGTATGCTCTATGACAGTAAGGTTGCTGTAGTAATTATTCATTAGCTTTAAATAACAGGGTAATTATGAAGTTAAGATTCATATACCCCAACACACCCTTTTTTCCCTTGCTTTTCAATTTCTAAAGAATGCCTACAGCCGTCTCCTTTGTGTTGTAAAACAGGGCACTAGCCCTAGTTGTACGTGGTTGCTTCTTTGATTTTTGCGTGCTCCTTGCAGCAAGAATGTTAACTGGGGTGAAAAGGTAACATGAATAAGGGAGGCCAGCACTAGAAGAAAATAAAACCTCATTTTCTCCTATGCCTCCAAGGATAAAGAAGATCACTCTGGTACTCATAAACACATGTATACTCCACACAGGACAGGTTTCTCCCTGAAATTCTTGAATTATCTGGTTTAGTTTAAATTTCTCTTCACTTCTATTCTGGGTCAACAAACAACCAGCAGAACCTGAAGAAGACAAATTGCAATATTTTGGAATGACAGGATCCATTCTGGTGTTCCATATGCTAGATATTTAACCATCAGCTGCTTTTGGCTGATGTGATGCCTTAGGTTTTAGCTATTATATTTTTTTAGACTCTGCTGTTTTGGTGGGTAGTTTTAGGTTTCATATTGAGTGCTACTAAGCTCTCTTCACAGAGTAGAGAGACAAAACAATTAATTCTCTAGTTTGATACCAAGGACAACTTTCAGGCCCAAGAACGAAAACAACAGTGAAGTGAAAAGAAAAAACAAGGAGGATGGAGCTTCATAACCTGAATCTGTGGTTGGAAAATTGATTCTAATGTGCTGATGGACCAGAACTTATAAAAATGTGAGACCTTGTGATCCAGGTGTCCATTTTGTGACCACTTTGGGGCATCTTGGGTGTGGACTGGCTGGAGTCTTGCATAGCCCAAGAGTACCCATTGAGACCTTTTATTAAATCCCTACTTTATTCTTTTGCCCTGTCTAGCCTCTGTTCCAGGTCAGCCTCCAAAAGGCATCAGATGAAGCATGACCAGTGAACTTATGTTACATAGGCAGAACAGACTGAGTTGGAATGTTTCTGAAGAAAAGTTCAGATCCATGAGTTGGTTTATCTCACATTGATGGAACCTAATTCAGTGTTTCCAGAATCTTGGAATGAAGTCTGCAAAAACTACTCTGTCTTTATATGTGAAACTGGGGATTGTTGCCTGTGATATGCTGTGGCTGTGCTCCACAGGTTGTGCATGGCAGATGTGATTTACTGCACTGACAAAGGGCTGCTGCAGTACATGGGGCAGGGTGCCTGGCCTGTGATGTGATGTGATGTGCAGCCTGTACTGACAGCAGGGGAAAAGCCCTCTGCACCCCTGTGGTCCTTGCATAGCCATAAACTGACAGCCTCCTCCTACACTGCCTGTGCTGGAAACCCCACAACCCTGCCTTACCCATCGGGGCCTGCACCCTGTCAAAGGGGAGGATGATTCAGCAAGGGCAACGTGCTCTGCAGTGCTCTCCTGGCTGCCTTGCCAGGACTGTCACTGCTGGTTTCTTTTGCTGAAGTCATTCAGTTTGCTGTTCTTGACAGTTTAACCACTGGCTAAGGGTTCATTCTCTTTTTCTTGCACATCACACTGTGAATGCCCAGTGAAATGTAATGGAGCTTATGCCTTTAAAGGTATATCTAGCTCAGGCCCTCGCGCAGGCTAGGACACATGTGCCAGCTGTTTTACCTTGCAGATACATTTTTGGTGCAGTGAACTGATGGGATAGAAGGGGTCAGCAACAGTACCATATTTGTTTTCAGCTGTATCTTCTTCATGGTCCAATCTGGTAAATCTGCTCTAGGACTTGACAATGAGCTTTCTGAACGAGACCAACAAGATGGTTCTGACATTGTAATTCCAGACATATTTTAAATTTGAAACTAAGGCTGAGTGCTCTTGCAATTTTTTTCTTGCCATCTGATAGTATTTGCAACTTGGTATCAGTAGAGTGCTAATAAATTGTAAGTGAGTTGTGATGAGTTAGGAAAGAACTTATGATCTTGTGTGGAAATTGCCTGTAACGTTTTTCTGTTCTAGCGGAGAGGATGTGAGCAAAGATGGGGCTCTGAAAAGAGCCATGGGGACCATGAATTCTGGTGTGTTCTGAACTCCAGAGTTGAAATAGTTCTAGTCTGGTGCATTTTCTAAGGTGAAACACTGACAAGAGCAGGGAGTTGGACAGACTCATGGTAAGGGAAGAAATAAATTGTCAGAAACTTGAGCTTTCTGAAGAAAACTGTTGTTATGTTGGGAAATATGGAGAGCAGATCTGTGAGACCAACCATTTGAAAACAAAATGGTAATATTAGTTAGCTAGTTCTTGGAATCTAGTGGAGGCTTTTCAACAGTGAGTGATTTGTTGCTGCAGTGTCTGGGTTCTCTAACCATGCACTGGGGTTCATGTTATTTATTCAGATATATCCTATTATGTTGCAAAATCTGGTTTTAAGAAAAGCTGAAAAAGAAACATGCTGTTGGATATCTTCAAGGGCAACAAATGGTTTTCATGTTAAAAAAACTTCCAAACAAATCTATTTCTGCTAATTCAACTCCAGCAAAAAGTCTTTGTGTGTTGTCACTGAATTAAAAAAAAATACCAGTTAGAGTCTAGGCCTCTAAGGAACAGGAGAGCTGCTATCCAAGCAGCCTGGACAGGGTGATTCTTCTTTCAAATCCTGGGCATTTTGTTAGTGGAGCTATATCTTTGCCTGCTTCTGTTCATCCTCTTGCTTTTTGTCCTCAGAGAAGCACTGTATTTTTGTATCTTGATTTCTCTAAGAAACAGTGGTAAGTGAAACTAGGATTTTTCAAATGGAATTAATTCAATTTTTGTGCTTCTTTTTCCTTTTCTCTCCATTAAAAAAACCCAAACTAAACTAAATCAAAACCCAGTGTGTGTAAGTTTCAATTATTTTCTAGATTGAAGTGAATAAAAATTGGATTATAGACTCTGAGAAACTGAGGATTGTAAAAACAGAACTCTCATAAAATGAGTGTCTGCTTATTAAATAGGATTAGCTCTGTCTTGCAAGTGTTCAGGTGTAGCAAGCATAAGCAGCAAACAAGCAATTTTCTCACCTTTGTAGAATGGTATCCTATCCTACTCCTCATGGTGTTCTGTACCATCATAACACTACAATTTCAGTTAAAAACTCTACACTTAAAAGGATAAATAATACATCCCCACCCCCCTCCCCCTTGATGTAAAGACTCAACAAAATTGCAAAATATATTTTAAACAGGGAACATTGCTGGTAGAGTAAAAGAAAGAGGAAGGTTTTACTGCGAAATTAGGAAGTACAAGTTCATCTGAGAGACGTTTTCTCAGGAAAAGATTGGTAGATGTGAAGCAAGGTGATGTGCTACTGCAATATAGCAGCTTTCATCTCTCACCTCCCTCCCGTCCCAACACAGAGTTCTTCCAGGATCACAGATTTGCTGTGTACGTTCTGTATCCAGAACTCAAACAATAGCAGCACAGAATGAAGCTCTATGTGATGGTCAGTAGTAACTGAGGGTTCTGTAGCAGAAAGGTATTTGATATTAGTGCCTGCTTATTGGTGCAATATTTTGCCATCTGGGTTTTGTGCATTATTTAATGTGTTCATTCTGGAAAGCATGCTAAGGTTTTTCTGTTGGTGATTGTTGCCCTGATCTTCTAAAGTTTTTCTAAGCCTTCTAATGTTTTCATTTTTGTAATGGAGTTCTCACATACTTTCATGTAAATAATGATTGTTTTGCATTCTTTTCTGGAGGAGGAGAAAACTGATGGACTCTTGCACTCTCTTGACCAGTGTGGTTGGAGAGGTGGTAACTTCACCCTCCAATCCCTGGCTGCTTTTTGAATTCTATATATAACGAGGTCACAAAATAAAAGTTCTCCTTTTTGCCTTGAACTTACAGTGAGTGCCTGTGGTTCATTTTGTGTCATATTGCGACAGGTGATTCCAGCTATTCAGTTTAACTGATTACAGTTTGCTCATAAGCCACATGACATACCAAGTCTTCAACTCAAAACAACTTAGGAAGAAAGAAAAAACCAAACATCCTTGCTCTTTTGGGTTAGACAAGATCTAGGAGTTCAGATACCAAACACTAGTCACGTCATTATGAAAAAGGAGCTTCAGTAAGGAATTGTTTAATACCTCTTTCTACTCAGGGGGCTGCAACAAAACACAAACTAATGGTCACAGGTTATAACAACAGATGTTTCAACCAGAGATGAGAATTGTTTTTTTCACTAGGGTGGTGCTCCAACACTGGAACAGGCTACCCAAAGAGATGGCAGCCACTGCTCTTGTTGTGTTCAAAAGCTGAGCTTTGACCACTCTGCTGTAGCTAGATTGGTGCTGAGCAAAGGCATTGGACTAGGGGCCTCCAAAAAACTATTCCAGCCTCAGCTACTCTGTGATCTGTATTTCATTCTGTATATCTTAATTCCAGAAACTACTTATTATAGGCCAGATTTTTAAATACTGTGACACAAAAAAAAATAGATGGCTTTCTACTCTTCAAAATGTGTAATTTTTCTATGAAAAAAATAGGGTAAATCCAGCAGACATACTTTCAAGTAGATTTAAGCCTGTGTTATGTATTTTAGTAATTCTAAGCATAGATTTGTCCTGTCTGTTGTCATTTCCTTGATCTTGTCCTTTTATGGATGGTTACAATCAGATTTATAGTTTTCTGTCCTGCTTTCCTTCAAGTAGAAAGGACCAGTAGTGCTAAACTGCATGTAAATGCTGTCAGCTTCAGTTGTTTGGCCAGTGGGAATTATGTAGGATATAGGACTGTGAAAATTGAATTTTCTTTGGAAGTTAGTAATAGTTTTCTCCCCATTTCCCAAATGTCCACATTATGTATGATATTTTTAAAGAAAATCAATGACATTTTGAATTACATTGATGAAACTAAGCATCCAGAATAGTTGGTTCTTGCAGATGAAATCTCTTCCTTGATGACCTTCAAATAATTGCTGTGATTATTAAGTTTGCTTATATTTTTCAAGTAGTAGATTTGAGGGATATTTAACAACATTCACTAGCTGAAAAAAGCACGTTTTTCTACCTTATAGTTTAAAAACTATAAGCTAAGAAAAAAGACAAAGAAGTCTTCTCTTTTGCAGATGTTACATTTCTTGTATGTGAAAAATGTGAAATGTTATTCTTATGCTTTAGAAAGTGTTTACCTTTAGTCTAAGCAATTATCTGATTGGCACCTTCTTTCTTTTTCATCTCCCACTATCTTTTCTCTTGTCTGGATTCTTGAGTTTCCCTCTTTCTTTCCTGAGAACTGAATAATTATTAAAAGAAAAAGTCTCATTAAAATGCAGTTAGGAAAATATGTATGTTTTAACAAGTATTTCTAATGGAAAGCAGTACTTGTGATGGCTGCTGCTATTATGTGTATTTTGAAATTTTTCTGGATTTGGAAAATGTATCTTGTGTGAACAGACAAAGCCTTTCCCTTCCAGAGGTAATTTCTATCCTCACAGCTTGATTCAACATGCTTAGACTGTGTATGAGATGAAAACCTGGGGAATGGAGAAGCATATAGAGAGCCTGAAGAAAATAGTCAGTTATTAAAACAATTTAGCTTGTCATTAAATCTCAAATTTTGGAATATAAATAGGTTGCTCTTCTCTTTGCCTCATCTGTCATTTTACTATAGCAGAAAATCTGGTGCTGGACAAAAGAGGAAGGATAGCTTAGCAGTTAAAATAGAACTTGAAGCCAGGATCTTGATTTTTGTTCTGACTCCACCAATGACAAACCGTATCACCCTGTGCAACTTACCAAACCTCTGTGTCTCACCTACCACTCTGTAAATGTCATATAACTACACAGGATGCTGCGAGGTTTAATTAGAATTAATTTTAGTCTTTCAAGTACCTTGTGTTTCTCAGATGAAATGTGCTATTCAAGTGTGAAGGATAATTATTATGTTGCATCTGTGTTTTTCTGATACATTATTACTATTTTATTAACCGTGTTTTGGAAAAAAACCAAAAAAACAACCCAAAACCACCATACTTACTGCTTTTCAGTTTAGTTTGTATGGTGTAAAGTTAGTGCCTATGAGCACAGTAAATAATTAAACTAATATTGGCATTGAGATTTGAGGTTGTTTTATTTGAGAATGTTAATGACTATTAGCAGATTGTCACAAAATGTCTGTCTGTTTGGATACTAAATCGTTCACTTAGATGTAAGATGGTCATGTTGCTTCCAAATGTAGTGTATTAGCCCAGCAATAACAACCTGGAAAGTCTCTGCTGATAGCTTCCCTGGAGCTGGTCAGGCCTGACCCAGACAGTGTTGTGGAGCAATCCTTCAGAAAATTGTTCTAGCAATCAGTGCCTGGTGCCACCTTAAAGTTTGCCAGTCTTGTGGGGAGCTGAGCATACCTTATCCTGTTTCTCTTTTTTTTTTTTCAACTTGTAGCACTGAGATCCGGGGAAAGCCAAGATACCAGAGGATGACAGGAAGCAGAGGGAGGCTCGCTGGTGGATACGAGATAACTGTGTTGTTTCCAGATGAAATCACGGCTACAAGAGAAATAGAAATAACTGACTGAAGCAACAACTCCACATCCCAAGGACATAATAATTCAGAAAGTGTTGAGTTATAAACAGTTCTTGTACTTTAACATGGATTGGAGCATGTGATTGGGCTTTTCTTGTAGCTGAGAGTTCAGGAGCCTGAAGGAGAAAGGCAGTATTAACAAATAAGATCAGATCATTTGGGGACAATGAACTTCTTTCAATAAGGTTATTGTTTTATTGGCAGGTCACATTCTTTTTGTCCTCACTTGCCATGTACTATAAAGTATGACTTTAACACACAGGACTTCTGTGTTAATTGCAATTAGATAAATGTGTCTGGAGAGACAGTCTCTGCCACTCAAGGTCACTGATGTAACCAAATTACCTTGCTCATAGACACACTTACTGGAAAACAGCTTGAGCTGCTTTGGTGCCATCCTGTCCCAAAGTAGGTTAGAGTTTAAAAAGAAAAGGGAAATGAGTAAGTTTATGCTATTCTTACACTTTCTAAATACAACATGCAGGTGTATACCACAATACTACCTAAGCAAAATTCAGACCAAACTCATCCACTGAGACTGTATTTTTATGCTGCTTTAATGAAGCCATTATGAAGCAAAGCCCTTCAGAGTGGCAGTCTTATTGATGTCATTGTCTCCACTATCATAAGTATAAAGTAATGTTTGATAATCCTGTCAGATGTAGAGTAGTATTGCATGAGTTCTTTGCCAGCATAGACCAGATAGTAACTTCAAGATTCCATACTTACACAAAATGTGTATCTTAAATGCTAATCCAGCCCTGATCAAGGTACATTAACATGGGAACTCCAGGCTGACAGCCAAAAGCCACATCTAGCTGACTGTTCTTTTGCAAGTAGGCATCTTGTCTTTGATATACCCGACAACTTGTATACATGTAGGATGGGATGCTAAATGGAAAGCCATATGCGTTTTGCAGGGCTTGTTATATAAACTATGTTATTTGACATACTTTGCTATTATCAGGGGTGTTATGGTGCTGGAACATTCTCAGAGCAGGGATTAGGCACAGGTACATTTGATGACTCCAGCACTTCCAGCACTTGTACGTGTCAGCCTGTGATGCCCATGTTAACACCTGGGATTTGAGACCTGAAGTCATGTAACAAACTAAGTGCTGATTTTGCTGTAATGCCTGGTGACCACTTGGGTGCCTGGGTCTGGCACCATGCTGGGCAGACCTCTGTTGCCCTTTGAGGAATAACTGGTCATGGGCATGAATTTAGCTGAGCCATTAACAAAGAGACTACCAGGTCTGTGAAGGCACTGACAGACTGAAAGGAAATGCAGATGGGTACTGTGTGTTTGCAAATGTTTATTATTTAAAGTAGGTTGCTGGGGAATATATAAAATGAAAGGGTCAGAGTAAGATATTGTGCCTTGTTGGCTTTGCCTTTTAGATTTTAGCAGATCAAAAAGAAAAAAAAAAAGGAGGAATATGTCATATTGCAGGTAATTAAGGATTCATCAGGAAATAAGGAACACTTGGTCCTTCTCATAGCTTTGAGGACAAAAGGTGAAGGGTAGCTGGTATAATATCTTCCATATGTGGCATGCTAATTGGAAGAATAGAAATGAGGTATTTGGAAAGCTGAATCTAAGCTCTTATAAATGGAAATTGCTTTTGCTTAATGAGTTTGCTGGTAGGCTCAGTGCTTTACACTTGGAAAATAAGGAAATATTTTTGATTGTATGTTTGTAAATTAGGGTTAGCCTGCTTGTCGAGTTAATCCTAAGGAATTAATAACATATAAGTGAAAAATTGTGTTTTTTCTTTCTCTAGAAGTACTTGGGATTTAATGATGATTCCCAAGCATTGCGATATCTTCTTACCAGTCCCTATTCTAGGCTTTGGGTATTTTAGTTTAAGTCCTACCTAAGAGTTTTGAATTATGCCTTCCAGAGTTATGCCATTCCCTCACATTTGGAATGGCATACAGGAATAGCTTGTTTCTCAGACCTCAGAGAAGTATGAGGTTTATTTGGATTAGGTATAGATTTGTCTTTGAGGACAAAAGGGCATATCCCCCACTTTGATTTGATCGACACCTCCCGTCCCAGGAAAGATAGGTCTCTGTCCAGGTGAGTCGAGCCAGCGGAAACACCTTCTGCGTTGTTGTGTCCTGCAAATATACAAGATCTTCTGGGATGGACAGGGCAGGACTTCTCTGTGAAAGGCTGTAGTGTGAGAAAAGTCAGGAGAAGGAGTTGCACATGATTCCCGCTAGATGGCAATTAAACCCCGCTGGATACAACGGCTGGGAACAACCCTGCTTCGGTCTTGGAGCTTCCTTCAAAGTGCTGAAAGCTGGACTTCGGAGTAAGATTTTGGGATATCTGTATTTTCCTTGGACTAGAACATGCAATAATTTCCATATGACAAAGGAAATACTGTTAAAGCTGAACCGAATTTTGGATTGCACATTTGGATTCATACATGTTTTGGCAGTTTAGTAAAGGATGTATTTGGTTTCTGTCCTGTAGAACCCCCCCACCTCCTTGGGGAGGGGGAGTAGTAGAGTCAGCAGCAAGTAGGAGAGCTCTTGGCAGGGTGGCCAATTGGAAATTTGCTGCCAGGAAGCCAGAAGAGCCCTAATTGGGCAGGCAAATAGAGCCTGACCCAAAGCCTGCTGAAGTTATTGGGAGTATCTTAGGTTAGTGCATTTTTTCCTATTTCCAGGTAGACTGACCAAATGAGTCTCTCCTCTTAGCATTCTGCTTTATATATGTTACATCATCTACTGCAATTGTTAGGATACTAGGAATAAATGCATGTCTGTACTATTTGTAATGAAGATACAGCATTCATGTGTTCTGTATGAGTAAATTACAGAAGTACTTGTGAGGTAATTGAATTGTTTTTCTGGTTTTTTCCTAATAAGAATCTGAAACAATATAACTTTCTCTTTAACATGTGTGCTGGAGAGTATAATTTCCTTTGAATGAAGGAGAGTGAGACCTTTTATCCTGACTATTGTCTCAATATATTTCAGCTAAAGTTCTAATTAAATGTAGAATACCATAAGTTGTGCTGCACGAACATGTACCCAGGGACCTTAATAACAGCTGGTTCTGGACTTCTAAAATGTCATAGTTAGCAAAATCCAGGCAAAAGCTACTATGGTCGTGCTTCTCCGTTTAAAGTTGCTCCAGTACTGGCAGTACTCATCTCAGAGATAGCTAATATAAAATACTGGAAATTGCTCTGTACTCTATAATCAGGAAAAATATCCCTATAGATTCAGTGGGAATACTGCCTGGGTAAACCCACAGGTATTGTGTGTGTTGTGAGATTGCGTGCAAAGAAAGATCATCCCTATAAACTAACTTTATGGCCTATTTTAAAAAAAAATCTAAATAAAGATTAATGGAAATAGCTTCTCTGATTACACCACTGCTTTATGCTTATTTGAGCAACTTTAACTAGATAAGAAAATATGAGTTTCAATCTGTGCCTGGTGCCCCAGAGTAATTGAAACTCCCTTTTGTTGCAAAGTGCTGGCTATAACCACTGTTAAACTGCAAAATGTCTGCCAGTTATTCTTGCAGAATTCTGGCTTTGTCTGTCAAAGTTTTTTCACCCTATTCACACAGTGTCAGTGTAAACTTTATGCTTATTTTAAAAGATATACCTAATCTTTTCATTACAGAAGCACAGCATATAAAAAAAACGAAAGCACTGTCAGGTTTTCATATTGGTCAGTCACGGCTGGATTCAGGTAGCTTTGCACTAGGTTTTATATGGAGTTGATTTGTGATTGCAAAAGGACATTAGTTTCCTAACAGCTGACAATGACTGCTGCACATCACACACAGAGAAAGGTTTTCATGTTTTTTAGTCTAGTTGAGCTGATGTTGCATCCCTGAAAGTCTCAATTTTCTTCTACAAGGTGCTGCACTGCAGCTCTGAGGAAGTAAAGAAGATCTCTGTTTGTATAGATGGGTGATGCAGCTGTCTTTGACCTTAAAGACAGATGGGTTTGTCTGTCCCTATCTCTCTCAGCCAACTCTAGATACTCTTCAGGTAGACATTTTCTTATCCTAGGCTTGGACTCCCTCCTTATCCTTTCACTTCTTCCGTGTTCTCATTGGAATTCTGCCATGCCATCTTTTTCAGCATAGTGTACAGAATCGAGGAATTGATCAGTTTCCAAAGGATCATGGCTAGATCACTTTGGAAGGGAAATGCAAGGTTTAGTGTTCATGGGGGTGCTTAGTGAGATGGGAGAAACTGTTGGTTGGTGTCCTTTGTCTAGAGGTTTTAGAATTGGAGGGTAGATCCAGGGAGGAGTGTAGTTCCTAGGCAGTGGTGGCTTACTGCCCTGTGTGGAGAAGCACAGGGCTGTACCAAGTGGTACCAAGGCTGCATAAGCTAGTTTGGATAAGGAAAACAGTGTAATAACCTTCAGGAAAAGTGCAGGGCACTGAATGTTTAGCTGGGGATATGTAGGGAAGTGGTTCAGTGGGCCTACATAAGACAGGAGCTGTGGCTTCATTGCTTATACAGCTTTCTCAAGGATAGATGCTGGCTTAATTATTTCTAAAAATTAAGTAGAAATAATATGGTTTAAAAAGTGATTTTAGCCACTTTTGTATATAATAATCCAGCAGTTTAATGCAGAAGCCAATATTGAGAGCCTCCTTAGGTAGGAGAGTTTTCAGTCAGCTTTGTTCTCCCAGGAGAGCTGTGTTGACTGCATCTAAGGAATAGTGTGAGAGTGAGTGCAAGGAAGGGAATGAATCTGTCAGTTAGTGACTAAAGAATTCACCAGAAGTCACGGTTTTATCCCAATCCAAGACAGTTCCCAGGTGAGCCCTTTGGCCACCTGACTAGGGAGGTAGGCTCCTGTTGGCTTCTCTTTCTTTTCTGGTCCAGTGAATTCTGAATTCCTTCTTGCACACGAGCACTTCAACAGAGTATGCTCTCTGACTTAATTTTGAAATAATGGGGTCTTCTGATTGCCATCAGGCACGAGACCATTTGTCAAGTTAAGAGACTGTGATGGGCAGGCATTGAATTTTTGCATCCTGATTCATGTTAGTAGTTGTATACGTGCTGAGCAGAACCCAAGGAACAAGACAATATTATAAAAATTTAGGGTTCCTCTGGAATTAGGGCATATCACAGAATTACAGAATATGCTGAGTTGTAAGGGCCTGCAGGGATCACCAATTCCTGGCCCTGCAAAGGACCATCCCCATGAGTCACACCAGGTGCCCAAGGGTATTGTCCAAATGTTCCTTGAGCTCTGTCAGGCTTGGTGCTGTGATCTCTGACCTGGGGAGCCTCCAGAGCCCAACCACCCACTGGGAGAATGCTTATTTATCCTGCCTAACACTCCCCTGACACAACTGCAGGCTATAGCCTCAGGTCCTGTCCCTAGTCACCAGAGAGAAGTCCTCTTCCCCTCATGAGCAAGTTGTAGATTACAGTAAGGTCTCCCCTCAGTCTCCTCCTCTACAGGCTGAACACACTGAGTGCTTTCAGCCCCTCCTCATACAGCTTCCCCTCAAGGTCCTTCACCATCTTCATTGCCCTCTTTTGATGCTCTCTAATAGTTCAATTTTTTTAATGTTGCAGTGATCAAAACTATACACAATGTTCAAGGTGAGGCCGGCCCAGCCCGGAGCAGAGCAGAACAATCCCCTGCCTGGCCTGGCAGCGCTGAGCCTGCTGTCCCAGGACAGGGATGTCCCTCCTGGCTGCCAGGGCACTGCTGGCTCAGATCCAAGTGGCCAGTGACCAGGAGCCTCAGGTTCCTTTCTGTGGCACTTCTTTCCAGCATGTCATTCCTCAGTCTGTCTGTACATCCCAGCCTGTCCCACGAGCAGAATCAGGCACTTCTCTTGCTGAATTTCATATGATTGGTGATTACTCAAGCCTTTAATTTGTTGAGGTCTCTGCAGGGCTTCCTGCCTTCGAGTGAGCTGACAGCTCCCAGTTTTGTATGTCTGCAAACTTGCTTAGCATCTAGTTGAGGTGTCAGGTTTTTTTGTATTAAGGTACCTTCTTCCCCTTGTATTAAGGCACCTTCCTCCTAAATGATACTGTGAAATCCCTGCATCTTTCATGCAAGTTAATCCTTATATCCCTAGATATTTTTGTAAACTAAAGTGGCATCTTATTTGGAATGCTCGTATCTACTGCTTTAATTTACTTCAGTTCCCTTAGAATACACACAGGTCACAAAATACCTTATACTTTAACTTAGTTATTGCAAAGCCTTGAGTGACAGCTTCTTGGTAGAGTTATGCCATGACAAAAAAGAAATATAAAAAAATACAAGACAGTATGACAGTATGGTCCCTGAACATTGGCAGTCAGGAACTGAGAAAAGCATGTGTGCAATTACTGTACCTGACAGCATATTAACATTGTTCCACTGGTGCTGAAGGGTAAATTTTATAGGATTTCTTGTAGTGTCTGAACTAATTTGAGCCTCTAAAGGACTGAAATATGCAGAATGAGTTAGTGCGAGACTTCTTTGCCCTGAATGAGGTGCTATGACAGATCCTACAAATAAAACATGGAAGCTTTCATTTTGTTGGCAAAGGAAAATATGAGCAGAGCAAAGGCCTTCCAGAAGAGTGTGATAACCATTGGAGGATCCCTGGTCAGAGAGGACTGATGTGCTGATTCATGCTCTGGCACTTGGAATGATTGTGCTCCTTGTTGGGAATCACTTCATTGTATCAGTAGAACTGAGGTGGAAAAAGACTAGGAATTCATTCTGGCTCTTCATTAGACTTCATGACTCCTGGCTGTATTCTGCATTTCAGTATCTTTATGCTGCCAGAGAAGATTTGAAAGCACCATGTGGCAATCTCCCTGCCAGCAGTGAGCCTGATACTAGATTGCTCGTGGGCCTCTAGCCCATCTCCTCAAAACCACAGGTGACCTTCAGTTCCCCTTTCTTTAGTAATTCCAGGCTAGTTAATGGTTGCTACTGGTGGTTATTGAAAAGGTGGAGAGATGCCCAGAGAGTGGAAGGAATATATTTCCAGTGAGTAAGTCATGGAACAGGCAACGTGAGAAGACTTGGGTTTCAGTACCAGCACATCTGCAGAGCTGGTACTTGTTTGCTTTCTTTTCCCTCATCTGTGAAATAAAGCTAGAAGTCTTGCCCCTGCTTTGAGGAAAAAACATTTGTGGATGAAAAGCTAAGCAAATCTTATAAATTGCTGTTCATTCTGTGGGCCAGTCTCACTTCAGATATAAGCTCTGAATATACATAAAAAAAAAATCTTCAGTGTTTGGGTGAATTTATTTCATATGCAGTGAAGTTATAACAATATTATAGTGCTGTAGTGTTTCAGTTTCTCCATCATTGTAAGAAGAGAGGACTTAATTTTGAAAATTGCCAGAAGTTGCCAGACAGCAGAAACAAATGAAAACATTATTACAAATAATGGAGGTAACATTATTAAAAGTAATGGGCAATGTGATTGTATAACTAGTACTTACATTTATCCTGAGCTGTGTTGGTTTTGTGCTGAGGGAGGGTAAGGGAAGGGTAATGGCTCAGCAGCCAGTTCAAAAGGTGCTTTTCTGAGAATTTTTTCTGATACTGGAAGCAAAAGCCATATATAACGCTCAATGTGTGAGAGGATGAGTTCAAAGCTGATCTGCTGTATTGCTGTGTTCCAGCAGCAGTTTCAATGGCTATCTGCTATGGTTCTGCTAGGAAAGGCTTCCAACTGTTTAAATTATATCTATAGCAGGAAGATACATTTTAGTAAGTACGTCTTCTATATATTATCCTCAATGATATGCATTACTTGTGTTTGACAGCTGTTAGCTCTCTTCGCTGACATGGGTTATCCCATTTGAGATGTTTGGGTTTTTTCATGGTTTAGTTTGTTAGCTTTAAACTCTTTTAGTCTCAAGTTACCTTAAGGAAAGCCTTAAGGCAGCAAGTAAATACAACCTACATTATATGAATTCTGTGATGTATGCTCCAAATCGCAGTTGGGAATGTGTCAGGAGGAAAGAAATAAGTTGTGAGTGTTTGTATATCAGCATTCAAACATAGAAACTCATGTCTCCTTCCTGTCAACTCTATTGTCTTGCAGTTCTGGTTGGTGTCCTGGAGCAGATAAGGGGCTAAGTATGACAAAGAGGGCAGTTCTCTCTCAGCAGCTTGTGTCACATCAGTTCTGTAACTGCTGGTACCAAGGAGGTTCCATCTGAGCACTGTTTATCTTCCTCTGTCCATGATGATTTTCCACAACTGCCAACAGGGCATGGAGCTATTGAAGTTCCAGTTGAGGATCAGTGTGAGATAAAGATCCTTTGAACGCCACTCTCCTGGACCCCTGTTAATGTCAATCTGTACTGCTGGTTTTCCTTTGATGCAGTGAAAAGAATCCACACCAATTCAGTCTGACTTGTCTTCAAGAAAGTTTCCTAGGGCAGCTGCAATTGAGTACTACTTTTTGGCATCCTTTACCTTCAACTTGAAAAGAGTGCCTCAGTGTTTACAATTTTAAAAAAAAATTTTATTTTTAAGCTTTTAATTCTTGCCTAGATTGAAAAGTGATAATAACTAAGTGTTCTTAAGGCAATTTCCATGGTTTTAAATAGTCATCTTTCTTTCATGGCAGAACCCTGGAAGTTCAGTTTAACAATAGAGTGAAGAAACACATTAAAAAATCAGTAGTTTAATAGTAGCTGCAATAAATAAATTAAAGCAGACATACCTCTGAATTTCTTGTGCAAACATTGTGTGACAGAATTGGGTACATATATGTTTGTATACTTGTCTATGCAAGTACCTTTATGGTGCCCATCCCTGCAGGTAATCTTATCCATATGTGGTATTTGCATATGCCAATTTGTTCTTTGCACAGAAAGCATTCTTCCCTGTCTGGAAGATTTGCACATTATGCTCTTAAGTTTTAATGTTTTCATTGGAGATTGTAGAAGAGTAAGTAGTAAAGAATTGCTCCAGGAATTAATATTCAGAAAATGCATTAAGATACAGACAAAACTTGAATTTCTGTGATGTGTTAGGAGAAAAGAAAATTTCAGCAGAGAAATCCTGAAGTCAAGAAGTACGTGCATTCAGGAGGATAATGCTGGTGTGTTGTGGAAGACACGTAGCCAGCTGAAGAATGAAACCATAGCCAGTGCCAGCAGTGTGAGGACAGGGGACAGATCTCAGCTAGCAGAGCTGTGCTGTTCCAACATGTTCAGCGTGTCTGCACCTCCTCCAGGAACACAGCACTTGCCTTTGCTGGCTTCCTTCTCAGTTTGTACGATACCCTCCAGGCCTGACAGACGTACAGCCTGGCTGAACAGGACTGTCAGCTGCAGAAAGGGTCAACAAGAAGGGTTTGATCCTGCAGAGCAAACAACAGCAGTTGTTACGTTGCAGAAGATGACCCAAATCTATTTCATTATTTCTGTACTCATGAGATTTATCTGCCTTAGTGATAAAATCCCAAAAGGGAGGATGACAGGAATCTGATGACTAGTGTGCTTGCAGGAGTGATGTGTAGATCGACTTGTATAGCACATGTATTGATGATGCCAGCATGATGACTGATTTCAGTGGTAAGTGCAATGGTTAATGTCACCCTTTGGCAATGGTGTGATTCTTACATCCCACATAAGGTCCATTTAGAGAGTTTCAGTGAGACTTTAGCAGTGTGTGAGATCTGCCAAGAGTTTTTGTGCTGGAGGAGTACGGGTTGACAGGATCAGCCCTAACACGTTAAGTGCTGTTTATGGTATTATTATTGCTTTGTGAATTCATTTCCCATAGAGACAGACTGGAGATGAAATGTTCAGATTCAAACTTCCTCTCTGCTCTGGGGTGTCAGCTCCATGGCTTAGATTTGTGCTCATGTCATTCTAGTTCTTAACAGCAATAGTCACTATTGTGATTATAGACTATAAACTGCATGAGGAATGCAAACAGTTTTCATTAAAAGGCTAAGAAGATAGTATTTTCAAGAATAAAAGGAACATAATCACCCTTCATAGGTAAGATATGTTATTTACACTGTGGGGATTCATGTCAGTACTTTTTAAGTAAGTTGCTTGGCTGAACTTGTTATCTAGCTGCCAAGAACGGAAGTGAGGGAGAAGAGCCAGATAGAATTATTGGACTCTACTCTCCAAACTTACATCATGTAAACATTTATAACATGACTTTTATTTCAGCATTGACCATTGTGGTGGGGGTCTCTTTGTTGCTTTATTGCTGGCAGACTGCTTTTGAAGGCACCTTTTGGCTTATTTCTGATGTTGCAGCAAGCCAGCAGACCTGGACCTACATGGTATTTGCAACATGTACAATGAAAACTTTTAGTCATCCCTTTTTCTCCCCAGGTTTCCAGCCATAGCCAGCTGCTTGTGTTTAAGCACTTCCTTACGCCCCTGCTGTTAATACTCACTTCTAGTGATCAATGGTCCCACCCTGCTTTCTCAGCATATTGTGGGGAAATCAATAATCATGCATGAGAGAAAAAGAGGCTGACGTTTCAATTTCTCCTTATTCTCACAGTTACAAAAAACCCCCAAATATTTTGAAATATGTTATTTTCCATTGAAGAATAGTAACAGATAACAGTTTGCAGTATACCTTTTATATTTATAGGCAACATTTACCGTGGCACAGGAAACGATCTCCTACTGCAATCCAGCCTTCCTGCTGGTATCAATAATGTTTTTCTTTCTCATAGTATCAACTTATGTACTTCCCAAATCACTACAGTTCACGTTAAGAATGAAAAGCATAATTTGACCGGTTTCTATTTCTATTTCTTTGAGATGAATCTTGTCTGTAAAACAACACAAGCAGAACAGGGGGGAAGAGGAGGATAGTTCAGGTTTTTTCCTTCATGCAGACTTCAGATTTCTGATGATACTACAAGTATCTGACCCAGTGCAATTATGTGGCTAAACTCCGTAAGTTTTTCTTAGCATTTTATTGCAGTTCATCAGTTTGTACTATTTAGGCTGTAACCACAGCTCAGTTTATACAGGAGTTTTGTTTGTTGTTGTTGTTGTTTTCAGAGCCCCTTAATGCTCCTCACTGACCCTTTTATAAGCTATAACTTTTGCTCACACTCCATAAGTCAGGGAGTCTTTAGTAAAAGAGCCTATCAAGAAAAAAATCTGGGATGCTGTCCAGGGAAACGCATGTATAATAGAGAATTCTGGCAGTTTTTCATCTGGCGCTAATTTATTACTTCAAGCTGGCTTGCTCTTTAGACTATAATAAACAGTATTTTACATCTAACAAATCACTTTTAATATCCCTGACCTTGACAATGGATATCTAGTATGGGTTGAAAAGAAAAAATTGTAACCAGAAAAGCAGTGTGTCACAAACTGATGTAATCATGGTTCTTTGTTAAGTTTCAGAGTTTCTGGTGAAAGATATATGGAAGGATAGGTTGTTTTAACAGAGACATCTACTATCTCCAGCTATGCCATATATGAGAAATCTTGGAGAGTACAGTCTTTATGTTTAGTCTAAAAGAATTTGAATTATACAGTCATGGGAGAAAACATTGAATTCAATGAAGTAAAGGCAGCATTTTGTTGAAGTCAGGAGGCTGCTGATTGTGTACCTTTAAGAATTCAAAGAAAAACTGTACCAACATGCTCAAATGTGTTTAGATGGAAGTTGCATTCATCCACAAATTCCTTACTAACTCAAACCTAAAAGGATTGCTCTTAAAAAGTATGAAATATATAAAAATATGTGAACTCCCAAAAGACAATGGTATCAAAAGGTTCTCTGTGCCACTGGGACCTGCTGCCTTTCCCTTTTAAAACAACTGGTAGCTAGGGAGTTGTTTCTCAGGTCCCTGGATGGGAGAAATAATGAGAAGTTGAAATATATTTTGATTAAAGAGCAGCAGAAGACTGCTTGCTTCACGATCCCATCCACAGTCTGATTCCACAACTCTTTCCCCTTCCTGAGCAGTAAGTGTACCCCTTGTATGCCTCAGATGTATTGAAACATGATACTGGTCATTAGGCAAAAGTTTTTCATCTTTTTCCAGTTACATCATCTTCCTTTTATAGTTCTAGACCAATTAGGGTAACACAGGTAGATGTTTTGCATAATTCATAAGCATTTGCTGCACATGTATAGACACACATACAGAGTCATACACAAAGTGTGTCAGTTTACGTTGCTGTTGGGATTGTCTTAATCACTTAATTGATAAAAGAGAGCTGTAAGCCCTAGCTTATTATGACCATTCAAGATGTAAAGAAATTACTTCTTATTTGTGTAATACTATTAGTGAACCTGCTCCCAGAAATGCTAACCCACTTTTTTTCTTAATAGCCTGCAACTGGCTTCAAGGCTCACTGAAATTAAGTTTATTAGTTCTACTCATGGTGTTATTATGCAGACACTTGTTCAATGACAGCTCTTGTACTTTTCTCTCTCACACCCTTTTTTTTTTCCCTTTTCTTTCTTCCTTCCCTTCAACCTTTAAGGTGAAACTTGGCTCTGTTGTGCATACTTTTAATTTCAAAAGTAAGGCTTGCTAGTTGTCTTTCTGTCCTGCACTGCCAGTATTTTTCCAGGGCATGAAGATGGACAGTGGTTCCCAAAATAAATGATAAATGTTTAAATGCAGAATAATAGGCATCCCTTTCTCTGATGTTAATATGTTAGTGACTAGATTAGTTTGGTGTTGCTTCTCCTTAGCGTTTCCTTCCACCAAACTAAATCTGTGCATGAGTATTTAAAATACCTTTGCAAAGATGTTTTTATTCAAAAGCTAAATGACATAAAGTATCCTTCTTTTATTATTCTAGAGGTTAAATAGAGCTTTCAAGTGTAAATTGAAGGTTTTCTGGATACACTATTATGAGATTTTAAGACCAGAGAACAGGAGTTGTGACAGTTGGTAAAAGCTTTCCAGCTATTAATTGTTTTCTGCTTAACCTGTGTAACAGAGGGCTTTTTCAAACTCTGATTATAGGGCTCCAAAAGTTTTGGGGGCCAAATTCAGCAGCTCTGTGGTCAGGATGTGTGCACAGTATGAGCACGCTCAAAGAATTTAAAGAGCAATATATTATGATTTTTAAAAGGGGATGTTGGTTAAATCCTGTGTATTTTATTCAAGCACACACCCCTCTGAAGCCAGGAGATTGATTGTATGAGCAGAAAATGGTTGAATGTATACAAAATGTCATGTAAAGTTACAACGCTAAATAAAGGAATTAGAATAACTCTAAAATATGCAGACCTCCAGTCATTTTGGGCAGCCCAAGTCTAGTCATTGCAGCAAAGAAATTAGCTTTCATCTCAGCTGTTGAGCTAAAGTTAGTCAAATGCTTGTAGTATGTGAATGCATTAAAAAAAAAAAAAGTAGCTTTTTAAAGAAACAGTTTAGCTTAAAATGCGCCAGATGTTCAGACTAAAATACCAGTTATCCAATTTTCTTGTGAAAAGTTAATCTCCTCTTACATTTAAGCCATGCTGTGTTATGTGAGGTTATACTGGAGTGAAACATGAAGGAGTGGAGAATGCCATATTGTCAGCAATACAATGGAACAGCTTATATTTGAATGGAGAAACACATCTTCAGATTTGTGCCAGGAAGATTTGCACATTTATGTTTCATTGGGAAAGTCAACCAGATTTCACAAGCTGTGCTGTTGAAGAACAAATTAACATTGGCTGGGGCCAGTGCCGTAATACTATTCCTCAAAGTACAGCTTATGTATTAATTAACATTTGTAAAGCACTTTGAGGTGCAGGATGAAAGGCAACACAGAGTAAAAAGTTGTTGCTATGATTAATTAGTTATCACATTGGACATGTGAAGGGCTATGTTAAAGTGTTGCAAACTATTATTTATTAATTGTTGCTTTTGCCAGTGGCCACCTTTGTTCTGTCCTTTACGAGCTGTGTTACTGCCCTTATTATGCACATTCTTTGGGCTGGAAGGGAATACTTTGACCTGTATGGTAAAGGCCAAGACTTTCATCAAGTAATACCTGCAGGAAACTGGTATCCTCTAGTTACATGCTAAGATATCCCACCGTGATGTAAAGATTTTAATACCACATCCCTAACAACTTGGGTTAATCACTGGCACCATTAAAAATGCATGGCTTGTATTTTGCCCATCTAAAACATATGCTGTCTTAGCATCCTATTATTTGTTTGTCTGTAGTGCTTACTATAATACCCAGTGCAAACAGAGGAACCAAATTTTCCAATTTTTCAAGTGGATCCTCATGTGAATGCACCTTGTCATCAAAACCACAATAATCTACTTCGTGCAGAGATTGGATCTCATTGCTAGCAGGGTGAATCTTCAATAAAATACAGCCCATTCCTGTGAACTTTGATTTCCACACAACAAAACATCTCAGTAACTCAGTTCAGTGTGTTTTCTTAGTTTCTCAGGAATAGATTATGAAATGAAAATCCCAATCCATGGTCCCACTAGGCTGACACCTTTTCTGTAAAGAACTTTGGGAGAAACCAAATCCAGACTGTGTCTTGGTGCTTTCAGGACTATGAAGCAAATGCTGCTACTTGTTTTATCTGGTGTAATTGGAAGCTGAGTGGGTCTTTGCTTCTCTTTCTCTCTTTTCTGCACTTTGAATAATGAGAGTGGAAAACCTCTACATACTAAGATCATTGCTACATGGGGAAAAAAGCAAAGGAAAGGAAAAGACCTTTTGTTTCTAATTCTCCTCCTTTGAGACAGAGGGTTCTGTAAATTGTCCCAAAGGAGCTCCAGTCACAGCCTGCAGGTTACTCTATTCCACTCCTTCTCTGTGTTATAGAACTCTACCTGATAGTGAGCTGCAAAATCTGCCTGATACTTTTCCAAGCAGTAATCTTTTATGGACCTGAAAATTCCTTAGCTTGTATTTGATTTTCTGTTATTTGGAGATAGTTCTTTCATTTTGTCTGCACAAATCACAATTTACTAGCTCCCTGAGTGTTATGGTTGTTGAATTCCTGCCTTGCTCCACAACTGAGCAGAAAGCTGTAGCATAGAGCACCAGTAGCCCTGGCAGGGGTGGGTGGAGGGGGAAGTAACGTTCTATTCTTTGTATAATGTTCCTTCTGGCTTCTCAAACTGATGATTGCTCACTTTACAACAGCAGAGCACTGTTCAGACTCCCCTGTCACTTGCCAGGCTCTCTCTTCTGTGTCTAACAGTCATTGCCACGTGTCAACCATCTTGTCCTTCCGCAGTTCATGACAATAGCAAAATAATAAAGATGCCGTGTAACAGTAAGTCTCTCTTTTGAATAACATCTTCATTTTCTCATGTCTTCATCCAACAGAAACCCAGATAGAAAAAATTTTCTTGTGGTATTGAGTACCTAACAGGCTGTGGCAGCAACGTGTGTAAAAAAATTACATAACACTGTTTTTGTCTCAAGCAATTTATTATTACTGAATCGGGCCATTTGACTTCTACATTTATTTAGACTTAAAGCAACTTTGATAGTATTCTCTTTATTCAAAGGGGATCCATAAACTAGATTTCTATAAGAATGGCCATCTCATTGCCTTTGACTGTGCCAGTTGCTGACAGTTGACAGAAAAGGTAGGGTTTTCCTTTGATAAATTAGACTGGAGTTTTTTACATGGCATTAATATTTCCTAATGGCTGAAAGAACATTTTCTGTTCCATTTTGGCAGTACAGACATCTCTTTAATTTTGGCATTGTGTTATTGCTCCATAATAATTCCACTGGCCAGGTCTTAATCTTTGTTGTTACAATGGGTAAACTCCGAGTTCAGATGAACTCCTAATTTATTGCTGTTCTTTGGTTATTAACCTGGTACCACGTGGCTGGGCCTCTTGTGAGTTCCAGACAGGATTTTTAGAGTACCTATTCTGTGACTTGAGAAACTAAAATGGAAAAATAAACCAGTTCTCAAAGAAGACTTGTCTGAGACATGAATACCATGTCACTTGTTATGCTCCATGTTTCTAGAAGTGACCAGGATACATTTAGTTGTCTCACATGTGCCAGGCAGTAAATAAAATACACTGAATTTTAAAAAATATTTCTTTATAAGTAATTTGTCTTGTTTGCAAATTCCCATGGCCTCTTTTGAACACATTGGTCTTCATATTTGAAAGCTACTTACCTAACCTTGGACAATCTGTGTGTCTTGTGTGTATAGACCTGTAAGGAAGATGCACATAGAATACAGACTAATGATAGGGAATATCATTAGGGAGACTATAATAGAGAGGGGTACTACAAAGATTTTTACTGGCATCTATTTGAGTCATGATCCCATAGTATCTGGTAATTATCATGTCTATACCAGATATTATAAATACAGCGAAGAGAAGACAGAAGAGAAAAAACAATGCAGTGCTAAAAGATTAAACAATGGTATAATTCATTAATTGCAACTGATGAATTTAATCATACCTACAAACACCTTTAATTCCTTAAAAGATGTTACACAGACAGATGGAAAAGCTCAACCTGTGGAAATGGAGAAAATTCTTGGATTGCCTCACCCTTGCATATATCTTCAAAAGCTATTTCTAATCTTGCACAGGCTGTTAATGTGGAGATAGTAGCAGTTATGAAACCTGGGCTGGATTCCAGATATGTGGTATCCAAGTGTAGAATGAAAAGGAAATCAATAGTCACTCTTCAAGGAAAGTTATGCCAGAATTGTCCAGTATGGTCTATATTAATCAAAGCTATAACAGCTTTTTTTCATTAGTAGAGCATTAACAAGTAAACAACACTCCTGTTTTGTTATTTAGTTACACTAACCTTTTTCAACAGCTAGGCCTAGTGATAAGTTTGGATTTTTTCTGTTTATAGAAAACTGGTACATCAGCAAATTGAGTACAACTCAATATTTATGGAGTGCTGGCTTTCTGGAAATGGAGGAAATTGTTATTACCAGAAGAGTTCATTAAAATGTAAACAAGACTGAAGAGACAGGAATGACAATAATTATTTATATATTTATGTATCTTTTTTTTTTGCTATTGTCTGATTATGCTACAATGTCATGGCTATGACATGAAAGTGAGAGTTGTTTTGGGCAGTTTTCTGCTGACTGCCTGAAAGGAGGTGAATGCCAGCAGAGTGTAAAACTCTGATTCACTGATACATCATCATACATATGTGCTTGAGCAGGACCTGTCTTCTGATTGTGGTATGCCCCTGTATTAATATTAGAACCATTCTGTTCTTCTGGTATTTATTGTGGTATTTTAAAGGAGTTATTACAATGGAGAAGCTGAAGAATATCTTTTGTAAATGACTAGGTGAGCTCCTATCAAGTTGAGCATTTCAAAGTGACTTTGATTTAATTGATTAATAGCTAATGTTTTGTGAATACCAAATAGATATGTATATTTTAGCTGTTACAAAAGCCTAAAATACATTTATTAGAAGATAACAAACTACTTGGCCCATTGCAGTAAAAAAAAAAAAAAAGAACAAAACTTGTTTTACAATTTGTCAATTGGGGAAGTGAGAGAACTTATTCATAAGTAGATAGTGAGCCACATATATTTTACCTATTGTTTTTAGTGGTGCTCAAGCCTTTGTGAGGAAGGATTTGAATGAGCAAAAGATGGCAGAACAGCACAGATAAGAGAGACTGGGAAAATAAAACTGTTCTTAACATAGAGGGGGCTGTGTGGGAGTGACTTGGCAAAGACTGGGAAAGGTGTGCAGCTAATTTAGTTAAGAAGTTTGTGTGTTCTTAAACTGAATTGGGGCATGAAATGAGATGTCTGTCATTCTTTATGAAAAAATATTTGTAGGATATCTCAGTATTGCATTCTTCCAAGCAAGACAAATGCAAAACTTTCAGCTTTCTCAGTGCTAAAGTAGAGTTCCTGCCTGCTTCTCTAAGAATTTCAATTGGCCTGCAGTACTTTCCCTCTGTGGCAGGGCTTATCTTGATGCAAGTGGCTGAGGGCTTTTATCCTGATCTGAGGAATGATTCCTGTGGCAGGGAGCTCTTTCCTCAGGATTCTAGAGCTTCCATTGATTTTCTTTGTACAGAGTTTTCAAAGTGCTTGTGGATGAAAAGTACTATGCAAATGCAAAAGACTAATAATAAGATTGTGTTAGTGTGTAGTGATTATGCATAATGCTGTGTACCACAGGAAACTCTCTTTTCAGCTGACTCACCCATCTATCTGTCTGTCTGTCTGTCTGTCTATCTATCTATCTATCTATCTATCTATCTATCTATCTATCTATCTATCTATCTACTTTTTCAAGTTACAGGTTAGTTATGCAATTCATAAGCAAAACTGTGCAATTATCACAGCGTAGGAAATCCTATTATCATACATAATAAACTTAATTTTATTTTAATTTAAATTTAAGGAATCATAATGACTTTTGGCTTATTTAAGCTATCCTGAAAACTCAGCACAAATGTCATGTTTCCTAAGTGGTCACCATGAATATGGGGTACTGCAAAGGGCTCAAAGGAATCCTCAGCTGTGTGGTTGTTGCTGGTCACACCAACAATGTGCTGTTAAACTACTCTGGGATACGTTTCAAGAGAGGACATTAAAACATAGGAAGGATAAAGAACTAGAAAATTATCCATTTTCTGCTGGTGGTAAAAGAAGCAAGAGATTATTTAAAGCAATACATACTATAGTTTATATTATCTGTATTCAGAAATAGAGGTGTTTTAAGTCCTGCAGACATTTTACATTGCACACAGAAGCTTCACAGTATCAAATATGTAAAGATCCACACTCTCACTGGCCCTCTTGAACTATCTGGGCTGCTCACGTGCATAAGGCTGAATGGGGCTGGTTCCTCAGCATGTTCCCCTGTCCCTTAGTTGAAGTGTTCTTGATTATTAGCTAGAGAACCTTACTTCCACACTGAGAGTCCTGATGGGCTCAACAGAAACTTTCAGGTGTATAAAAAGTACTAAAATGTATAAAAAGTTCCCCAACAGAACTCCTGTAAGTCAGTGCAGCTCAAGACTGAACAGTGTTTAGAAATATTGATGTTGTCTTAACCACATTCAAAACTGAAAAATATAAGAAGATCCTAAAGTGAACAACTGGAGTATTTTCTGAGTGATATTTCACTACACAGTCTCTGAATGGTTTTGCTATTATAGTTACTTAGACTGAATGGTTTTGAGCTTATGTTTGGATAAAGACTGAGATGAATGAATGAAAGAATGAATGAAATTACGATTGCATCTGCCTAGTTAGTTTGATTTTATTTTGTAAGAGAAAGTGAGGGAATAACTGAGCAGTACTGAAGAGTACTGCTTAACCTAAGGGCATGCTCACAACTTGAACAATCCTTGTGCAAATATCTTCAGGTCTGGTTAGGGAATCAAAGCAAACCCTGGTAACCCAGCACATCCAGAGTGAAATGAGGGAGGGACAAGAGAATGTTGACAAAAGAGAAAATCTGAATTCTGACAATTCTGAATCTTAAATGTGGGTGGAAGATAGATAAGAAGCAGGTGTGGCAGAAATCAAGTGAATCCTCCTACTCCCACAACAGAGCTGAAGAAATCACGTGTCATGGACTCTGTATGCTTGTGCTGCCAGAAAGAGGGTGGGGTTAGTTCTTCCTCTTTGTATCTAATTTTTCCTTTTTTTCAGCTTTCTTGCCTTTTCTTTTGGCTGCTCTTTGCTGATGCCCAAATCCTTCAGGAACTTCTAGTATCTCACAGCTGAAAGACCACTGTTTCTGTTCCTGTCTCTTTTTTGGATCTGTACAAGAAATCAATTTTTGGCTTGTTCACCAAGCTAGACAATAAAAATTATAATGATGGTAATAATAAAAAAAAATCTTGGAAATTATTAAATTACAGGGTTTTTTTACTACCATCAATTGTTGCCATTTGTCAGGTGATATTCTCCTTTTTTTCCAAATATTTCAAACCATTTTTCTGTAAGCATTTTTCATCCAGTTACACAGTAGTTAAGTAAATTGCTCTGGACTACAGAATTTCCCATTCTGCCTAATGGGAAACAGCATCTTCTAAGACAGCATGCAGCTAAGAGAACATGCAGCTGCCCCCACTGGGATGAAGTCTGGGCTCCTTTGATTGTCCTCAGTCTATCCTTTTGTTGCTCTGTCACTTTGCAGAAATTCTTATATACCTGCTATTCAGCAACTTCAACATCCATCTTGTCAGCAGCCAGGTAATGGAGTAATTTTCTCCTCACTCCCTCATCTTTCATATATGCTGAATGAATGTGTTTTTTTCAGAGTGAAATAGCACTACATGAGAGGCTGCTGCTTCCCTCCCTGCCTCCCTCCCTGCTCAGAACACCCCCGAATGCTCCAGGGCAAGGCACTTCCAGAAATGTTGGTTCCGATGTCATCAGCCAGAACACAACCAGAGTGAGTATGCTGACAGCCAAATTTTTGGTGATAGGGGATTGACACTACCACTTCCTCAGGCAGTTTTGTGAATCTGCTCTCCCGGTGCCCCTGCTAATTCTCTCCGGATGAAACCAGCTGACCACTTAACAGTTTCAGAATGACAAAAGCAGCATTTCTCAGTCACCCTCCTCCACTCTACTGCTGAGCTCGCTCCTTTGTGCATCTTGTTTCTTTATCATGTGTCAGTTCTTTCTTCCTCCTCTGTATATTCCCTTTTCCTGGCTACATTCTTCCCCATTTATGTGCTCTTTTGAGTTGCCTGTACACTCCTCTCCAATGGGACTCTATTCTTTGAAGTTCCCATTTCGATGGCCCAAGTCACTAAGACACACAGCTCTTCATGGTTGTGTCTGAGTACCTGAGAAGTCACCAAATTAATTACTTAAGTGATAGGAAACATGCTGTGTAGGCCACTTAGTTAAATTCAGCTGGGAAGAGCATTTTCCTGTCAAGACTGCACTGTTTTGCATTTAGCTAACATCATGTCTACCTGGCTCTGTGATGATAGTGTAGTAATTGTGCACTCAGTGGCTCTTTGGTGTTCTACTCAGACATGGGGAAGATGCAGCTTGACATATAATTCCTTCCCTTGCCTTCTCCAGAGTGGTTCTTGGGGAATGCAGTCACACAATTTCAGTATACCAGTAAGAACAAGTCAAAGGTTATCTCATTCAGCTCTAGGTGTTCAGATTTCCCAGACCTATCTCTGTTTCAGGTGTTTTATAATATTGTCTGAACTTACACAGTGTGTGCAGGGCATCTTGTGCCATTGCAGGGAATAAAGGATGTACACATTGGACACAAGCATCTTTACAACAGACATTCTCTCTTCTGCTTGCTCATTCCCTACACACACACACTGAGAAACACACAGCTCAGCAGACACTCTGCAGTTCACTGTGTTCAGGTGCTGCACTCATGAACCATGAGGTATTTACCACCAGTTGCCAAAACAAAGTTGGCATCAAAATGATGACTTTCCTATAATTTTCTGAATTGTCCTTAAAACGTTGCTTTAAAATTGGTTCTAAAATTTGACTTAGGGTATCAATGGTAAAACACCTATTTTGAGCTCACACTTACCATGTGGTTTTGGAAAACAAAACAAAACAATGGATCTATTTGAAAATATTCTCCTTTGATCTGTGTCAGCCGTAAGGGATCAATACCAAGTTGTACAAAGCAAGAAGAACCATTATCTTGCTCTAGATGTATAAACTGATCTTGTAGTGATACCCTCCCATCGCAGCATATATTGAGGATGTCAAAGGTGAGCAAGCAGAGATCAAGAAGTCTGCTAGACTTTCTTTATTAATTTCATTAATTAGCTCCTGTAGGCTAAGATAATTTTTCATTTGTATTTGAACAGAACCAAAACTATAGGGTATGTTTTATATGTGCTATAAGAATGAATGAATCAAATTAAAAATTTGTTTCACTTCCTTTGCTTTCTAGGTACCCTAACCACCAATCTATTTTAAGGAGATTACCAAGCCTGAGGTGAGAATTTTACCAAATAATGCATACTTCCTTTATTCCCTTGGTGTTAAATTTCCAGGGCTTCTTGATCTTAGAAAGTATTAGTTTTACTGGCCAGAGGAATACGATTTGATTTAACAGGTTTTACACAGCCTCACTTCTACATGATATTGAGAGGACTGTAGTCTTAAAACAATTTTATAATGAGCACCATTTCTATGGGAAGCAGATTTGGGATACACTTTTTTTTCTGGCAAAAGTATGCCTGTCTACTTTTCACATACCTCATGTATAACTCATGTATTTGTCTCAAATGTGTTTTAAAAAAGGACAGATTTTTAAATACAAGAACAAAACACTCAGAAGGAGCTTTAGACTGCATTTGGTATTTCCCTTATTTGTTGCACAACTAAAATAATGACATGAAATTATTTAGCAGTCTGTGATTACTGCAAACAATGGAAGAAGATTGTTTATCTGCTTTTTTCCCAATGAAATGTGAATTCTATGCAGTCGACTACTCTGATGTTAATATCCATGAAATCACTCCTCCCTTAGTTTATTCAAGGGAAATTTTTCTTGCTTAAAATATCAGCTTTTTCCCTCTAGTTTGAAAGTAATATGTATATCTGATAAATTTATAGCCAGTGAACAGTTTTTAATTCAACAGGAACAAAACCAGCAGAAGTGATTTGCATGATATTTAGTGATTGTTGCTGTCTCTGAAGATTCTGCCTCAGTCTCTTTCCTCATCTCCTTCTTCCCTGTATCCTGTCTCTGTAAAAGGCCAGGAGCAGTTGCTGAGGGAAGAGAGAAAATGCAGACAAGCACAGATGCTACCCACCTCCTGCCTCTGCTGTTTGCTGTTTCCACCATTCTCCCCTCTGGGATCTCCCCTGCAGAAATAATGCTGTACACTTCAGTCTCTATCCTTCTCCTTCCTATGAATTCTCCTCTATAACTGGGCAATGCTAGTGACCCCAAACGAGACAACTGTTATTTTATGAGCTTGACCTGGTTAGCACTCATTAATTTATTCCTGGTAAATTCTAGTATCCTGGTGTAATTTGATGACCATTAGAAGGAGCATTTGTTGCTTGGACTGACTTACCAGGCATGGTAGAGACACAAATCTTAGATAGATGGTCTGAATGCTCATCTCTCTTTTGTTTAAAGTATTTAGGCAACTCAATCCTACTAATGAAGAAAATTGATGCACCAGTTCTCTGTCATCAAATGAAGATGAATGCATTTGCTTGTCATAAGGCAAAAAATCTTCAAGCAGGGTGTTACTGGAAGCTGGTGCTGGTAGCAGACCACATGCGAGACTTTTCCTTTATAATTTTCATCTCTTTCTCTATGTTAGTTCCACTTATCAGTGAAAGAAAATGCAGGTGGGGGTGGTGGGCATTTCAACAGATGCACCACAGGCCCTGCTGCAGTAACCAATATGTGTGATCCTTCAGAGAGGGAGTTGCACTCTAGTCAAAGGTGCATCAGGGTGAGCAGAGCTCCTTGTAAGACTCTTTCCATTACATTCAGACTTAGAGCTCCTGCTCTTTGTCTGAATGTCAGTGTGTATAGATCTGAGGCACACCTGAGGCCCAGAATCTGCACAGAGACTTGTAACTTGCAGATAGGATCTCCAGTTCACTGCAATGGAATTTGCAAGGTAAGTAGCACAGGGTGGCTTAGTCTCATCTTGTACTTAGTATGTACTGCCAAGGGAGGAATGGAGGACAAGCATTGCTCTTTAAGCCAAGAGATTATGTCCTGGCTAACTGCATTTAATCAAAGTTCAGCATTGCTTAAAATGGAAAAAGCCCCTTTGTGCCAGGGAGATGGTATCATATCTCGTGGTACATATCTAATCCTACTGCTAGGTCCCTTGTTTTTTGTTTCAAATTGCTAATGAAATCAAAGCATATGCTGGGCCTATCCAGGGAGTGGCTTATTTTGTGTAGCTGAAGAACAATCACAAGACAATTTTCTAAAAACAATAGGAGATGAAAGAGGAAGTTTAAACCACTTGCCAGTTGAGAAAACACAATTGTGCTGATTCACATCTGTACAGAATGGTAGGGATTTTTCTTTTGCCCAGTTGTTCTCAGATTGCCAGGATTGTATTAATATGAGAGTGCAATAGGACACTCCCAGATGTAAGCCCAGTAATAAACCATAAATTCTTTAACTATAATTATCTCTTCAAATTTCATCTTAGGTTTCAGTTTTTAGCTTCCCTTCCTGCCATTATACAAATACGCTGGTGTTATTCAATGATGCTCGGGCAGAAATACCACATTTGCTGGAGCACCACAAATTCTGAAAGTGTATATCAACACTAGCACAGATACCATTCATAGTTCAGAAATTCACCCTGTGCAGGATGTGAATGTTTTACTGAAATCACCTGTTAGCTAGGTAAATTGAAAACTGCTGCTATGAACAAAGAGGGGGGACATTTTGGCCTTCATAAGGTAGCTCGTGAGTCCTTTGTAAAAACAACTGCTGGCCAGCCCATGCCCTTTTAACCTAAGGAGATATGTCACAAAAAGAGAGTTCAAGATCTAATAAATGTAGCACTCTCTGTATGAGATATAGCCTCCATAAAAGAGGAACTTCAGATATTTTTCCCATCCAGCTTCATAAGACTGAATAAGAGGAAAAAAATTTCAAACAGATCTGCCTTATACAAAGTAACTGAGACAATGCATTAGCTTTTAAGAAGCATTGATTGACTGCTCTAGGATTCAATGTGTTTGGAAGGAAAAGCAGTCACCTACATTGTGATTTGCCTTTGTTGAAATAAACAGTTAAAGCTCCTGTTCACTCTACAGGGCACTACTATTTAGTTTGACTGAAGCACTTGCTCAGCTCCTGGTATTACTGTGCAGTACTGAGGAACAGTGAAGAACAAGAACATAAAGTGTGTCCTGTTTGCCAGAAATGGCAAGACTGACAGGAGTCCTGAGCAGCATTACTTCAGCAATGGTGATTGTCTCCATGCAGGACCAAGTACCTCTTGAATATCCTCTGGGTAAGTAAGAGAGTCTCTTTTTGCATAGACACTCTCATGATCAGCTCCCATGTTTTTCACAGTCATTTCACCCTCTTCCCCAGGTAACAGAACATAACCTCCTAATAATGGCTGTTACTTTGCACAGTTCTCACAGAGTTTAGGAGTAGCACTGTAGTGCAGTTTACTGAGTCATTGGATAGTTCTTTGACTCTTCAACAGCCATTTTGGGATGGAAGAATGGGCACAGACCTTAATCCTGTCCCTAAACCAGTCATCTCTGTCTGTTCTGTGCTTTCACAGTGGGACAGGTGACTTTGGCTTTCTCCCAGTCCTGTGGGAATGTGGGAAGCAGAGTGACAGAACATACTGTAGTGTGCAGGGCAGCATTAAGGGAAGCTTCTTCCAGTCAAAAAGACCAGAAAAAATAAGTTCACATCCAAACAGGCCCAATGTGTAAAACTTCAAAGTGATTACTGGCTGTCATTAATATTCTAACTTTAGCTTAATGATTCCTTATTTTTCACCGAAAGTCAGGACTATTTTCACAGATGGATCATGGCAGTAATCATTTGTAAAAATACCAGCTCTTAGACTACTCATTCCTTACTGGGAACTCAGATTCTTAAAACACATAATTAGGGGGTGGGGCAGTGGGGTGGACTAGGGTGTGTGCATGTGTGTGTTCTGATTTTATTCAAATCATCAAGAAAACTAGAAAAAAATCTGTTCATCTATTTCTGAAAAAATCAGGTTTTATAGCTTACTACTCTATTATTTAACAGCTGTGAGTTTTTAAATACCCTTACATGCAGTGTGCTTGACTTGCACCTCATTGCACGTGCTAGCATCCTGAATGGATGTTAATTAAAAGTGTGTAATACAGACTGTGACCTATCAATTTAGATCTTTGTTTGCATGCATTTATATGCCTATAATGTTTTTTTTTTAAAGTTTGGTGTTGATTATTTTAAATTGGTTAAAAATTAAAATTTCTTCATGTGAAAATCAGACTTTAGTAATATGAGCTTTCTCATCTCTTATTGTTTTCTTTTTGCATTATACCATGTGTGCAGAGATGTGGAAGCAAAAGGGCGTAGGAGGGCTCAAATTTAAGCAACAAAAGTCAGTAATACCAAAATGATTAATTGACTTTAAGTATTTAAATTGTAAATAATTCTACTGTAGCTTTATGTAAAATATTCCATTTCAATTTTAAATTAAATAACAATTTCTCAACAGTTTTTGACAAATTCTTAATAATGTGCATATAGTATTTAAAAGGATTATTTAAAAATATCAATGTTTTGACACTTATTTGAATTGTATCACTGAACATCAGAACGTCTCAGCAGTGAATGAAAATCTACAGAGACTGGAAGATGGGACTGAAATAGTCCTTTCTAAGAAACAGATTTCAAAGCCATTGTGTTGGTTTCCATGGGGACTAGCAACAAAAATACTGGCAGTGAACCTATTGGGGAGTTTGTGGCAAGCATTTTCTTAAAAGTTTTTAAAAAATTTATTTTAGCGTAATTTCAAGAGCCAAGCATTAAAAATACACATTTCATGAGTGCACAAATAAAAGAAACACTTTGCATTTGTTTTTTGCTGCCTAAAAAGAGTTTAAAATGTCACTGCGGGAAATTGAATTTGTGAAGCTACTACTTTTTTTGTAGACATTTGAGGGTAAGCATGAATCAGATTATATAGCACAGAGGAAAAGTCTTCAGTAACTTGCAATATTTCATTCAGAAAAGATTTTTTTTGTTCATATCAATAGGAATTACAGTAAACCTACAAGATCTGTAATATTATAGCCCTGCAATATACAAGCTTATATATTATTATATCAAATACTCAGAATAAAAAAGCAGTTCTATTGTTAGTTACTACTGTTCACTCAGCACACACTATTTGTGTTTAAATGGTGCTAGATTGTACAATCTCGTGGCACAATTAAGGCCAAATTTAAGATACAGCTTTAGCAAAATGAAGATTTGGGAATATTTCATTTTTCCAGGACTTCCGTAGAATTTGAAGGAGCCAGAATATCTTCTGGCAACTTGAATTTGTCCTGACATAGAAATGATGTCATTGGCTTGAGTCCTCAGAGAGGTTCATACTCCAAGCTCTACTACTCCTGAGATTCCTTTACAGACACCAGCTGTGCAGAGAGCTGGGAAAAGTCTAGGACAACTTGAGTCCTCCTTTGGCCTGGAAATATGTCTCTCTCTGGGAAGATACATACATGACAGATGCATCAAGATTTTAATCTTAATCTTAAAACAAGATGTTAATCAAGATTTTAAATGCAAAAGGTTATTTGCAGAACCCTTTGAATGTTCCCAGTATGTGTGTTTTCCTGTATCTCTGTGCTTCATCATGTGGGCAATCTTCTTTTTCTTGACTCAATTCCTCCCGAATGAACAGAGCTGTCACTGGCCTTACTGCCCCTTTTCCTCACCTGTGTTTATTCAAGCTAACAAGTCCTGTACAATTGGAGTTGAAAGTTGGGAAGTGTTCTTGTCAGTCACTTGGTCTCTGGCCACAGACAAACTTCATTTAGACCCCAGGAGTGAAAATCAACAGTTATCGATCTTTTCAGGTGACAGAAACATACTGTACATATCTTCTCCTGGGCAAAGTGGCTGTTCTGTATAGGATGTTGTGCTCTTTCAAAGAGAGTATATTTTTATAATCTCATCTAATTCTAGTATTGGGCAACTAGTCCTAATCTAGCTGTTAATTTATGTGGTATTAGGGTAGAATGTTTTATGAGGGTCTTTCCATATGGTATCCTGAAAAAAAATTGCTGAAACAAAAATCAAATAATTAATAAAATTTTATGATTTTGTGTGTTGTGTGCTTATTGTAGAATTTTTTTTTTTTTTTTAACTGAATAGGAAGATAGAATTTTGCCAATGAAATTCTTCGTGTAGATACTCTGGTTTAAATTAGGATTTTTGATTACCATTATTAGAACTGCTTGCATACAATTTGGCTCTTATGAAGGTCACCCAAACAGACAGGTCTGTAGAGCAGGGCAATGCAGGCATTGTCCATGGCACTACCCATCCTATTTCTACCTCACCCATGTTGAGAGGGGCTGTCAATCAGTAAGGGGCTTCACAAACTTTGAAACCTCAGGGTAATGGATTTTATTCAAACTGGCCCCAAAATTTGCCACTGAATAGTAACTTTCTGAGAGATGCTCAGGAGGCTCCAACTCAGCAGCAGAGAGGTTTGCAATTTTTAGGGAGCTCATCCTATTTAAGCAATAGAACTAGAGAAACCTCAGCTCAGTGTTTACTCAGGACCAACACCCCTGAAGGTAGCTCTGTGTGTGTCTATGAACACGGACTTAGAATACTACTATCAAGTCCAAACCTTTTGAGTGTGGATAACAAAACTGTTTTTCTTACACAGCTAGTGAGATACAGGAGTGAATAACCTCTCCTATTATGTCAGAGATTCTCATGCTTGCTATAAAACTCCTTGACAATGTTGCTTTTAAAAACTTCCAACTACCAGAGGAGTGTCTGAGCTAGAAGGCAGTTGACTGCTCAGTGGAAAGAGCAATCCTCTTTCAGGAGGTGATTCCAACTTTGAGGTGATTGAATTGCCCATGGATACGTCTCTCTTGTCACTGTTTTTATAAAATTGTCCCTTTTAGAATGACTCTTTTTGTAGTAAAAGCAGAGATAGAGCAATTGTACAGTCTGGGCTTTAATCATAATGGTTTTCTGTTTGGACAAATCAGTTGTTATGTCTGAATTTCATGTTACTTTTTTGGTTTTCTGCCTTGTTTTCTTATCTATAAGTAGTGCAGGATGATCTCAGAAGGGTAGTGTTCAAAATCTGAAGAAGTTTCAGTTTCTTGGGTGAAAGATCCTATGTAATCCTAAAGGATTGTATTTAGCAGTTGAAATCTACAGTTAGGCAGGAAGAAAACTTTATTTAAACTTTTGTTTGTGCAGTTTCATACAGCTATTGTAAACACTCTCTTTAAAGGGAACTTTTTCACTGTTGATTTTATCTGAATTTGATCAAATCCCAAGTGGTAAGCAAGCTATGAACACCTATATTTTCATTCTTTTCCTAGTTGCACCTTAGCTTTCCAAACTTCTGTGATCTGAAAACTGAAGCTGTAATACTCTAAGTAAAAGGACTTTGAGTTTCCACGTGGTCCTGAAACTGTGGAAGCTGTGCAATATTTCAGCCTATTTGCAAGACACTTAGAAAAATATTCAGTAAAATTTCTTTTTATGATCTGCTTTCTGTCCTCACCTCAGCCTTAGCTCTCAAATTCTCAGCTCATGCAGCAACTCCTGCTGTCCTTAGTTCCCTCTGTTGAACTGGCCAAATTACTACTCACAGCAATGGTCCTGCTTGCAGGAGGGATGAGGGACAGTGTCAAAGCCATAAGAGAGGCCTGGTTTGCAATGACATTTTTATTGACTGTGGCACTTTATGACAGTAAGTCGCATTGCTTGGGCTCTCCAGATGTGCATTCTTTATTCTTGCATATATTTGTATGGCAATTTAACTGGGCTGCAGTAAGTTTGGCAGGGAGATTTTTGTCACTGTTTCTTAGGTGATACGCTGTATCTCTTAGCAAACCTTCAGGAAGCATAGATTTCCCTTGACTGAGGTTCTAGGACTAGGGAAATAAAGAAAAACAATGCCAAGAAATGCCCAAGTACTGGTTTGGATCAGTGCAATGTACTTTAATTTTCTGGTCTACTCCAGGAGAGGGAGCTAACTTGCTAGCCATCACTGTGCTGGAGAAGTTTTTTCCCAGCTGATATCCCATGTCAAAATGATTATTCACATATGCTGTCCCTGAAGGAGAGTCATCTTGGGAGTGCAAAACCACCCTCTCAAAACATTGGTTAGCTCTGTTCACTGCAGTAAATATAATTGCATGACATATTCTTGACAGGGGAGTATTTATTGTTAATGTATTTTACTATAATTTAAACATTGTTGCACATTGTTTGCTCTCTTCACTCACTCTTCTGCCTTTTGCCTATTAAGGAATATTAAGAGGATCTAATTTCATAGTTTCTCCACTGCAGGAAATGTTGCTCTCTGTGGCACTGTGGGAAAGCAGGGCAGCAAACCCTGCTCAGCACTGCAATCAGGTGTGTTAACTCCTGTGCTTGCAGACTGCTGCCAGCCTCAGCCCCTGTCCCAGGCACAGAGTGAATTGTGCATGAAGCAAGGAGCAGCCACACCAATCCCTCCCAGTGAAGGAGGCTGGGAAGCAGCTTATGGAGCCCAGCTAAAGAAGCTGAAGGGCCTGTGTCACTGGGCCCCCCTGCCCTGCTCCTCTTCCCAAACTCCTGCCTGCAAAGCTGCTGCCTTGGTCAGCTGTAACTGCAGCACATAGACTGGGCTGAAACAGGCAAAACCAATTCCTATTTGTTGAAACAAGTTAATGGGTCAGAGAGGAGCACAAAAGAGAGAAAGGAGACAAGCCTGGGTGTTTTATGGGTCCACAGAGGGGAAATGTGCAGGCAGTTGTGCAGAACATCTGCCTATGGGCTGTCCTGGGGAATCATTGGCCCCAGGAGTGTTCCTGTGCTCGCACACCTCCCACAGCCATGTCCCCAGACACAGGAACACTTCAGGCTGACCTTGCTGCTGGGCTGCACTCTGCCAGCTGCTGCCCAGGCTCTTCTCTCTGGCCTTGGTACCCTAGTTCCCTCCTGGGCAAGGAGTACCTGCTGAGTCAGCAATCCCATGGCTGGCTTTCTGCTCTCTCTCCCTTGTTGCTCTCCTTTCTCTTCCCGTTTCCTGTCTCTCACACACAAGTTTTAAGCTGTAATTGTTCAACGTTCAATTGTTCAATTCTAAAATGACTTAGAAAATCCACAATTCATTTAATAGAAAAATTCACACTAGAACGAAAATGGAAAGCAAACTATAGCACTGGGGTTTTTATTTTGTGTGTCTGTGGATTACTTGATGAGTTTTATAACTTTGTGATTTTGGGTGCTTGAGGTTGGAGAGAAGTTGAACTGAGAAGAGTAGCCCTGAAACACTGTTTGCTGTCTGCACAGAGCCTGTCATCTCTGAAGGCATAAGCAACTGAGTGCAGAGCAGATGGAATCATCTTTCTGTGTTAGTTATTTTAATACAAAGGAACATGGGGATATTAATATGGAAACAATTCTGTTTACCACATATTTAAATTGAACAGAACATGACAGTTCCAGGGAAAGGGAAAGAACATTTTTAGCCTTTGAACATTTTTCATGTTTGTTTCACAACACGCTGATGTTAGTAAACAATTAAAACCAAAGACAAGATAAATTCTCCATGTCATGTTATCTAGCAACTGATTTTGATCCTGTTAATGAGGAATAAGTAAACACTTAAGTAAGTAGGTAAAAGTAAGAAAGTTTCTCAACTTGCATATCGCAGTGTAGTATATTGGCACAGATGTGTGCATAAATTACATTAGTTATGTAAACTTGAGCTACCTAAGGTGGGAAAACAAAAAGGAGAACCATCAGTGCTGTCCACATCTTGAAATGATTCAACTTGTGACAGTAGTCAGTTTGAAAACACATCCCATGTCACTGGAAAATGGTTAGCAATGCTGTAATAGTCCTCTCGAAAAGTGTAGCCATAAAGATTGGCCCTTTAAAACTTAGTGGATGTAATTGCAGCAATTTATTGAGCTAAGTAGACCACTTTTTCTATTATCCATGAAGCCTGAGCATTTTTTGGAATTATTTATTTGGAATTAATGAATAGGGTGTGCAAGTGTGTTTCAACCTTGAGAACTATCTGCCATAGTTATTACTTTAGAATTCACTGTTCACACTCTGTAATTAGCTAAATAAGTCATGCGGGTTTGTTTGGCTGCAATTGGATGTCTCCCATATTTATGGTTTTCAAGAAAGCTGGCCATATACTGAAGTGAATTTTGCCTGAGTGATCATGCAAATTTCAGAGCCACACATATTTAAATCAGAAGAGCAGAATAAAGAAACCAGCCTCTCCTGTTTACTGCAGTGACTTCTCATGTACAACTATAGATAGGGGATTTGTGCTGACAGCCAGGGCAGGTGTCCTTTGTGGTACAAACCTGAACAATTCCTCCTCCAGTTAGAATGTCACAATTTGTAAATATTTTCACTTAACATCCGTTTTGTGAAGCCAATGTTTTTACCCAGTTAATTGTTTGGTATGCTACATTGAAGTTTGTGACAGACGTCCTTTGCTGTGGTCCTTTCTCTCCAAGCGATGGATAGTAACAAAAACTGTTTATTGTTGGAGTTTAACTGCCAGAACTGTCGAACACTGGGCATGCATGACCACCAGTGCCTGTCACAGTGAGTGCTTTGAGCGAGGTAGCAAAGCCTGGCCCAGGTCTGTGAGCATCCCTGCCTCAGTATCCTGCCCTCTACAGCACAGCTATGAGGATAAATGGATATTTTCTTGACTATTCACAGTCACATAACTGGCCCTTTAAATTAGGCAACAGGATTCCAGACACCAGTTATGGCAAAAATGCACAATGTTCATCTCCATTATCTCTGTTATTTAAGGCTTTCAGAAAACCACTAACCTTCACTCCTACACTCAAACAAGCACACACTAGCACACAGAGTTAAGCCAACTTCTTAACTCCCAGTCATTAAGGATGTCAAAACATTCTGATATATGATGTAAACTTATTATGACTGGATTTTGTTTTTATTAATGTAAGGGCTAGGTTGTGAAGAACAGAAGATTTTTTTAAGCCTCTTACTCCTTAGAGACAATGTGATTTGGTGGTTTAACATTGTAACATTTTTAAAGGGCTTGTTAAGCCCTAATCGGAGCACATTAAGCACTAGCATTTTTAAAGTGCATAATAAGACCTAAACATTTTAATAGCATATAAACGTGTAACATAAACCCAAAACAGTCACAGTGTTGTCTTTTCTCTTGTGTTTTTCCTATAACAAGTTCTAACGAGTAACTGATACTTTTAACAGCGATTAGAAAGCTGAGGGTTCCTTGGTGTTCTTCCTGTAGAAAAAAGGAAAAGAAAAGCAAAACTCAGGAAATTTCTGTATAAGAAAATTTTATTTGGAATGAAATTTTAAAATTAATGCAAGGAAAAATTTGCTGTGAGAGTTGCCATAGCCAAGTGTCAACAAATAAATTATATTGTTAGAGAAAAGGCTTAGTTTCAGTAAAACCATGTTTTGTGCCGGGAAAATCTTTTTGCCTGAGAAGTTTTACTCAGATCTTATAATTTTGGAGATTTTTGTCAATGAGGAATGTGGAATGGGCTCTTGCCAGTGGAAAAAGTTCACAGAAGATCTGTGGGGGGATGTTTTTTAGTTAGTTAGTTAGTTAGTTTTCAGTATACTCTTCTGCATGGGATTCCAGAAAAGAGGTAGAAGTTGATACTGGGGCCCAGCAATTTCCTTTAAGAAAAATTTTTGAAAAGGGGAAATACAATGTAGCCTGTAAGCATCTCCTCTTAATTGGTTTGGAATCTCCTGATGAGTGATTCTAGGCTCACCTTTCCTCCAGGGAGTTGAACACACCACTTCTGCACTTCCCAACCTCTCCCAGGTTATGGTAAAGCATTCTGAGCAACCTTTTGGACTTTCCATCTTTGCTGTGGTGTTTGGGGGAAGTTGTGGTCAGTCATTCCATCTTAGGTTTCACTCCAGCTGCTCCTGCTTTCCTATAAGTGGCTGTGACCCCAACACCTTCCACAGTGGTGGCAGGAAGAATGCCTTTGGAAAAGGGTTTATAAAATTACTTTGGAGACAGCCGAGTGAAGCTGTCAGAGCTGTCCATGTAGCACTTGAATGAGAGTGAGCTATAGCTTCCCTTGAAGTGGACAGTCACAACAATGTGGAAACAGTACAAGAGCACCTGCCCAGAGAGTTACACTGAGGCTATGTCTAGGAAGGTCGTGCTCTCCATTCTGTTTCTCCCTAAAACCTTTCCTCAAACCTTTCCTCAGTTTTATCTGTATTTGAAAAACAAACCAAAGCAGAAACAAGCAAGCAAACAAACAACCCCCCAACAGATCTTAGTCTTACTTTGTCTATGGCTTCCTTGTGAGATTCAAATATTGCAGTTTAGAATAATCTGCCTGGGATCTACCAGCCTTACGTTCCATACAAGGGAAGGTGCAAGGTAGGTCTTTGGTTGTACAGATTAATCCATGTATCTGTTCTCCTGCTCATGCTGTCCTGCCAGGGGAGAGGGAAGATGAGTTGGTGTGTCATGAGACTCCCTTCTGTGCTGAGTCTTGTTTGGCAGCGGGTCACCACCTGTGTTAGTGGCATCTCAAGAAAACAGGCAACTTGACTAAACAAGGATCAGCACTGACTGATGGCTGAAGGGAACTGATGAGGGAATGGCACGGTGACTTCCTAAGTGTCACTTCTAAAATGTGGAAAAATCTTCACTGCAGATTCTTCCTTTGTCCTTCTAATTTGTTTTTTTCTTTGAAGTAGTGTCAGTGTGCAGCAGTGGATATAATCTTCATGTCTCTGGGAAGGAGCCATGTTCATTCCAGAATCACGGAATAGTTTCAGTTGGAAGGGAACTGTGGAGGTCATCTTGTAAAAACACTCTTCTCAAGCAGGGTCACCTAGAAGAGGTTTCCCAGGTGTATGTCCAGACATCTTTTGAATATCTCCAAGGATGGAGATTCCATAACCTCACTGGGCAGCCTGTTACATTTTATGAAGAATATCTATGCCTACCCTGTCTTCTGACAGCAGCTTAGTGGACAATTTGTTTTTACACCAACAGCCACAGTTCACCTCACTGCAGTGACCTGGTGCCCAGAAGGATGGCATTCTTCACATTGGCCTTAACCAATGGCAGCGTTACTTCCTGCTGCACCATTACACTGCTATTCAGTTTTCCTCATTGAGCATGCTTTTTAAAGCAAGTTTTTCCCAATTGCCTTTCTATTTTTAGGGAAAGTATCTGGCCTATTCTAGGATGGCATTTGTAGGCTAATTCTGGAGGTCATCAAATACTTATAGGCCATATTTGTCTGTTGGTATGATGCTTTGGTTGCTTACTCTGTAGCCAAGACCTCAAAGGATGAAGCATACAGATTCTAGATTCTCTGGTATCAAAATTTAGTGTTATAGATGTGTTATAGATGTGAACATGAAGCAATTTCCCTTACTTTTTGGTTTCTGAGAAATTGTATTTTTGGTGTAGAAGAAGACTTGGAATAGTCTATGCAAAGACCATAATCTATAGAGTATTCATTTTAAAGGTGGGAGATGTTTTTGCCTGACACAGGGGAGAATCAGTGAAAAACTATTTGAGAGGTTCAGGGAAAAAAAGCCCAGAAAGGTAGAACATGAAAAATTAAGAGAACCTGTTGAAAATCCCAGCTGCTTTCTATATGATGTGTGCCACACTGAGATCATAACATTTCTGAGCTGCTAGGCTGAGTGGAGTACCTGGAGCTCTTTCAAAGTCCATAAAACCCAATAAGAAAATGCTGCAAGTGAACTCTGTGGGGGCTGTGAAATAACATTACACATGGTGTGTGTTACCTGGATTAACTGTACTCTTGAAGATAAGCCAATCTTACTTTCTCATAGCCCTTCTTATTTTAATAGGAGTATTTGTGGACTCTAAATGTTCAGTCTGTTTTGACAGGTATTGCTTCTATCTCATTGCATAGTTGCCTGCAGGTTCCAGCTGCTGTTTTTATAGAATGCAATGGATATATCTACCAGAGAAGAAGCTCACATGCCTCCCTGCTTGTGCTCTGAACTGCCTGGATGTGAGTACAAACACAGAGCACAGTACTAAGCCCACACTTACACACCTGCCTCATTGGCAAGATTTAGCATCTCAGATTCATACTCTGGTGAAGTGGCTTCTAAAGTTCAGGTAATGTCTGGCTAGCAAGAACAGCCAGCAGAAAATTTTCCTGCATGTTGATCTCTAAAGACATCTCCTGTGGATACAACACCTTAGGAGATTGGAGTAGTGCTATGGGAACAATATTTGGAGGCTTTTTTGTTTCAACATAATTATTTTATTTAAAATATAAGAATGTGTTTTAGGGTATTTAATCAACTTGACTGCAAGAATTGATGAAAAGGAAAGACATAATTAGAGAAGTTTTGCCAGATGTTTGTGAATTCTAAATTTTGAAAGTACATGTATAATTGCCTGACAGAAATATCTTTAGGAACCCAGTAGTTTTACTTAGCTTGGCACGGGCTTGAAAACTTGCTGTGGTGGAAATAAAATTGAGATATGATTGCTTTTAAACAACATGTGTATTTGCAAATTATTAGTATAAATAGAAAACACCCTTGGGTAGTTCTTAAATTTGGGAAATGAATCAAACTTTTACAGGCATCATTTACAAAGATGAAAGCATGTGGTCCAGGATAAAAAGCAAGGAAAATGTGGCAAGATATTAAATGCTGAAACTCACACACTGACTTAGAAGCATATTTCACTAGGTTAAAAGGCAGGTTTGAGTCTCTTTCTGCAGGCTAAAATATATAAAGCCCTTCAAAAGAAAGAGTTGATGGGTAGAAATGGAAGCTCCTAATTTGTATCAATACAAATTTTATAAAATGTGAAGAGTTTAGGTGAAGTATTCTCCTTTTCAGGCAGCATATAGAATTGTAACAGATCTTAAATAGAGTGCAAGTTCTTTCTTTTCTTGGAAAAAAGAATTGATGTGGAATTGAAAACACCTTTCAGATCCTTTCAGAACTCTGCTGGGCTAGCAGGGTGTCAAATTATTTGGCTTGACTCTGTCTCTTGCACTCCCTACACATTGTTTACAGGCAACACCCTCAGCTCCAACTGACTGTATTTAAACACCAACTAATTTTGGGTCAGAGGATTTGGAAAAGGGCACCACACTAAAGAGTCTCCGTGTCTTAGACAGGTCAGGAATATACATTGCTGCAGGCAAATCACAAAGGGCTGTCCTGAGCAAAGGGTGTGGGATGAGAGAGAGAGAGAGAGAGAGAAAGGAGGTAGAAAGAAACCAAAAATTATTTCAGACAAGTGCTTTCTGGCATCTGATTACAACTGGGAAAGTGGGTGACTCCCAGCTTTGCCTCAGGTGGTATACAGAGGTCTTCTAGACAGAGCATGTTTGCAAAACTCAAGGAGGAGGGGGTACTTCCCACAAGGCACCTTCTACTCAGAGTACATCAAAGCTGCACTGCCAACGTGGATCTTAGCTGGATTCATAACTTTGGTATCCCTGTAAGAGTTTCTTAATTTAGGTATCAGAGTGGTTTAAACCAAGTTTTGCTGAAGCGTGTGCCTGTGTTAGCCCAGATTTGCCTGTAATGTGTACTGAGACTTGTGTACCTTACAATGAGACTAAATCATTCAAGGCCATTAGTCCTGCAATGCCTTTGCCAAGGTGTTCTTGGAAGACAAGCAAGTAGTCCTGCAGCTGGACCAGCTGGAAAGTACTCCTAAAGCCTTCCAGCCCCACATTCTGTAAGACAGGATAAAGGCAACTGTGAAATCCAAAGTGTATTTGTATGGTTTTGGAGGGGAGGGGCTCACATGGATGCTGAAGAGTGTGATGGAGCATGGAAGCTCATGGGAGAGTATTGGCCACTGACAGATTAAGAATTATTGGATAAAATTTGAGGGTTGGACAAGACAAACTCCAGAGGTCCCTTCCAACCATAACCATTCTGTGATTCTGGGAAATTTAACAGTGCAGCCACCATAGAGGAGGCTCACCCAGGTGGAGGATTTGTTATGGTGTTAGCCAAAGAGTTCTTGATATTGCTGAATTTTAAAAATCTATAGTGCTTTCTCTTATCTATAGCCTTCTCTTTGTTTTGGTTACGTACCCTTTCTTGTCAAATGTAGTTGAAATAAATAATGTTATACAGAAGGTAACTGAGAGTCTGTCAGGCTTTCATCCTCTATCATCTGTGTGATGTGGAGTTTTGCATGTACAAAGATGATTAGTGACCAAGTGACCAAGTGACATGGATTTTAATGTTTTATCCAATAAATTCACTCAGCTTTGTACATATTCATATGAGATTCTCTAATTTTTTGGGGGGGAAAAAAGAAAGAATTCAACACATTAAAAATGTATGTCCAGTAGTTCGTTTGCTTAAAAAAATTACATGGAGGGAAAAGAGAAGAGCTGGATCCTGTTCTGACTAAGGGAATTTTCTTTGGAAATTTTCTTTGGAATTTTCTTTGGAATTCCTTATCTACCAACTATGCTTATCTGTTCCCAGGAATTACAATGTGGTTAGTTTACAGTCTATTATGCAAATTTGCATGAAATGTGTTAATGATATTGGTAATTTAGTAACTATGTTCTGCACTAATTAGTAAAACTGAATATCACATTGCTCATCCTGGATCACTTTCAATGTTGCTGCATATTTTTCAGTGTTTTAGCTCTTCTCATTAAAGCATGTGTGTACAAGCCAACATACCTTGTGAACTTTGGAAAGAAACTTAAAGCCCCCAGTGTTTTATTGTGTCTGTCATATTAAGCAAGAAAATAATCTGATGGTTTGATACAGAGATTATTGTGGCAGGACATCTTCTGTGTGTTTGGGAATAGAACTGACTAGAATCCTTTTCCATCACCTGTGCTAAATGTAGGGTAGAGGACAATGCTTTGTATTGGGAATGTAGCTGAGAGAGGTTTTGGCACAGTGAATCTAATTATACCCTCACATTTAAATCTTTTGGTTAAAGCTAGGTGAAATTGAAGGTTACACACTGTAAAATCCCTGTCATGTTCATTCCCAGTCTTACAATTTGTAACAATCTTTTAAAAATTAAGCATACTTGTCTTCTGTGAAGTGATTGAACAGGAAAGGTTTGGTACTACAGCAAGAAAAAGCAGCTATTTGGAAATGGTCTTACCTAAATATTAAATATACAAATGTGTGTCAAGCATGTATTGTGCTGAGTTCTCCCAAGACCACTGTGAAATGCAGATGTGTTAGCACTTAAACGTATTTTGGGAAATGGATGGATGCTTCACTTAAAAACCTAAGAAGAGACCTGTTGCTTGTTCCCACAGCTTGAATATTAATCTGGACTCACCAGACTTTTATAAAACACATAGGACAATCTAATGTAAGGGTTGAACAGCCCTCTGGGAGGAACTCTAGAAGCTGAGGGAAGACTTGAATTGATGTTTGAGATTAACAAACCCAACTGGGTCACACAGAAACCTTGAAATACTTAAAATATCTGATGCCAGATCTTCACATGATACATTCTGTAATCCACTATACTAGCAGAGCCTTTGTGACCTCAGTGTGTAATTATATACATATACCCAGACCAGCTTCATTGCTTCTGAGTTAGTTACTAGCACTCAGGTAGAGATTTGGAGGTGATATTAACTAATTCTGTAACAGTTTTGCCTTCAGAGTTCAGGAGCACTTAAAAAATTTAAATTTAATGCTCAAATTGAGAAAAAAAAATCTGTGGAACACCTAAGAAACACATCAGGAAAAGGAAATTATGAGCAGAGTAGGGACACAGAGCAGTCTGTGTCACTGAGCCCTAAGCAAGGCCATCCAGTGGGAACTTCACTGAGGGAAGGCTGGGATAGTTCCCAGTGAAACCTGTGGCACTTTTTCAGTTTAGTAATTCCTTTCCCCCCAGTACTGGTATAACTCAGTAATGTTTCACACTTGCTAAAGAGAAAAACAAGCAGCTTTGTGGAAATGGATGCTGTTTTCACAGCCATCTTCTCATTGAGCTTTCATGGTATGAAAAATAGGAGTAGGACCCTACTCAACAGGCTCAGCCACTGCCCTGAAAATAATAGGATTTACCTGAGGCATGAGGGTTCTGGGTTAACCCAGAATTGACCAGCTGAAATATTTGGCATCCTCATCTGAGAAGCTCTTAGCCCACCCTCCAGTGCTCCAGTTGACACTACCCTCAGAGGACTGTCCTGAAAGTGACTCAGGAATGATCAAAGCAGCCTCTGTACCAATCTTCTTGGTCCTACAGTGTCTTTTCCATGACTGGAACAGTGCTGAGAGGATCTATATTCTATTGAAACCTTTGGCATCATCTCTTTGTCCTCCTGCACTGTCTGCTACTCAGTAAGTCCTGCAGAACACTTTGAAATCTGCAATGTATATTTTTCCCTCTTTCACTTGACAAATACTTCTCCCCAACTTCAGAATAGACCTGTCTTGTATTTGCTAATGGCATTCTTCAAAGAGGATAAGCATCATGCTTTTAATCCATTTTCAAAGTGAGTGAATAAACTCAGATTCTGGCAGATTGTAAATATCCAGAAATTATTTTTCCATATGATAGCTGTTCCTGAACTTCGGGATGCTTTTTTTTTTTTTCCCCTCTTCACACAAATATATCTGTTCCTGTAAAAGTGTCATCAGATCCAGGGTGGGGTAAAGCAAGAGGAAGAGCTCCACCCAAGCTTAGTGGTTAGGACACTCATCTGAGACGTGGGAGATCCAGATTCAAGTCAGTGTTTTCCTGGTTTGAAGTAGGGCCTTGAGCCTGCTGACTATTGAGAGGATTCAGGGCTTGGTCTCCCAGCATATTGGAGAGGTTTTAGTTTTATTTTGTATTGTGTTGAAGACAAATTTCAAACACTGAAAGGTTTTTGCTTGAAATGGAATATCTGATTTCAGGCCAGCCCTAATTCCCTGGCAAACTCAGCCAGGGCTCTGAGAAGCAAACTTTGCCATGGCTTTGCACATCAACATTTGGGGGCAGAGCCAGAGCTAGGTGTCCTTTGGGCCCTGTGGATGGGTGTACAGAGGTTTGCTGCATGTCTGTAATGTCTGCTGCACGTGGGCATCAACGAAATGCCAAACCTTCATGGACCAGAGGCTGCCACTACAGCATTGCACATATGGATAAATGCTGAAGAGCTAGGGCAGTTTTTTACACTGCAAATAATCTTAAGATACTATTTCTTGTGTCTTCCTGCTTGTCATCTTTCACTGCACTGGTTTCATTCATAGGGATTTAGACCATGCAGCACATTGGGACACACTTAAATGGCCATTTAAATAGCTTTGCTTGAAGCTTTCAGTCCAGCCAACAAATAAAGGAAGGAGCTGATTGGGAGGTTAGCTGAACATGGAAAGTAAAAGTGAGCTCCCTGAACAAATACTACCACTTCTGTGAAAATCTGACTAAGTGTTTAATGTCTGACAATATGGTTTGTTCTTTAAAAAAAAATAAATTGTGGTTCATTCTGAAGTATCCTCACATTTTTGTATATTCACCTGACCTATCACCACTTCAGACAAGCTTTCTCACAGCAAGTGACTACTGAATTTTGTTCTCAATGAAGGAAAATTTTACTTTGTCTTTGCTGAAAAACAAACTTGCATGAGTGTGTAATTGCTCCTGGAGTATTTTCTAAGGAAAAACTTTCTGGTTTGGAACGAAGTAGGATTTTGTTGAACTGACACTCCACAGTTTAATGCATGTATTTTTGTTACTTGGCTAGTACTTAGGAAGAGAAACTGTTTTGGTTTCTGAAAAACTATAAGGGATTCCAGGTAAAGAGAAATTATAATGTGATGAGAGATATTGAGAAAGAACATATAACTTTATGTTTATAAAGCTGAACTATAGAAACAGAGTGACTACTTACGTAATAGATCAGACTCAGCTGGGGAATGGTAATTCATGCCTATTTATCTTGAAGATCTATCACTTTTAATGAAGGATAATAGCACTCACAACAGCCACATACATGCCTGGAAAAAGCCCATGTGTGTAGGTGCAAAAATTTGCCTTGCCTCAGGCACATACACTTGAAAAATTGAGTGCTGTGGTTATAGGTTGGTTTTGGCAGAATCATGAAGAAAGAAACCCACATCACACAATACTAGTATCTTGTCAAATGTAATACTGTATCTCTTTAAAACCTTTCATTTGTTTTTTCCTCAATTTTTATTGTGAACACCACAGTAATTTTGGAGTCACATGTTGGAATTACCAAAAATTTGAACAACTAAAACCATCTCCTGTACTAGGCTGGTTTTGAGCTGCTAAAATTGAGTCCATGCTTGTACCAGAAATGGCTTATCATTTACACTACTGGAGGCAGCACCTGAAACTGCACTGTGCTGGGGGCTGGGCAGAGGCTGTGCAAAATATTTGTGCAGGATGTGAGTGTGGCTGGGGAGCTGTGCTGTCCTTGCTTGCTGGGAGCACTGGCACGAAGCTTCATGGTGGCTGCAGCTAGCAGCCTTGGGAAAAGGAGAGGAGGGACAGATATGTGTCAGCAGCACCCAGCCTGCAGGAGTCTCTGGAGAGAGACCTCACACTGGGATTCCACCCCACCTCCTCAGCTGTGTGTCATCTTGCACGTCTGGGCACATGGGTGGCTGCTCAACCCCTCCTTCAGAAGCAGAGTGCATAGGAGTGTACCTTCCTGATGAGATGTTAGGATGTTAATAGAGTGACAAGACCTATGGTAAGCATGAGGTTATGACTCTCCTGCAAATGTCCAGCAGACTGATTCTTGAGACCTCCAGCAGTAAGGTTTTATAAGGGTACACAGATAGGTAATTTTCATCATCATACCTTTTTGTGGAAAGGAGACAGGGAGAGCTGACTGCTCTGTACATTTAAATTCTCTAGCCCTGCTCTAGCAAAGAGACTGTTTCTTTTACTGGCTTCAGTGGCAGTCAAGTGATTGCAGATCTCTTTGCAGGACTGGGGTCCTCGTTGATCCTGATGAGCATCTACCCAAAATAGCTGTTGTTACTGACTGTGGGTTTTTAAAATATGGTATTCTAGCATAGCATCACTAGGGATCACACTCTTAGTTGCTGCCAATTTTGCTGCTGATTTTAACTGAACTCTCTCATCTCAGTTTTCTACATTGACTATCTGTTACTAAATTCAGACCAGAGAGGCCTCTCCTGTGGTATACAAGGTGCTGTGAGTGTCCATCCTGCAGCACACCTGTCTCTCCCTCACTGCAGTGACCTTATCCAGTAGCCCTGTGTGCAGGATGCAGCATGGGGCTCTGCAAAGCAGTGACTAGCTGCACCTGACCTCCAAGGTGACAGCAGCAAGTGTGCCACTGCACTGGGCTGCAGCTGCTGCTGGCACCCCAGAGAGCGGGCACTCATAAGACTCTGTCTTGTCCTATTCACTCTCCACAGTCACATCTCATACCACACAGGTCCTGCTGCTGTGGGCCAAAAGCTGTTTAAATGCTTAAGGTTTGTTTGCCCTGTGTGTGTCAGTTGTCTTTCACAGAGATTTCCTCTGCCTGTAGCTACATTGATGCACTAATATGCAGAAAAACCTCTTCTGCTTTCACAAAAGCTTTTCCTTTTTCCACAGCTATTTTCTATACTCATCTGAAGACCAAGTGTTGTTTGTGCCTCCTAAACCCAAAAGACTTCTAAAACGCCAAATCAAGAGACTGAGTGTTTTAGCAGCAGGAATTGAGGAAGAGGCTCTTGTGAGCACATCTGTGGCAAGAGGACAATGTCCCCAGCTGGGCTATTTCACATCTGATATCCTGCAGTGAGGGTTTCCTGTGACCAAATTTTCATCCATGCACAGAGCAGAGACATAGGTATTTGATAGGAGATGTAGCCTTCCCAGGACATTTGCCTACATTTGACACGTGTTTAAGCAGTTTCCAGATTTCCAGATTAATTTTTCTTATTTTCAGTTGAACATATCTTGCTTTTCAACCTTTTTGTTTTGTCCCAGTTACTGTACTTTTCTGTAGAAAGACCAAATAGAGAGATCATACTTGTTCTTAATATGCCCTTTTCAGGATAAAACCCCAGCCACTTTTTAAGGATTGCTCCTTATTGCTTCTATTAGAGGCATCTCTGAAAACATCTGTATTTTTTAATTTTAGTAGGAACAGCACATCTGATAACCAGTCCAAAGTGAGAGGTAAAGGATTGCTGTATTCTTGCTTTTCTCTTTTTTTTTTTTTTTTTTTTTTTTTAATCTCTGTTTAGGACAGCTAATAATTTTTGCAGAGCAACGTGTGAATAAAACACATTTGTTAGTATGTGGTTTTAGAGGGAAGAATTTCTTTTGTGTATGCTGCTTCCACAAGCCAGAGCAGTAGAAAGCTTTTCTAGACTGAAGTGCCTCTGTAAGTACATTGTATTTAAGGTGTTGGTTTTGTAAGATGGTTAATTATTTTTATTGAAAAATACATGAACTCTTTAGCTGAGTTATTTAAAATCCATTTGGTTTCATTATAGTAGATATTTAGTTGTTTGCCATTGACAGTGTATTTCTCAAAATAGTTTTCTCCTTTCTGTCACTGCCTTTGTTTTGTCAAAATATGAAACATTTTTAGATTATATTAAAATGGTTTAAAATTAGACTATATGAGTATAATTTGGAAAATATGTTAGATTTACTCAGACTAATGAGTCAGACCTACTTTCTAGATGCATTTGATATATTTTAATGTTTTATCTGAGTGTTAATAACTCAATGAAGTAAATAAAAGGAGAATGAAAAAAATGGTCTAGTGAAGTTGGAAAAAATAAGAACAGTGTAAGCATAGAAACAATTAGGAACTGATTCTGAATTATTTTTTTCCCCTGAATTCCCTTTTATTTTGCAAAGATTTTTCTAGATAAAGTTTTACCTAGGCAACATTTTCCTTTAAAGTTAAAGAAACATAAATTTATTCAATAATATTTCAACTCAGAGTGGAGATTTCCATTCCTTAACACACACCAAGGAGCTATGCTCGTGCATTCAGTACTGTTTACAAAAATGGACTAATAAGAGAAAATAGCTTTATCATTGTGGTTTTCCTTGTGGTCAACATCAGCACAGGAGAAGGAAGGGTATGGAGGAAGGGTAGTCACATTTCAACAAAGAGACAACAGAGCAAATCTTGCTGTTAGGAGGATGTAAGGCCAGAGCTAACTGCCAGCTTTAAACCCAAAGTGGGTTGCAGAATCACTCTGCTGCATCCAGAAGAGGGGATCTGGTTCTGTATCAATAGAATTATTCTAGGAAAATAGGGAAAAATCCAATGTACTGTTTCTGCTTGCATGTTTAAGTTGCTCTTATATCTTGCAAGAGACAATCTTGGGGGTAAATTTTCCCAAGTGAGTCTCTTCAAGCCCACTGAAGTAATTTTTGGATTTACCCCTCTGTAGCTGATCCAAGGTTTGTGTTCCACCTTCCAAGCCCTGAGCAACCTTCTCATTATTTTCCACCATGGATTTATGCACCAGTTTGCCATTATTTGAGCTAAGTACCAGAAGCATATTTCTCTGGTATCCTAAATCAAAATATATTTATGGATAGCAATGACCTAGATCCTGCAACTGTTTCTCTGGTCCGTCCTCACAGAATCTGTGGGTAAAAAAATGAGGAACTAAATATAAGAGCTGGGAACGAGACAATTCTGTGGCCCTTGGCATGTGAACTGTCTAGCATTATTTCTAGCAAAGGGCAGCACAGAGCTGTGTCTGAAGCACAGTCCTGCACAGAGCTGAAGTCACCCCTGCCAGCCAAAAATCCTGGTGGTTCCAGTGATGCTTGCATGCCAGGTACTGGGGGGAACTGAGGCCCTTGGCAGCTCCTGTTTGGATGAGTTTGTGCATGAGTGACGGGCTTGTACCATCAGTATAGGAGTGCTGATACATGTGAAATGCCCACCAATGCAAAACATTAAATTGCATTATACTAGATCTTTTGGAGGAATAATTTGCAATGTTCTTTTACCTCAGGACCTGTCTTGAGGTCTTTTACCAGCTTAGATTCCCAGTGACACTGAAATAAGAGTTGAGGCAACTGTGTTTGGAAACTTTACAAAGAAAACATATGTATCCACTTTGCTCAACACCATGTCTGAAGAAATGTTAAAAGGTGTCCAGGATGCAAATGTTTGTTTATGAAACATACAAGAGAATTTCACAATGGCATACAAGAGCTACCTCTAATTTTCCATTTGAACCCTTGTACATCAGATATGTGCCATTTGGATATCCACTCAGCACCTGTGCTGTCATTCCCACTGATGGGGTTTCATGAGGTTAGCATGACAGCAGAGTCTCAGCCTGCAGCATCCTGACTGCCTTGCACTAATCCAGGTGTGTGTTCCTGCTGACAGAAAGATGTCTAACTGGCTGTACTGCCCCAGCTGTGCTCAGCACCTGTGCTGATGGAGCAGTGTGGCCAGCTGATATATTGGGTTGATTCTTATGTGAATAGGTTCCCAGATCTAGCTCCCTGTGCAGTCACACAGGAATTAGGACTTGCACAAGGTAAGGGACAACATAACCAGACCTACTCCATGCAGGAGCGTCCTGGTTCAGGGCAAATTTGGGAAGAAACATCTAAACGGGGTCTCTAGAAAGCAAATTCAAATGGCCCCTCTCCAACTGGTTTGGAAAAAGATTTCCCCAGACAAAAGTGGAAAAAAAATTTTTATTCAACAGGCAAAGCACTCCCCAGCACAACAAATGAACAATACTAAACAACAAAACTTCTAGCCTCTCCCAAGAGATGACAAATTCAGAAAGTCTCAGCTGTGGGTGCAGCTCAGCTCACTCAGTAGTTATCAATACCTCTGGTGCTCTGGTGGGCCACAGGTCTGAGCTCCTGGTGCTTTTCTGGGTTTTTAGTCCAGAGCGGGTTCAAACAGTTCCAAGAAAAAAGAAAAAATGAAAAAACCCACAGCCCAGAAAACTTCTCTGCTTCAGCTGGCCAAAAACTAACAAAAAGCAAAGGAGAGCTCTCTCTCACCATCCACACTGCAGACAACACAGGCTGTGTGTGAGGAAAGCTAAAAACTCTTATCTTATGTTTTGAAAACAACCACCTCAGACATTCCACCTCTTCTCCTTCACTCTCAGATCCAGTTTTAAAGGTGCAAAACTTATTTCTGAGATAAACAGATGAACAGGGATACAATTCAGGACAAGCAGCAATCCTCACTTAGTGCACCTTGAAGCTCCATGATGTTTTGGGGTTTTTTCACTGAATCACAGAACTTTCTGAGTTGAAAGGGACCCACAATGACAATCGAGTCCAACTCTTAAATGAATGACCCCTACAGGGATCAAACCCACAAACCTTGTCATTATTAACACCCTGCCCTACCCAACTGAACTAATCTCAGGGTCAGTGTTGGCTCAGTGTTAGTGCAGGTAACTCTTCAGCACAGTGAGAACCAAATCCTTGCACTGTGGATGTCTGCAGGCTTCCCAGGGTACCAAGAGCTGGATTTCCCACTAATGATAAGATCTTCACCAGCAAGACTCACTACAAAGTGACCAGAGATGTCTTTCTCACTCTACTCTCTTTTCCCTGTTGCTAAAGCCCAGGGTAATAACCAAAGGCTGGGAAACTGCTGTCTGCAAACTTCATATAAATTCTCCTAATTCGTTGGCATATTGTAGGAGAACTTCTTCTTAGTTTCTGTCAGTTCTTTAGAATGTGAATGGCATTGCAAAACCATGATACAGCACTTCAGCATGCACTGCAGAGTTTCCGGGATCATGTGTAGCTGCAAACTTTCACTTCATGCCAATGTACTGCACGCTGATGGTGAACTTTCTAAACTCAGTGTTCTGAAAGCATGGAGGTATTTTGAAATAAACCCTGAGTGGATAAAAATAATCATCTAGTATTTTACTTCCAGTTAACCTTTTGATGAGAAAAAGTCTGGCAGGATAACTGAAAGTCCAGTTGGTCTCAGTGGTAGCATTCATAGAATAACTCCTCTTCTGTGTTAATGAATCAGAATCTGCGGCTGATTAAATAATCTCTAAATTCAACATCAATGAACAGGGAATATGCAGAATAGGGCCATAATTACCACACAGTCATAGATCAGAGTAAGTGGACATTTTTTGGTAGTGCATTTCATAATTATTGAACCTGAGCTAAAGTCCTGAAGTTGTGGATGCAGCTGAGACGGGAGTGGATATATTCTGTAGGTCACCTCATCTTTTTAGCATTTTTAGCTTTAGTCTGAGAAATAATCTCTTTCCCTGTGCTGTCCCCTCTTTCTGGCTCAGTCACTTTTTAATGATTCAATCCAAAGTTGAACAGTGGCTCCCCAAAAAGCTGAGAAAGCCCTTCAGTATAGTAGGTAAGTTCCTCAGTTACAGAAGTGAATCAAACTTGATTCCCTTCCACACTGTCCTTCTGGGTGAATTTTTGACTCTGAGCTGTTATTGAAGGGGGGGCTGAAACCAATGATCTTCTAAGAAGATGGCCATGTTCTGTGAGGAGGCTACTCTGTAGGAAGCACTGAGGCTCCCTATTTGCTTCAATAGTGTAAAGAAGATAGAGACAGCTCCTACAAGTCTGCTGTGCAGATCTAGGGCTTATCTGTGCCCAGCTCAAACACACTAGCATAGGGAATTCAGACCAAAAGCATCTGGGACTTTGGTGATTAGAGTCTTTGACAGAACTCACTGCACTGCCTGGAGACAACAAACATATTGTTAGATTAAGTTTTGTTGAGTCAAAAGGAGAATTTCCTGATTGTATCAAAATTAACACAATAAAACATTAAATTCAGCACTCATGTGACTCTGAGGAGATTCACCAGCAACTTACTGTGTTCTTACATATCTCAGATATGGGCAAAAACTGTGTGAACATCTGAGAAGTTGGTACAAATAGTGAAATTTGAGTTCTAGATCTCATGGTAGGCAGAAGGCTGAGCTCTCATCTTTCTGACCTGACTGATGTTTGCTAATGACAGTTTAAACACTTGGTGGTGTTTCAGTATCATTTGAAAATTTGTTTGTATTTTTAAAACTCTTATACAAGATGTCAAAGATTCTCTTCTCAGGACATTGTGCTGTGTTGGTGACTGATCAGGAGTTTAAACATGAATATTCTTTTGAAGGAGTGGATCCTGAACTGGCATGTTAAGTGCAGGTGGATGTTGGACCCTGGTGTTCCATTAAGCTTACCAATGCATATCTTCGGTGACATGCAGTAAACTGGGAACTGGGGTGGGAACCCCCTAACAGTGGGTTTTCTTGGGAGCAGTTTGGTTCTTTTGGGTTCCAGTGTAGTCTGAAAATGTAGAAGCTGAGCTGATCCTCTTGTTCTGGGACAACTCAAGGATTTGGTGGGGGTTTTTAATAAACTGGTAGTAGGAGGTGAAGATGAAAAAAGAATTACAAGGAACATGGTGAGAAATTAGTTCTGTAAAGGTGGCTGAGTCCTACTTTCCTCCATCAGTTTGCTGCCCTTGCTATTTGTATAATTCATTACAAAATCTTTCTGACAAGTGCTTTTGTTTGGTGGGGAGGACAGAATTATGAAAGTGCTTTGTTGAGCTTCTAATTCCCTTAGCTGTCCTGGTGTTGACACCTAATGTACCAGAGCAGCATGACAGTTCAGATCAGCATTTACCAGCAGATAATATCAGTAAAGATTTTATTTCCTATGCTAATCAAATGTGGTATCACTGTATCACTGATATCCGATGACAATTTCTATCTTTTTAATAATTTTCCCTCTGTGGAAAGCCTTGAATACTCAGCTATATTTGCATTCCTGGAGTCATTTATTCTCTGCACAAAGATACAAGAAGATTTTTGCTCCGGTTAAGCCAAGACTGAATTGTGCCTCAAGGTCTCAGCCAGCCAGCTGCTGAATTTTTGTCAAACTGACAAAGACAACCCTCATCCCTGATAGGGAGATGGAATACCCCTCACAGGAACACGATCTTCTTTCAGCCTTTTAAGCATCCCAGTGTAAACTGGAGCACACACTGACTCGCTGGCTGGGTACAGATGCCTGCAGCCCATTAAGTCTGCCCTCAGCAGCTGTGGCAGCGACAATGCTGCAGGTTCCAGAGAGTGTGGGGATGTATTTGGACAGCTGCAGAACATGAAGAAGGGAAAGAAAAAGGGCTGTCTCTGGGCAAACATGTCCTGATTTATAATAGAACTATATTTATGTTAGTCGTAACCACATTATTCAATATCATTGGGGTCAAGAATTGAATGAGTCTAAAAGAATGCAAAAAATAGTTTCAAAATTCCTATTATAAATAAAGACCTGGTTTAGAGGTTTTGTGAGAACTCCAGAAGCCGAAAGGGTAGTAAACCCCCAGTGTTTTCCAAAAGACAATGCCAGAAAAACCACAGGAAAATTCCTCTCAGTGGAGACTGACTGCTTTAAATTTATTTTTTTGTGCTTGTTGATCTCTCATGCTGCCTTCACTTATTTTCATGTTATTTCTGTGCAAGCTGACCAGTTCATCACTGGTACGTTCTAATAGCAGCCAAGAGCAGGGATTTGCTGTTTGCAGCTGCCAGGAGGCAGTTTCCATCCCCTCAGCATGCACCAAGATATCAGCAGCTGTCAGCAAAACGAAGCCATGGCAGTTCCCCCCAGACTTAGGTGGTGCTGGTTAGATTTCCAACTGGGAAACGTATGTGTGTTCCCCTGGCTGCATTTTGGAAGGCTGACCACTGGGCTGAGGTCAGTTCTGCTCTCCTTTACATTTTTGTGCTACCCTAGAGCAACATTTGTTTGAAGAGTATTCCTAGTAATTGCCTAATTTCTTTGCATCTTGTTTCTTTGCTTATGCTCTGCCTGGTAGAATGATACAAAGCCCATAGTGGAAGCTGTGCCTTTAAAACAGCTGTACCTTTTAAAACATGAATTTTACCATGTTTAGCTCAGTCTAAAGAGATGCTACTCCCATCAATGAGAACTCTCCTGACTATTGCTTCTCTTCACAGTTTCAAGAAATGTGATGTTTCCCCCCTTTCCCAAAACTTCTCTTTCAACCTACTCCTGCATTCTTCTTTCATGATACTCTGGAGAAACACTGACAAATAGTTCTCTGCAGTCAACTTCGATGGCTGTGTTGCCAAAACTAAAGAAATTGCCTTCCTTTTGACCAAAAAACCCCACCAGAATGTGACTTGTAAGCTGTATTAATGCAGACATTTTCTGTTACAGTTAACCTTTGCTCTTCAGTTAAAGCAGTTATCTCAGACCTAAGCCAAGGGTCACAGATAAAACCTCCCTGTTTTTTTCCACCTCTTTAGCAGAGTTGCATCAGTGAACCATTAACTTAGTAGATTATTTACTGTTACCTTATGGAAGAAATGCATACTGTACTTTTTCTGCATTTGATTTATATATGGCCCCATTTCTATAGGTCCATCGATGAGGCAGGGCCTTCATACCATAGAAAAGTAAACAGGCAACCAAAATCGGCCTGAACAGTAGTCAAAACAGAGAAATTAACACACTTTTGTCCTCATATCTTTTCTATTTTACATGCTCCACTAACGGTCCTGATTTGCACTGGCAAAAATCTAATTACAGCAACATTAGATAAGTGCTAGCCTCAAGTTAAACTGCAAAGGCACAATCTGAGTTGTGCCTGGATCCTACAGGGAGCTGCAGCCAATTAATTATAGCTCCCTGATCTGAGGAGAGGTTACAAGTTGGCCCCAGCACTGATTAGAACAGTGTTAGAGAAGAGATTACAGTGTCTTGAGGGCTGCTCTAATCATGCCCAGGTGCCAGTGGCCATTGTGGCCTGTCAAAACACAGCTTGTGTTGGGCTACCCCTCTGTGCCCTTGCAGGGGCTGCAGGAACCACTTGCACCAACTCTGTGTCAGGGTAAAATATCCAGGCTGAAAATGATTGAGTTCTTCCAAAGGGGCAGCATATGGAGGTGGAGAGGCCGTGGGCTGTCTAAATCAACCTCCCATTGGGCAGCTCAACAGGAAGAGATAACACAACAGGAGACATCTGCCAGCAGAAACCAGCTTTTCTGCTCCTTGGCTAGCAAATAGAGCCTTCCTGGATGATGATTTTCCACTTCCAGTTTCAGCAGCCTATCTCTGAATGTCAGATTTTACAGCAATTTTTGGGGGGTGAACTTCCCTATTTCTTCTCCTGCACATTCCTCTTTGCTGTTGCCAAATGTCATCTCCCCTCCCAACATGTTGGAGCTCCCCAAAGCAAAGGGAGTGGAGTGTGAGGAAACAAAGGGATTTGTCTGATTCAACTTTCATTTGGTCTTACAATCAATTGAGAAATAAATGTGATGTCCCCCTCCACTCCCTATTGACTGGGCCTGTGCATGTAGGTCAGGCATCTGGAACTGGATTTTCCAATGGTTGGGAAAGAGCTTAATCCTTAAGAGGAGATTTGCAAGGAGGTGTGGAATAAAAGGGATAGGTTCCCAAAGCCCTTACAATGGAAGCCAGAGCGAGGTGATTCACTCAGCTCTGCTAGCTGCCGTTCACAGATGCCCTTCAGAGGAGGCCAGAGCTCCTAGAGAAGGGTGCTACAAGCCAGATATGGCTGCTTTTATGACGTTTACATTGTCTTCAGCTCATTTCTTGACAAAGCAGGGCTCACTACTGCTTTCCTTCTGTACTGTGGGGAAGGATAATTTGAATCTCTTTTGACAATCAGGTTTAGTTCTGCACAGCATTGCTGCTTTGCTAATGAGGTATCTGGGTCTGACAGTGGTGTGAGGGGAGCAGAGCTGGAGCTTGACCCACCTGCTCTGTAGCCCATGGTTTGATGATGCTGCAGAAGCTCTGTGTGCTCTGAGCAGCCCCCAAAGCACTTTGGACTGCTTTGAGAAGCAAATTCCCTATGGCAGCAGACAAGACTGGGGACAACACTACTGGCTGCTATCTTGGTAAATCTAATGTGCCAAAAGTGGCTCAGTTTCTGGGGGAAAAGGAGAAAGAGAGGACAAACAGAGAAAAAGTTATGATCTCACTGTTTCCTCACACACACACAGCTGCCTTAAGCACATGGCTGCTGTACGTTGTGCAGCACTGTTCAGCTTGAGCCTGGGTTATCCAGCTGTGTCAGGGAGAGACACTCACCTGTCTTTAAGCACCAGATCAAACCACAGAGCCAGAGACTAGCGGCAAACTAAATTTGGTCTGCTTTCTTTCCAATGCCCAAGAGTACACCGCCCTCTTGGATACAGGTCCAAGATTTCACATCTCTCAGTTGTGCCATCTTCTTGCCCTCTGGTCTGATGCTGCTCAGACCACTCAGCAGCTGAGTAGTTCATGCCCTTATACCCTCCACTGAGGGCTCAGGACACACAGTACCCACCAGGCAGAGCCCATCTCCCTTACCCTGCACGTTCAGGACATGGGCAAGCACAGGCAGGACACCCCTTTCCATGTCCTGCAACTTGTGTCAGCATTTCCAGGTCCCCTGCCAGCAGCCCCCATCATCCCCATATACTCTGCCAGTCCCCGCCTGCCTCTTTTGGCATTGTCCAAATGCAGTGCACCCCTCAGTGCTCTTTCCAGATGGATCAAGAAAGTTGAATAAAAGGTTATAATCTGAGGCTAATGCAGAGTACTGTGTAAATTTTCTTTCCTCACCTCCTCCAAATGAGTAGATTGTATCTGCACCTGGCTGTGTGGGACCAGATCTTGTGCTCCCAAATCAGAGTCCCCATCTGCCCACCCTGGGTTGTGCAGAGATGTTGTAGTAGGAGAGTCAGAGGAAGCAGGCTCAGAAGTGAAACAAACCTCTTTGAGTGCATGACACTCAAAGTCAAACTCAAAAGTCCCATTTGCTGCATGGATCTAACACCCTTCTCTTTTCTGTTTCCCATCCTAGATATCCCTCACGCAAAACAATCCCTATCAGTGAACCTGGATCTGGTTGGTTGCCAGGGTAAATTACCTTGAGTGAATTTTGAGTAACTTAAAATTCACTCACTGGATCAGCTTTGAACTCATTTTAATAAGATCAGTGTGTCTTTGTGAGTGGTTGATGCTTTTTGTTTCCAGCTGTAACATGGTTCTGTGCTTCAGCCCTGATCTTGCTCTAGCCACACTTATTTGCCCCTTTTTAAAGACTCCTTTAGATGTAGGACTGTGTAGATTATGACTACACATAAGTAGTGTGTAAGATTCTGGCTACACCTAAGTAAGTGTGGCTTACAGTAAGGCTGTGGAGGAAACAGTTCAGTTCCTGTCCCTAGAATTCATGGTGCTGTTCATAATCAGAGTCAAGATAATAATCTGCTGGTGTTTTTCCAAAGGAATGAAGTTACAATTTTCCTCTGCATGACTTTAGCTCTGAAGAGGAGTTTGTTTTGCCTCTTATTACAATAGATGATTTCAGAGTTGAGCAATAATAATGAAAAAGTTAAATCAGGTCAGGAAGAGAAAGCCCATGTGGCCTTAGGTGTCCTTAGCAGGTGGATTTTATGTACCTTTTTCCTTCTTGGGGAGACAAAAATAGTTAAATTCTGATTTCCCCATGGCTTGAAACCTCTATTATTATAGTTTTGTATTTTTTTCTATTCTGTGCCTCAGTGCATGTGTTGTATTTAGCTGCCTGTTGCTCTCTCCTTTAAATGTAAAATGTCATGAAAAAACCTTCAGCTGCAGGACAGGACTGAGAGATGCAGTAAAAATACCGCCTGTGTTCTTGGGGGCACTGCCTGATGGCTCAGTTCTCTGGGGTGCAGGTGTAAGAAGTCCTACTCAGGGGAATGTCTTGGGAAGAAGGCAAACTTACCTTTGGGTCATTCTTCCTCTGCAAGATTTGTGGCATGGCCTAGATTTTTTTCCCAAGAACTTTTCTTCCAGAATTTTATAAAGGGAAAACATTGTTTTCCAGGAAATGAGATATTTCATGTTGACCCTTCCCTCCCATGGAGGCTTTGGCTGGTGATATTAATTGCTCAAATTCTGCAAGAAGGGAACTTCGGCCGTGTGGAATGAAAAAGCAAACTCATACTCTTTCAAGCTCTTCTTTATTATATTCATTTGCATTCAAAAGAGTGAGAACATACATCTGTATCTCAAATTCAGGTACTAAAATTCTGAATGCAGTATTTTTCTTCTCTGTGTTTAGATCTAGTCTTATCCATTGTGTAGAAGTTCCAATGAAGTCAGTCGATTTTACCCTACAGGAAAAAATGCACAAAGATTCAGAGTTTGCACAGAATTCAGTCCTCTGTAGTTTTTGCTTTAGGGACCACAGTGATCTCCTTGTCAAAGCTGGGAGCTGTGCACATCACCATTCCAATTCCTACTCCCCTAAAACAAATGTTGTTCTACCTCTTGAAGGCAGGGGGTACCAGTGCATCCCCCCTCCACTGCAGTTTCTGTAGGATTTCCTCTGTGAAAACTTCATCGTCTCTAAGTTCACTGTTCCTCTCAGTCACTCGCCTGTCTTTAAAAACAGTTCCATCTATGTATTGTTTAATCAGTGCTGTTCTTAAGTTATTTTATTTTTTGGATTTTGAATTTTAGACCTGTAAGCTGGCTCTGAGTAAGCCATTGCTGTGATCCAGTGAGCTCCTGGGTCCTTGGAAGTAGAGAAAGACTGGGGTGGCTCTTCTGCTTGCTCTCCCTGCCCGACCTTGCAATGAGCAAGTCCACTTGTGCCCAAAAGCAGGCTTAGGTCAGGTGTTAAAAGCTGAGTACCAACACTGGAGCCATGCCAAATCAGTGGAAAATGTTGGCCTGGATTTTTCACTGTGTAGGTATGTTTTGCTATGAGCTTTCATTTTTTCTAGGCTTGGCAGTGGGAATATGGCAGAGACAGTAATTGAATGTGAACATGATGAAGGGGAGCCTCAGGCTGGCCGTGTACAGAGCACCCACCTGTCTGTGCCTGCTGAGGGAGGCCATGCATGCAGGGTGAGGGCCTGAATGAATGCAGCAGTCCTTTTGCACGTGTGTGTGATGCCTGGTTAGTGTGCAAGATGGGCATGAGTGAGGTGCATGCCCTTGTGTGTATGTCTGCTGGTTCTCTCAGTCACAGGGGTTGTGTTGTGTAAATTCTCAAATGGCTAATGATGTTTTCTGTTTTATTTTGGTATGAATAAGGAAGTGCAGTGCACAGCCATCTTTACAGTCAGCCATTTTCAGTTCTCCTTTTTTTCTTGTCCTCCCTTGGACACGAGAGTCCCTGTGAGTGCATGTAGCTCAGGGGCAATTCATGATCACTTCAGAAATCATATGAGTCCTTTCTCTGACCACATTCTACTGGAAGACTTTGTTCTGATTTCAGTAACAGAAGTATGCAAATAATGGAAATCATTAAGAGCAGGATCCACTTTTTCCCACAATACTTTTAAGGAACTCTTTGCAATTCCTTAATTTTTACGTTTTACTGCAGATTTGTTGCTATAGCTCTGATACTACATTTGAAATCAGCATCTTAGACAGTGGCAGGATTATGTCAGTTATATATATCAGGGAAAAATCATGACTCTAGATGCAAAGATGAAGGGTAGAATAGGAAATAGTGCTGAAAGATAAGCTGGCATAAGTGCAGCAAGAAAACTGCTCACTTACAGAATAGCTGGAAATAACGGTTAGGAAAAATGTTTTCAGGGATTGAAGCCTCCTCATGGAGGTGATTTTACAGCTAAAATAATAGGGCCCTGTATGTGGAATGTTTTTCCACAGGACAGGTTGTGTCCTCTTTTAGTGAGGTCCACGCAACACGTGTTTATCCCAGGCTTCTGATGTTGAAGAGCAACCTGCCTTTAGGATACGGGTCAAAGGTCCCAGGTGGGAAAAGAGGACAGGTGGTGATGAAAAATGACTGATGTTTGACTTGAGTTCCCGGGAATTCAGCTGAATTAGCATAACAGATCCTTAGAGGGAAAGTACATAATGCCTTTGCAGTACATTGGACTTCCCAGCATCATTCAGTTGCACAAGAATGAGGTTGTTCTCCTGATTACCTCCTCGAAGCATTGCTGTATTGCTAATAGTGTGGATTCCCTGGTTCATTTACTAGAGGAACAGATTTTTTAAGCTAAAAATTTGGGATCCAAACCATGTGAATAAAACCCTTTGGCCTTTCTTTAGGAGACCACATGAATAATCAATTATTTACTTCAGCATTATAAAGATTCCTTATTATCATGGCAAAGTGGTTTTACAATATCTTTATCAGCTCTCAGAATTACATGAATCACTCTTCCCATGCACAGTAAGTGTACATGCCTACAGAGGCTGTCTCAGTATTGGGATTATTGAACACCCCATTGACTTTTCCCTTTTAAAGTATGGGCATGGTGGTGTTGTGATGGTTCTCAGTGTCTGGTAATTCTGGGCTGACTTCACTAGAGTGAGCTAAATTGAGTCTTGGCCATTTTCCTCTCTGTATGTGTTGTAATAAGTTCTTCCTCCCCCACCTGTCATCTCTCCTCGTGGTCGGTGGCTGGTGGCCTCAGCTGCTCTGGAACACCTTTTGCTCACTGGCAGACTTTTGTTTGGCTCACAGCAGCACTGAGGAAACACAGAAGAACTGAGAAGAGAGAAACCAGGTTTATTAGATGAGTTTCTAACTTTGATGTAATTCAGATCAAATATTGTTAAGAGTACCCAAGCTCTTGGCAGGACAAATCTCGCAGAAGAGAGTTTTGTCACCAAAATAATTTGCCAGGTTCTGGTCATTTTTGGTAATGAGACTGGACTTACCAGCTTCTGACTAAAATAATGAACAAATAACCCAAGGCCTGAGCTGGCTGTATGTTGTCTTCCACAAGGATGTAAAGTACAGTTTTTCTAAAAAGTGTTTTGTTTTGGTTTTGACATTTTACATGCATATTCTTTATCAATCCAGATTCAGAATTTTCTCTTAAAATGTCTGAATGAATGCCGCGCCTAAAAACTTTTACAGGCTCTTAATAATATTCTCAAAGGAGGAGCCACTATAAATGGGACCTGCACAAATAAGTTATGGACCAGTGTCTAAAGCTAAACTGGTTTCCACTGATTATGCAGCCCACTCAAATCTACAGAAGATCCATGTTCATTAGCAATTTCTGACTGAAGTCAAACAACCACAGTAGACCAAATTTCAGATGTCAAAAGCCAAACCACAGTCAGACTCGTGAACAGTAAGTACAGTACATAGAGAGGGAGTTTGAAATGTTGTTCTAGTTTTTCACTTTTCATAGTAGTGAAAGAGATGTTACCATTTAAGGAATTCGAGGAGTATGAGTATGAGCAATGAGTATGTCAGTTGCTGATATGCTTAAAAATGAACCTCAGCACTCTTATTTTCACAGACTGGGAAATCAAAGTGCAGAATAGTGAAATGACTTGGCTGGGGAGGTGCAGTAGCCTCTAGCAGGTCAGACCATATCCCAGTTATCCAAGGCCCAGTGTTGGTGTTAATCAGTAAGGCCTGCTGCTGTCTGTGCACCATTATGTCTTGTATAATAATTGCAATCTGAAGTAATTTTTCTGTGTTTTCTCAGCTGGGAGGGCTCAAAGAACTAGCTCTTTTGCTCACTAGGTGACAGTTTTCCTTACTTCTCACTAGGAGAGATGATTTACCAGAAGTGCCCTAAAGAGAGAACAGTACTTGTTGCTGGGAAGTTACATGTTCAAGTGTCCAAGCCCAAAACCACAATGTAATATTTGCTTTAGACAGTCATGAGATAACATGTTTTTTCTACTGTAAGCTGTTAAAAATAAAACAAGGATGCAGAAAATAAATGTTAGAACAGAAGGAGTGCCCTAACTTTCCATATAATTAAAACAGCAGGGTGACAGCCCTTGAAGCTGAACAGATGTATAACCCAGGGATTGATTTATTTTTGCCCAGATTTAAAGAAATCATGGCACAATTTTCCTACATTCCTAAAATTAATTTTTAAATCCGCCCTGTTCTGAGCACTATGTTGGGTGCTGACAGTGACAAGGAAGCAACAACACCAAGACTGCAATACAAAATATATCATATATATACACAATATATATCTACTTGGTTCATGTCTCCTGTTTACCACCTAACTTCTGGTTGAAAGCTGATTTTACGGTAGGCCTCATATCACTGGGCTTGATCTGCAAGTTCCTCAAGGCAGGGGGTATTGAGTTCATTGTAGTTCAAATAAAGTAGGGTGGTCAAAGGCAAGTGATGGTGAGCCACATCTTCATTTCTATTGTGCCATGTTTCATGTGACAGCTACCATCCTGGACAGTGATATGCTAAAGAAACTGATTTATTCAGCTAAAATTTGGTGACAAAACAGCTGCTGAGAAAGACTCATGCACACTCTGTGTGTTAGAAATAGGGAAAGAGAGATGAGCATAAAAGATACATTTCTCTCAGGACTAAAACAGCTCCTCTTTGGGAATTGTAAAAAAAACATGCCTAGTGCTGGTTCCCTGTAAGAACCTAATACAGTAAGAGGTTGTCTGTAATTTGAATTAGGAGTCATTGTCACTAATTAGCTCCCGGTCCCAAGATAAAACATTTGTCCTCAGAACAACAGCAATAAGCTGTAGGTGCTGTTTGTTTTGCATGTTATAGAAATATACTGTTATAGAAATACACTTCCAGAGACAGACAGGTTGCCTTCTCCTTCCAGGGTTTATATGATTTGACTGAAAAGCATGTAGCTCCCTTAAAAGCATGTAACCCCCTTAAACTGTTTCCTGCTGTTTGAGCAGATGGAAACCAGCACAGCTACCTCTGCTGCTCTGTGGAATGAATGTGTTGATCTGTACAGGGACAGAAATTACTGCCTCCTATCACCATAACTTACACATGACCAAGAGGGCAGATGGTGCAGCCCAGCAGGTGCAGAAGATTCCATGATGTGTTATCTCTAGCTGTGGACTGTCCTGTTTGCAGGAACACTCTTCTGATGGGAGGTGATAAGAGTCTGCCAGTAACTGCTCTTTACATAAAGGAGTTATCAATAGTGTCTCATCAAAATAGCTCTGTAATTGCATTAGTTTCTAAGAAGTACAGGTCAAAATATAGATACAGCTTCATATCATATCATAGTCTTTTACATATTCTCTCACATATTACTTTACATATTAGGTGACTGTTTTAATTGTATCATATTTGCTGCATAGGTGATAAATTTAATGTGCTATAAAGGGAACCCAAATAAATCAGTCTTACAAATGCAAATGAGCAAATCTGCTGAATCCAGTAACACACCAGCAGGTGTGAAGATGATCACTTTTTCTCAGGCCTGAAAGGATCATCTTCCAACATTTCAATTTGTGCATCTTTTGTATTGTTTTTTAGATGGATGAGTGAAGGTACATTGCAGAATATAGCATGCAATAGGAGTTCCCCATAACCCAGTCTAAATCAGCACAAATTTACAGAAGTATCAATTTATGCATTATTCTTTAAAATAATTGAAAATGAAGTTTGTCAAAATTTCTGTTCTGAATTTCAAGCCCCTGTTTTGTTATTAATTCTCGATCTCTGACACTTTTCTAGGCTTGGGCTGAATGACCATTGGGGTTTTGCAAGCAATCAGGTGTGGAAAGAAGGGATAAAGGCCTGATCCTGATCTTTCCAGTTAGCCTTGAACATTTCCATCAGGTAAAATTAATTAAGGCCATTGTGCCACCCTGCAATGTCCAGGCAACACTGAGATCTCAGTATGTAGCTAAGTGCATTGAGCTTTCCACAACAGCAGCTCCTGTCCTGTGTCAGTCCCCTGGCAAACACTTTCACTCCTTTTGTCATTATCTATAGACTTCTTTTGAGAACTTCTGGTACAAGCAGGAATAATAGGAGAAAAAAGAAGAAACATGATTTGTAAGTGAGTTGACATCCAAAAGTGAAAGGAAGGTCATTGTTTCTAGAGCACTCTCCCCCTGGCAAGGCTATGTTTGGGGTTTCTGGGATTCTGTGGTGAAGAAGGCAAGTAATGTGCTGGTGTGTGAGGACAGGTAGGCTTTCAGAAGAATTCTAACAGGGGATTAGTAGTGTAAATTGATGTTTAGGTTGACTCAACCCTATTCTTCATTATCACTCATCACTCTTTTCTTCTTTCAGATTAACTGCTGGTATTCCTGCCAGAGTTCATCTCCTCGAGTCAGTCTGTCCATCACCTTGGTCCCTGGTTGGAGTGGGAATTTGTGATCCCCTCTGTGTTCGACTCTTACACCGTGAGTTGGGCTGTGTACTGCTTCTGCGTGAAGTCCATCTTAAGCCTGGAAATACGGCACTCTTGGACCAGCTCTTGCAGAGGATTCTTCTTGTCATGTGGAGTCATAGGAAGGCTTGGAGAAATAGCCAGGGGCCTGAAATGCACAGCTGTTGGACTTGCCAAAATCCCTGGCTGCTGTGGAGGGGCAGGCTGGCTCAGGTTTCTGATGGCTGACAGATCCCAAGTGTCCAGACATTCACCCCATCCCAGAGCTGCTGGAGGAGACCCCACAGTTCCTACAGCCTGAAAATCAGCTGGTTCTGTGGAGGACAGCCACAACCCCCAATTCCTGCTCAGGCCACATACAAAAGCCCTGTGTGTTGCAAGAGAGCTACAGACCACCCTTGGGAAGCCTTGATGGACAGCTTCCCCGCCTCCTGGCCCCACAGCATCACCCTGAACTCATCATTGTTGCTGGGCCAGAGGCCTTCCATGAATTAGCCTGAAACACGAATGCTTGTTTTCCTCTTGCACTGAATAAGAAACTGACAATATCTAATTGTCAATACCCCTCCCCTGAGAGACATGCAACAGCATTGCTCCTAAGGGCATATTCCCCACTGCTGTATTTAGAACAGTTTGAAAAGACCAAATTTTTTTAAAAAATTAATCTTTCCAAAAGCTCCCCACCCACCAGTACTCCTCTGCCAAAATGCAGTTTGAAAAAAATGAAAAGGGACAAATTTATACACTCTGATGAATGGGAGTTCAAGATGGAACCTGAACATCATAATTCTTGCAAATGTTCAAGGATAATGGAAAGCCATGGTGATGATGATGGCATCATGCCCAGAGAGGTCCTTTGTTGTAGATGCTTGTGGTGTTGCCTCTTTTTGCAGTTTATATTAAAGGTGAAAATGTCAGTTTTCTTCAGTGTTAGAGAATATTTTTCTTTCAGCTTATCAGTGGATATTTTAGATAAAGCTACACACCAATAGGTCTGCAGTATTAGCTGCAAATCCCTTGCACAGTGACTTTAGCTATAATTCTGTTCATGAAACTTTCACTTTCTGCAGATGTTATTTCTTAGTTATTTGTTAACATTTTCCACAAAAGATCGAATTGTCACTTTTGCTGCTTCCATTTAGCATTTGTAAAGGATGGGTCACTTACATAAATGGCATCAGCTCTGAAGCCAGATCCCATAGACAGAGTTTGCCCTGTGTATGCATACTATAACTAAAGCAAATGATAATATCAAGTAATTAGAAAATCAAAGGAGGCTGAAATTTCATTATTGGATGTTTCCTTAAAATTTACATGAAGAGAATCCTGCGCAAGTTGTATCAAATGCCCTATAAGGATCTTGAAACTGGGTGGGTGGAATAAGAGCGATATTGAATTTCCAGGTACAGGGTTGCCCAGTGCTTGCACTGATCAAATTCAGTGATTTGAATTTTGCAGCTTGTAAACAGCTTTATTTGTGTGAATTGTGCTGTGCTACTGTAGTACAGTACTAAGTTTTATTCAACTTAGGCCCAGGCAGTCATACCTAAAGTTATGGAATATGTTTGAGTCACTGTGATTTGACATTAAGTATTTTTGCCTAATCTGATGGCTAAACCATAATTGTAATGAATTCTGACATCACTGAATCCTCTGCATCACCAGTGGTATCTTTGTAATTAAAGGCAGAATTTAATCTTGAGATTTTATAAGGCTGTAGCAATTACCTTTTACCCATGCACATGAAATACTGCATCAAGCAAATCTATAATTAGTCAGAACTAAAACAAAGTGCATTTCTATTATTAACAACATTGCATAAAAGTCTCAGTGCCATAGCTAAAAAATCAAAGCCAAGTAATAGTTCGAGACAGTTGCTGCTATTAAACTTTTGACCTTAGTTACCAAATGTACATGCAAACAAATAAACTAACCAGACAGAGATAGTCCCCTAGGAGCAATCATTATTTGCAAAATTTTGGGGGCTTTAAGCCAACCTGTAAAGTTAATGGAATAAAAAGTTCACTTGTTTATGCCAGCTTATTAATCAGTGCCCTTTTTCCCTATCTGAAAGGCTGTTTCACAGATTCACTTCTACTCAAGGTATCTGTTTTTGCATCCCTTACACTAGATATTGCTGACTGAAAGGGGGCAGGAGTCAGGAGGGGTTTTGCTAAAGCATCACAGAGAGCACTGTGAGTCCATCAGTCCCATCTTGCCAGATATATTCTTTAGATATTACTATCCTCTTGGTTAGCTATGGCTTATTCTATTATCCGTGTTGGCTTAGAATATTTCTGCTATTGTCTGATCTGGGACCCCTTGGCTAACTGGTTCACAGTAATTTTTTCCAGTCATGTCAGAGGCCTTTGACGGTAAGCCTTGCTTGTTCGGTGCGTTTCAGGTACACCGAGTTAGTTCTCAATATTCCTGTGTTGATTCTTCTGCTTTCTGCTAACCTCTGGCTTTTGCACATCTCTGCCGGTGTACTGAGGGTTTATATTAGTCCATCACTCAGTCAGCTGGAGTCGTGCTCCACTCACCAGCACGAGTGGTCATTATTGATCCTTACACGTGTTTTCCATCTTCAGCATGAATTTTGCTTTGACACCGTGCTTCTCTGCCCTGCTCTGAGGGTGTGTGCCAAGGGAGGCCGGAGCCCCTCAGCACGGCGGGACGGGCTGGGCCGCAGCAGGAGCCCAGCGCTGGAGCGGCACAGCGGGCAGGGAAAGGATGGAAGGGAAAACTGCAGCTGCGGCAGGGTGACCCTGATGGAGGGGAGGGCTGGCTTGCAGTGTAGAGAAAGAGCTGAGAGCAGCTGCAGGACTAGAACAGCCGTGGGGATGTGCGGCGGCAGCCCGGCTCCAGAGCCCAGCCTCGGGCTGAGGCTCCTGCCCGAGCAGCTCGGGGTTAACAACGAGCAGAGCCTGACCCACGGCAGGGAAACAGCAACGAGCTGCACTTCCCGATGGCAGCAAACCCCCTGCAGCAGCTCGACCTTCCCCTCCGATCCCGAGAGCCAGAGGGAGGGAAAGGAGCCGAGCCCAGCCCCTCAGCCCCCGGCCAGAATCTCGAGGTGTCTTCTGCCCTTGGCTACATCCTTCGCCTCTCTTTGGAGCTGGTCGTTATTGTCCCATAGCAACAAATGGGACAAAAATCCATGAGAGAGAGAGAGAAAGAAAAAAGTAAAATCCTAACCACCACCATCATCCCCAAATGTCGTAAAGTACCCTTTCAAACACATATTAGAGGCTTAAATTTGTTATTCTACTTTAACGTTTAGGAATATGTATTGATATGTACTGGGGACAGTTCAGAGTAGAACTTTGAAAAGTGACAATTTCTTCCTACGGTCTGTGAGGACAAGGCAGGATGTGCTGAGCTTGTTTTTCCGAGCTTTGTTCCCTGCTGGCATTGTCTACCAACTCTGAAAACAGGGCTCTCTATCTTTTAGCCCCAAACCCAAAGCTGAGGGTGAATCATAAATCTGAGCCTCAGTTACATGCAGCACCTACGTAGTGCAGCTGAAACCAGGACTGTGGTCCTTCAGATGTCCTCCTCAGGATGTCTGCCAGAGCTTGTGTTTGAATATCTGTGTAACATGCTGATCTTATCCATCTCAATACACTCCTATTCGGAGAATATTGTAATTGGCTTACTCAGGAAGTAGACAAAGCATTGCCATTTAAAACTCATTCACATTGTTAAACACGAAGAGAATGATTCCTTTATGCAGGCTTTGGTTCAGATGCTGTGTCATGGTAAGGCACAGGCAACAGGATTGACAAGTGTTAGAAAACCATCTCAGCAAACACCTATTTTGAAGTTCACAGAAGGTTTTTCCATGTTAGGGTGCATGGAGAATGGTGTGAGGATGAACAGTGTGAGGCTGCCTCTGGTTCTAACCTTTAATTGCTGAGAGTGAAAGGAAAGAAAAATAGTAGGAAGTGACAATGACTGTGGATACTTGCTGTGAGCCACAGGAAGGCACTGGGATGTAGCTGCAACCCTAAATGAGGTGCCAGCAGCAGAGAGGTAACAACATGTCTTGGTTTGGAAAGACAGGGGTGTCTGCTAGGAACCAAAAAAAAAAAAGGAAACTTCCCTTGGGGTTTGTTATAATTCCAAAATTGAAGGGGAGGTCTCAGGCAACGATAAGGAGGGTAGGAATAACAGTTCTTTACTAGTTAGTCTAACAAGGTAAATTAATAATAATAACTACAATATTGACAACAAACAGAACTAGAAAAGAAAAAGGGAAAAAAACCAAAACAACAAACCAGTCACAGTTTTTCCTCTGGTAACCCCCCACCCCCCTCAGTACCGTCACAAGCAAATAGGCTAGCGGCAGCTCTGGGAGGGGGAGATGATTCCGAGGGTTCACAGTGGCTGGAGCTGTTGGAAAAAGTGTCCCGGCTGGGCAGGGGCTGTAGAAACACAGCGTGGGGAGACCTCGAGCAGAACTGAAAAAACCGTGGGTGCAGGGCAGGGAGGAAACGGGTTCCCAAAATCCCGGGGGACACACGAAGAGACGGTGTTCCCACTGAGTCCCAGGTGAAGGGAATGGTGAGAGCTCTCTGCCTCGCCGAGACGAGCAGCCCTGGCAGTTCCCCCAGAGCAGAAAACTGCCCCGAGCAAAGTGAAATCAATGTCTCTGGGTAGCTGCTTCTTTTGTTTGACCCTGAGCACCCATAAGTACCGAAAAGCACCCAGCCATTAGCTTCCTAGCAACTTCTGAGAAAAAATTCTATAAGAAATCAACCCAACCCCCAACACAACAAAAGAAAGCATACTGCAGCTTTTTGTTTCCTTTTTATTTGTTTGTTTGGTTTGGTTTTTTCTGTTTTAAGTACAAGGGCACTATTTCTCTGTGTTTTGGGGCAAATCCTGTTGTTTCCTTTGCCCAACCTTTGTGACCACTCCTGTGAGAATTAAGGGATGAGAAAGCTTGGGAAAGCAGTCCAACATGCTTGCAGATAGTTACTACGTCCTGTAGGCAAAGCTGGATAAGCAGTCTGTTCTGAAACAAGAGCAAAAGGCCATCTTCTGCCCTTAACCCAACAATGTTCATTCCTTGAGTGGTGATCAGAACCTTTCACAAGCTGTTTTTGAAGCCAATCACCTCACCAAACTTGGATACTCCTACCAACTAGGCTCTGAAACAGCAGATTGCTATAACAAATGGCTGAAGTGTTACTCATAAAAATGACATTTTGCCTTCAGAAAAAGGCCCCAGAAAGCACCCTACATTTTGTCCTCCTGGTAAGATACACATGGAGTTTACATCAATAAGCCTTTAATCATGTGTGTCTTCACTAACTGTGCTGCAACTTGTTTGGGCTGTATAAACTCTTCAGAGCCCTGTCCTTGTATATTTGTGTTCGATGTCTTGCACACCTACAGACATATACATAAAATCCTAATCCTTATCAATAACCAAATAAAGAAGCTGCTGCAGGCTGCACTTTGGCTGACCCTGGCCCAAGTCAGCCGAAGAGGAGGAAATAAAACCCGTGTACATGACACTGTGGAGCAGTAGACAAGTGTCTCAGCTCCTGTCTTAAATGCTCTGTGTACCCACAACACTACAAACACATGGAGGATTTTTCAGCCTGTCAGTAACAGGGTATTGCACCTCACCCTGCAGATCCTGGTGGCTCCCATGGGCTGTGGCAGTGTGTGGACAGCTGGCACAGGCCAGGGCACAGGCACTGGGACTGCCTCTGGCCCAGGGGGGGAAGAAATAGGGTGTGCAAGTGCTCCTGCCTCCTGCCACAGCTCCAAGGATGTGGGTGTCACTCCTTTCATACAGGAGTGACATATTTTGTTGAAGCCAAATTTCCCATGCAGCTGTATCCCTAGGCAGCTCTGTGTGATGCTGAAGTTCTCAGGGTGACACAAGGTGTGAATTTGCTCTGCTTTGTCTTCACTGTGTGCCAATCTTCATTTGTTTTCAGTCTCTGCAGGGATAGTGGATATGCACAATTTCACATGTTCCACCACAGCTGAATTTTCCATACTACTCCCCACTTTACAGCTCTCCTGTGCTCTCAAAAATGAGAAATTATGTTCTTGTAGTTTAACCCATGTAAAAACTTCATCATAATCTGAGTTTGGGAGGGAATTAATAAATCCCAATGCAGGTTTCCTGAGAAGGAATTCTGATCTGTTTTCAAAGTAATGATGCAATCTCACTGATGGAGTGAGAATAACTCTACCCATAGTCCATGTCTTGGATTGCACATTAGTCATATAGAACAACTTAAATATTTCCAAGAACACCAACAGAAGAGCAGTAATTTTCTTTCTCTCCTTTTTCCCACCATTCTTAAATTTCCCTGTTCTCCCTTTCAGCTTTAAAAACAGCTTGTAGTGCTTTATTTTAAAACTTGGACCCTTCCATCAGATCTCCTCTCCTGGCCACAGGCCTCTCTTCTTTCTAAAAATAATGCTGAGTGATCATGGAGGCAGCAACTGACAGAGGACCAGCTTACAGGGCTGCCTGAATTATCAGAATGAGGACCACCAAATCAGCATTGTTACACTGCTCTCTGAGAAGGGATGCAAGCATCTAGCTCTTTTATTTTAAAAACCTTGCTTTGCCAAAGCAACTGTGCAGTCAACATCTGTCCTGCTGCACAGCTTTTCTAGCAAGGAGTACTAACACTTGTAGAGAGTTTCAAAGTTTACCAAGTTGGGGTATTTTTCCCTATCTTTACCATAGTCTTCCCAGTGTCCTCGTTTTCTTTTTTCCCCTGGATAAGGGGGCACTTTGACAATGATCTCCTATGGTTGCATTCAAAAGGGTACATCACAGGGTACATGGACAGGGTAAATCTCACAGGGTACATGGACAATCCATTTCCAGACAAAATGACTTTATTGTTTTTAAATGTAAACACTTAATTCTGGAGCTGCTTCTCAAAGACTTATGGCAGTGGTTATATGAGAAGGTAGGTAACTTGTAGTCACTTTGATTAGGGGAGCAGTTCAGCAGTACTATTTCACACTACTTGTGGGGTTTTCTTGTTGTTTTAACATGCTTGGTAAACTGATGTCATTCATTATAAAAGCTAGAAAACTATTTTTTAAGTGCATAATCACTACATGACATTTCTTCCTATGTGCTGTGGGCTCTTACTGGTGCCTTTGTTGAATGACTTTGTTCTCCTTACTGTTTCTAAATCTGATATGTACACTGGCTCCGACTTTAATTTTAACGTAATTTTATTGTGGATTTTGTGTAAATGCTGTCTGCAGGATCTTTTGAAGTAGCCTTCTGTGTAGCCAGTTTTTAAAGTGCTGAATTAGATGGCACCTTAGCTAAAGCACGAATTCCACTTTTAAGTTGAAGTTTTCACTGCTTTAATTGACCTGGTGCAGGTTTGTGTGTTGATTATCACAAAGTGAACTTGAAAGACAGGATATCTACTACTGATATATGCATACCATCATTGATATTTTGGATTGCATGAGGATAGATTTTAAAAAGTATGTCTGATTTTTACTTTCAATCCTCTTATATAGTACTTTTCCCCTTTACTTGCCCATCCAAGCTAATAACCTAAAGAGAAAAAGAAAGGTCTTTGTGTGAAGTAACAAAGCTGGACAGTCAGTGTGCCTTGAAGATGCCACTGGATTGCATCCCACGGCTCATTAGAGTTCAAATAATAAGAAATTAATTGAAATGGGAAATACACTCCAAAATGTTGAGATGGAAGTGGTTCTTTAGACTGAATTATGGGGACAACTTCATCTGGAGGGTGAATGCTACCACAAAAAATGCTCACAGCATATAGCTCCACTGGGATGAAATCCATGTTGTTGTTTGTGCCTTTTCTGTCATTGTATTGTATGTTTAGGCTAATGAATACATGGCATTAGAGCTCATGAAAACCATAAGTCAATGTTTGGTGATTTTTTAGAAATAAGTTTCAAACTGAATAAAATGAAAATTAGGGTGGCAGTGGGACTTGAATCTTACATTTGTGTCTCACTTTGGATAGGTGCCTGGGAATATTTAATGCAAAATGCATCAGTGACTGATGAGTACTAAATAATCATATTAATTTGCCCAACCTCTAAAAGCTGAAACCTGCAAATCTAATTTCCTGTTTTCAGGAAATTTTTCACTGTTGTTTACAGCTGTACTGTAAAACACAAATGGATGTACAACAGGAGAGTTGTGTGGTTTTAAATGCAGTTTATTGTTTGGCTCAGAAGTGCAATAAAATTTTCATCCAAACTCTGCCATTGAACACCAAGTTATCTCTACTTATGACAGGAGCTCGTCAGTGATTTCCAATTAAAATTCCTGTAGGGCTAATAATTATAAAAATACTGACAGAGAATTTTCACTTTCATTAGCAGTCAGAAATGGGTTGTATATTAGTGGACTACAGTCAAACTGCATGTGCTTGCACTGCTCAGAGCTGTCCCTTTGCTGTGCATACTGCTTGCCTTGCTTTGGCATGCCATGCCATGCCATGATCCCATCCCGTTATCCCATGCCATCATCCTATTTCATTATCCCATCCCAGTATCCCATTCCATTATCCCATCCCATCCCATCCCATTATCCCATCCCAACCCATCGCATCCCACCACATTATCCCATCCCAACCCATTATCTCATGCCATGCCATGCCATGCCATGCCATGCCATGCCATGCCATGCCATCATCCCATCCCGTTATCCCATGCCATCATCCCATTTCATTATCCCATCTCATCCCATTCCATTATCCCATCCCATCCCATCCCACCACATTATCCCATCCCATCCCATTATCCCATGCCATGCCATGCCATGCCATGCCATGCCATGCCATGCCATCCCATTATCCCATCCCATCCCATTATCCCATCCCATCCCATCCCATCCCATTATCCCACCCCATCCCACTGTAGTTTTGCTCAGGGGTTGTGCTGGCAGCTCTAAGTATCCTGTTTTGGCTGGCAGAGGTTGGAGCTGCAGTGAGTGCCCCAGTATTTCTGTCCCCTGGCACAGGCAGCTGCTGTTCCTGATGGAGCTGCAGCTGAAAGAACACCCTGGGGGCAGGAGAGGAGCAGGAGAGGGCTGGCCGTAGCATCTCTCTGCAGCATGTGCAGCACCCCACGCTCCAGACACTCAGCTTTGCACCTGAGCTCACAGAGGCCCTCCCAGGCTCCCTGAGCCCCCTGAGTAGGGGTGAGAAGTGCACCTGCAGGGACAGCTCCTTTCAGGCACAGGCAGGAAGAGACTCCAGCCAGCCTCCCACATCTCAGAAAAGCTCTGTAACCACTGAGCTACTCAAGAGAAAAAGATGCTGCCCCTGCCAGGTTTGGGAGAAAGGGCTGGTGCTGCTCAAGTATCAGCCAGCAGGCAAGGATGTGGGGAGTGGGCACTGTGCCTTTGCAGTCCAGAGGAAAACATGCACATAGTTAGGGGCTAGATAGATAGATAGATCTCCCATCTTGGCATTTACTAAGGGCTTTGTTACATGGCTGATTTTTCTACACTTGTCCTTTCTCAGAGCCTTTTACAACAAGCTGTATTCAGGGTTACAGGTTCTCCCGGATGGCTGAGCTCTTACAAGTCAGCATTGTAATGGTCTTTGGTGGATCTAATTCTTGGAAGTGTGAGTCTTGTTTCCAAAGTTGATTAGATGATAAGTGCCTAAGAGTACCTCAAGCCACCAGAAGAAATACTTCTTGCCCTGAGCTCTTAGGAGTACCTATAGCAAATTTTTACTAGGAGGTGTAAAAGCTTAGTCCCACCTAAGGAGATAACAGGCACTCGAGATATCAGACAAAGGAAGCCAAATTTATTTTATTTCTTTGTATTTATTATCATTTTGTGTATGTCTGACTGCATCTCAAAAATTGAAAGGCACCATTTGGAAAGATGTCAGTGGTAGAAATACCAGTACATAAATAGTCATTGTTGTTTTCACGTGTTTCTCAATGAATCCTCAAAATCTCTTCACACTGTTCACTCAGCCTCTGAAAATAAGATTTTAAGCTTGACCAAAGAGCTTATGAAGGAAGCAAATGCCTTCAAAAGAGGCTGAGTCCCGGAAGTGTCATCTGTGATTCATTACTCTTGTAAAGACACATAATTGAGGTGATGAGGACAGAGAAAGTTTCCGTAACAGCATCAGTACTAAAATGAGACTGGAAGAGTTGTCATCATTGTTTGAAATGATGTGTGTTTGAAACAGACACAATCTCTAAAGCAGATCACTATTATTTTCTGCTCTTGTTGCAGCACTCGAAGCATTGTGTATCTCACAAAGCCCCTCAGCCATCTCTTTCCCTTCAATTTTTCCATCACTGTGGAATTTAAATAGCTTGTTCTTCTCAGACAATAGATTTGTCTTCCTTCCACCAGTACTGTATTTATTAAAAATGCCACTTCTGCCTAAACAGAAGGGTCTTGTTTCAAAAAGGGCATCAGTCAAATTTTCTATAGCAGATGCAGTTGTTTAGGAATGGCACTCCCCAATTTAGTGCTCCCACTGAGATCCCGAACCACACTGCTGCTTGCTTGCTCCTCCCCCTTCCCCCTCTCCCTTATGGTGGGATAGAGAATTGGAGGCACAAAAAGTAAACGATGACAGGTTGAGATAAGAACAATTTACTGGAAACAGCAATGACATAAGATAACAAAAAGCAATAGAAACAATATTATTGACAGGGGGTACAAGAAAAGAAACATTATTGCACACTACAGAAACAAGCAGTGTTTCCTGACAACAGACCATGCCCTAATGAGCCACCCCTGACGCCGACTGCTCCCTCTGCCTTGGGACCAGAGTTCTCCCAGCCTCTCTCTCTGGCTTGGGATCAGTGTTACCCTCCTGCACTGTCTGCCAAGAACCCTTCCTCCTGGAAGAGACTCCCTCTCCCATCCCTGGCAATGATAGGAGGTGGTGTAGAATTGTCCTGGACATGCCCCCTCCCAGCTACTGCAAGAATTAATACAAAAATTCACCCTGTCCAGGATACCAGGCAAAGTAGAATTTCTGTTAAAGAATCAAAATGACTAAATTTTGTTTGTTTGCATAACAGCAAGACTTGCATTGCTTGCATTCAGAGAAAATTCAGTAATTTCAGTTACAAAGGTGTTTAAATTTATTTACTGTTCATCTAAGATCTATCTATCTATCTATCTATCTATCTATCTATCTATCTATCTATC